>JAWNMG010000185.1:0-595698 GCA_035044245.1 Drosophila nr. fundita
TATGCCCAAATGCCTATTTTTAGGCCAGTATTTTTACTTGTCTTCCGACCCAATTTCACGTTTTCACCTTTAAATGTACGATTGATTTGGGTGCAAAACTATGATCAAAAAGCCCTCGCTTTTTAATCTAAGTTGATTTTTGACGAAGTTACGGCATTTCGAAGTTTCGACCTATGCCCAAATGCCTATTTTTAGGCCAGTATTTTTACTTGTCTTCCGACCCAATTTCACGTTTTCAACTTTAAATGTACGATTGATTAAGGTGCAAAACTATGATCAAAAAGCCCTCGCTTTTTAATCTAAGTTGATTTTTGACGAAGTTACGGCATTTCGAAGTTTCGACCTATGCCCAAATGCCTATTTTTAGGCCAGTATTTTTACTTGTCTTCCGACCCAATTTTATGTTTTCAACTTTAAATGTACGATTGATTTGGGTGCAAAACTATGATCAAAAAGCCCTCGCTTTTTAATCTAAGTTGATTTTTGACGAAGTTACGGCATTTCGAAGTTTCGACTTATGCCCAAATGCCTATTTTTAGGCCAGTATTTTTACTTGTCTTTCGACCCAATTTCACGTTTTCAACTTTAAATGTACGATTGATTTGGGTGCAAAACTATGATCAAAAAGCCCTCGCTTTTTAATCTAAGTTGATTTTTGACGAAGTTACGGCTTCTTCTGACCGTAATTTAACACTCTGTCTAACAGGGGTACAGTGAATGAAAAGATAATTTTTTAAGGTCCACACTGAATGTTAGTAGACTCGATCTCGTATATTGTATTTTGGTATATCTACCATATATATTGGGCTCATGCGCGTTGCTTATAATTTCTGCTTTGGCAGCTAACAGACTGAAAGGGGCGGTGATGTGGGTGGGTGTCCAGCAGGACAAATATTACCGTCAGCTGAAGCACGTGCAGCAAGTGGAAATCACGTGGCTGGCATTTGTTGAAATGATTTAGAGCTACCAATGGATTTTTTCCCCTGTCCGTAGCTAGACATTTTATTTATTTTTGATTTGGTCAAGAGGACAGCTCCAAAAACAGCTCACCGTAATCCACATCTCTGAGCGATCTGGTTATTTGTCAAACAATTGGCGCCAACTCTTATGCAGCACGGTGAGTGTCAATAAATATGCTGCTATCCCTTTCGCCTTTTAAGACTATCACCGTCAAAAACTAATTAAAACCCGCTTCATTTTTCACAAAAGCTTTAGCAATATCCAGTCAACAAAGGAGCTCGCCTGTGGCTCCATCGATCTGGATAAGCTCTGTTCGGGCTTGAAATTTTTTAATTGGCAAACGCCAAATAAATAATAATTTTCCTGCTCAAGCATCGATGCTTACAAAAGAAAATATGCTTCTTGTTATAAATGTGAAATGCAATAAATAACGAAAATTATAAGAGAGCATATTTGAGTACTTTAATTACATTTATGTATCTCCAAAGAATTTATTATTATTATGTTTTTCAATTTTGTTTAGATAATGCTCACAACTTTCATGTAGGTCTGTGTAATAAAAGTGTTATGAACTGCTTTAGTATTTCTTAACTGATCAGTGTGACCCTTATAGTATATATATCTGTGCATTAATATGTTTATAATGATATAGTAGACATTTATTTGTATATCTCATTTTCCGCATATTTATAAAAATATATAATATTTATTTGGCCCCATCTTTTAAAAAACCATTTCGTAGCAACATTTCAGCAGCTGCAACCGCAACATGAGCATATTTTTAATAGACTCAATAGTGAATATGCTGTTGACCCAACAGCAGAACGGAATTCATACTAAATTATGCAGAACATGGCACATAATCAGCGAGCGAGCACATACATACCTGTGCATTTTGGTAACCACATCGTGTAATTAAGGAAATACTTTTGAAAATGTTTGCACAACGCATCTGTAACCGACACAACAAAGATAGCGATACACAGAGCTAGGGAGAATGAGAGAAAGAGAGAGAGAGATGAAGAGAAACAGAGAGCGATAGTCAGGTAAACTGCATTTCACAGATGCATATTTGAGGCAAGAGGAATGTGTTTGGGCTGTTGGATGCACAGGATGCCCGCCGTTTGCAGATTTGCAATATAATTAAGTAGCGATCGAACGATGAGCACTGGCTAGTGAAGCCAAGCAGCGCAGATGCCGGAGTGAGTGTTATGTTGTCGTAATTGGATTACAGAAACAAGTGCAGTTCATATAAGTAAGAATGCTCTGAAACCAGCTGAATCGATTGAAACTAGTACGGAAAAGACTGAATCGGTATCAAAAATGTATATACCAATGTATGTGACTCTTCTCTTCGTGTTCTCAATCTAATTTCAATCAATTCAAGTCTAATTTATTCCTTATACTACTAAATTGTATACCAAAACTAACCTAACTAATAATAATCTGAAAAATAAATGACATTTCTACAAAGAATAAAATATTTATTGCCTTGGTTGTGAATACATGTACCTAAGTGGGCTTTCTAACAATGTGATCATAAAAAATGATAGTGCCAATTAGTGGAGAATGTATCATAGTGCGTTTGTCGCTGGAAGTATCAGGACTTGCATCCAAATGAATTATCTTATGATCACCCTTGTGCATGAATACCAATGACCGTCCGATATGCAATGTTTGATAATATTCACTATCGTTGTATGTTAGGACTTTCTTATCGAGATCATAGTAGCTCAAATGACTAGGCCTGGGACGCAATTGAGTCGTACCTTCAAAGACGCCCTTCCAGTTTATCGATCCACGCTTATGCAAGGCGAAGCTGCGCAAACTACTCGCATAGTCCATATAGCCCGATATGTCAAAGCCACTCGGTCGGCGCACCACCAGAAAAATAATGGTCTGTAAGTAAATTCACAAACATCAACTTATGAACATATTTTTTGCACTTTTTTTCTAACCGAAAGCTTTTGCAATACATTGGGCATTTCGCGTTCCGCCAATGCAAGTAGACCAGGATCGTTGTTCTTTAAATATTTGCCGTACCGCAAACCCAATTGTTTCTTTGGGTTAATTCTTTCCATAGCCTTTGCTCGAATTTTCAGGAATTCCTCCTTGTCATAGATTTTGTCCGTAGTCCGATAGCCAAGTTTAATATATTTATCAATGACAGTTGAATTCTGCAAATAACGACGATCCTGTACGGTGACGAATGATCGAATGTAATCAGTATATGTATCAAACGCGAGTAACGCGTTATCCGCCCGGACCGCATCCATTCTCTGTCTTTTATGTTTCTTTTTTAAAAAACTTGTGTTTCTTTTTTAAATGTGTATATATCTAGTGTATATTGTATATCTATGTATTTGTGTTGTATTTGTGTCGTATTTTATTGTATGAATTCACGAATGACAAACTGACATTTTAGGCTAATGGAATGAACAGTTTTGCGAAAAACATTTGAACAAAGTAGTCGGGTATTAAATCTTGATCCAATCAATGTTTAAAATAGCTGGATAACGCATTATTCCATATTAAAGAGCTTTTGACAATGGTTTTAAATATAAAAGAAAAAGATCTCAATTTGATCTTTCTTGCATAACATAAACTCTAATAAATAGAAAATGGCATTTATTTTAATTTGAATATCTAAGTATATTATCCATTTGTTTAATTTGCAACTTATGGTGCCTTTCTCACAATGTGATCGTATAAAATTATACAATTATACATCGGCGAACGGATGAATGTGCGCTTCACATTATCCTTGTGACAACTATCGGCGTTCGTGACTGGGATGAGCTTGTGATCGCCAAGATGCTGAAACTTCAGCGATGCGCCGTGATGCATGATTGCGTAGTTGTTGCTTGGATTGTAGCAAACGGTGCCACTGTGCCAGTCAAAGAAGCTCAAATGACTGCGTTTTGGCCGCAGCATAATGCGACCCTCGAAGACAGCCTTCCAATTGGTCGCACCCAGCATGTGGAGGTTGGCGGCTAGCAAGCTATCAGCGTAGTCTATATAACCTGATATGTCGAAGCCACTGCGCAGCCGCGCTTGCAAAAAGATAATGGTCTATGGCAGGCGGCAACAGTTTCAAATTAGTCGCGTTATGGACTGATTACTCTTTAACTTCTATCACTTACCGATAACTTCTTTTGCAAATTGGGCTCCTCGCGTTCAGCTAGCGCCACTAGCGCTGGATCATCGCTCGTCAGATAACTGCCAAAGAGCTTAATGGAAATTTTTGTTGGGTTGATTAACTCCGCCAGATTCCTTTTAATCCTGTAGAATTCGTCCTCCTGATAAAGGGTGCCATGAGTACGATAGCCGAGTTTCACAAGCGAATTTATGACTTTCTTGTTGCCCAAGTAACGGTATTCCTCTGGTCTGGTAAACGATTCCAGATATTCCGCATATGTCTCGAAATTGAGCAGATTAAAGTCGCCGCGCATTCTGCTTAATTGTAGTATATTTCACACAATTCCCATAAGTGTTTTTCGGTTTATCTGTGTGCCTTTTATTACAGTTTGTGGATCTGCTGTGAGTTTCTGAACGAAACAGTAGATTGCTCCAAAAAAGCTAAGCTTACTTAATATTTAACTGTTTTTTATATATTTTATTTTTGTTCTTAAGTCGGAAAATAATACCTGTCATTTATCAAAACTTAATAAGCGAGCCCAAAATGTCCTAAAAATGATTTAAAAGCTCTTATCAAAATTACATAGTTACTCAATTGGATGAAATATAACATTTAATGAATTTGAAAATGGATTTTCCAAAATACTTAAGTCATATATTTGATAACTATAACATAGTGTTTCGAAAGTATTCTGACTATTTATGTGGAGTGAATGTTCCCGACTGATAAGTAAAACCTTATCTGCTGAAATGTCAAGTAACATTTGAGTGTTAATATTAGTTTATTTAATCAAAATAAATAAATATTAATTTCAACTTAATGCCCAGCAGCTGTTCACACACATACACACACAATTTGCAGAGTCACACATCGTTATACAACCTGATGGGAAGCAATACCTGCTGAAAGTGAGTCTATGCCAGAGCACAAATGATGCTCACGCATTGCTCAGATGTTTTTGCCTGGCAGCGTAAATTACGCGCATAAAATGAACATTAGATTCTTATTTTAATGTGGCAGATCAACACACACACACGCACACACTCACACACACACACACACCCCACACATGCCATAAATAATTGGAGGATAACTGCACACACACTCATACAGTGCCAGCGACAGCTACAAAAAAAGGTTATGCCAAATAACCTGCAGCTATTACAAACACAAACAGTCCTATGAGTGTGTGTGTATGTGCATGTGTGCGTGTGTGTGTGTGTGCGTGTGTGTACTTATTTCCATTACAAATGAGCTTATTATGCGCCTGAGTCACAAAGTCATTGCGACTTAAAAGGATTTGCATGTGATTAGCAGCACGAAATGTAAACAAAATTCTTGCGCCAAAAGACAAAAACCGACAGTAAATAAAAACTTTTTATTTTATATAGCACGCAACCCAGATACTCTTATTATTATTATTTTTATTAAAATATATTGAGATTCTTGATAATTTTTATAATTTTTAATGGAAACTTTCATTTTTACAACTCCACAGCTGAGTAGACGAACACTTGATCTGAAACCGGCGAAAGATGTATTTTAATATATTTTATTTACGTTATTATTAATATTTATTTTATTTATATTTTTACTTTGATTTTTAGTAAAAGCGCAGATTAGATGAAACAGGCAATTGTTTTGTATAGTCTAATATTTATTGTTTCCTATTTAGCGTTACCAAAGTCTTTGTAATGACGATGTATCCATTTATTTGGGTATTTCCTTACAAAAGGCTATTTGTAAGCACTTGAAAAGTTGAGCAGCCGAAAAAGTTACACACACTTTGTACGGGAATGTGTGCGTGTATTTTTGTGTGTTTTGTAGGTACTTGATCTCTGTGTTTGTGTTGCATATTTGGGAAATTGCCTTTGGCAACGAGACGCATTAAGACAATGAACACATCATAATCATAATTTTTGTTGCCTAATTTTAGGAGTCAGGCTCGAATGCTGTGTGTGAGTCAATGTGTTGGTGCCTGAATGAGTGCATGTGTGTCTGGGTGTGTGTGTGTGTGTGCGCGAATGTCTGTTCAAATACAATGCATAATTTATGTTTGGCTGCGTAGATTTCGGTCTTGGGTGGGCTTAACTTGACATTGGGAAATCGAAATCGAAATCCTTAAAATCAACTGACTGACAGATAGATGCCTTCAAGTGGCGCCTTGCGCTTCAATTGTCCTGCATAATGGATATTTCTTTTGCATAAGCCTTGAGCTCTTGCACAAAAGCCTCTCAGCAGCAAACAAAAAAGCGATTTTGCATTTTAGCCAGCCCGCTGACATTTAATTGAAGTTGTCTTAAAAGTGTTGCCGATGGACAGGTAAAAAGGCAAGAAAGAAACCAATCGATTTTTTTTTAAGAAAGCCAGTCTAGAGAGTCAGTATATGTATCTAAGTATATAGAGCTATATAGAGTTTATTTGCAATTTAATATATTTTGTAAAACTAATCATTCACTTCTAGTTAAAATTAAATAATCTCTAATCATATTTAAAAATTGGACATATTTTGTTTATTTAAATAAAAAATTAAGTAAAAATAAATAACTTATTAAATTAACTTAATAAAATTCGTATTATAAAACTATTACATAAATATATTTAAATTTTTCTATGACTTTATACTTTCGTGGCATCTACATAATTGGGGAAAGTCTGGATATGCGACGAGTTTTCTATGAAAAATTGGTAATGTTCCTTTTTAAAACTTTAATCAAGTATCTCTTAAGCGAGCTTTACCTATGCTGCTATACAAAATGGGTAAATATGCTTCTTCATATAATAACGTCAACTACGCTGTGATATAACAGCAATGACTTGCTTTTTATACTCACACAGTCATACACACATACACTCGCATGCATGAAGTGAGCATTCGCTCAGCCTTTGGGCGGACTTCCATGCAAAAGTAAACAAGTCAAAAGCGGGAGACCAAATAAATAAAAAAAAAAATGTAATAAAGTAAAAATAAAACTCAGACAGCTCATGAATGGAGCCCATTGAATTGGTAGTTGGCACAAAAGACTAGACTTCAAGTTTAGCTAAAAGCCAAATAAAAATATAAACACACATATACATATATAGAGATATATGTATGTATATGTATAAAAAAATTTCGAAAATTGTTGTGCTTTTGAATAAATAAATCGCAGCGCAAATAAAGGTGAACGGGAAAATAAAGAAGGAGATAACAGCAACAGCAACAGCACATATGACAACGATGACGTCAAAGTTCATGTTGACTCAGCACTTGGCCAAGTTTAAGCTGCTACCGTCTCATCGGTGAAGCACACTTTTCACAATATAAAATATATAGAAAGACGTAATTTAAGGCCAAAGACTTGAACATCAAAAGGTTCACTGCTTATCTGCTTATCGTTGGCGTCACTTAAATTAAGCATGTGTGCCACGTGGCTGAGCGCCCATGGCTATTAAGCAACACAGGCGAAAGCAAACTGTGCATAAGACCCAATCAAGTCGAGAGATGGCAACAAGCAACAACAACAACACACAGTACAAGCAGTACACACATCAATACCCTTTACATACCTCAACGCTCTGGCACTCTGGTAGCATTGTCCCTGCAGGCATGTCAGGCTCTAATGCCAACACTGACACGCTCCGTACTCCCAGGGCTCTGGCTTCGGCTCTGCTTATAAATAGGAATCAGCGTGCAAGACAACAGCATACCCAAAATTCCACTGTTTTGCCAATACCAAAAAAAAAAAAAAAGCGAAAAGGGGAGCCCAAACATAATGTATCATGTGTGTTGCATCTTTGGCCCTCTTTCTGCTCGGGGCCTCTGCGACAGACAAAGAAGAAAACAACAAAATACAAGTCAAATAACTTAAGTAAATGTGCGAAAGGCCTTAAGAGCTGAACTCGAGTGTCGCAGCACCCTGGAGCGTTCTCTCCTGCTTAAATAAACATGTGATATGCAGCGACTTTCTTATGTTAATTTCATTTAGCTTAGCTGCCATCAGAACTAACACTACAAAATATACCCTTTATTGAGTCCTGAGTCCGAATTACCGATTCCTTAAAGTCACATATGTAAATGTGTGTGATATGTGTGAAAAGATATTCTAATAATTAAGTTAACGACTCGTGAGCATTTAAATGATTTATTCATGTTAAGGACAAATAATTAACTAGTTTTTAACACTCTACAAGAGAATTGAAATTAGTATTGAGTATGTCATAAATTTATTATTTTATATTAAATTATATTAAATTAAATTAAATTTTTTAAGTTTTTGTATATTTTGTGTCGAATGATCTTAGTTGACAATAATTAAATAAAATGGATAAAATATATATATATATAAATAAACTATTTAATTTTTTTTTTGTTTTATTTTATTTGCTTTCCCAATTGATCATTTCATTTATTGAAACCCTCTTGAATCGCATGACTGGCGTGAATGATTTATTTGTGCACATGGTGTGCCCTCCATGCTGGCTGGCATTCACATACATACATAGATACACACATACACACAGTGCATTCCTCCATATGTGTGTATTTTTGCCATGGCAATTTCCCATTTTAAATGCGAGCTAATTTATTAGCAAGCATGCCGAACAATCGAAGGCGGCACCTTAACAATTTTTAATAAATGTCGCACATGCCGTGGCAGACCAAAATTATTGCAATGCATTTGTCACACGCGTTTCGCAGCAGCTGAGAGAATGAGCAACAAAAATCATATCAATTCACAAACGCACAAATAAATTCAATAAATAATAATATTTTTAATTAAATTTGAGCTCTGTGCGAAGTCAATTTGTTTGAGCTACATATAATGAAATAGACAAAAAGAACACATTTCTTATTGGAGATATTTGTTGAAAAGAGCATACATAGTTTCCATTAAGATATCTTATAAATTAACAAACTTTTTGGTTTAAGTCTTATTTGTCTGATAAGAACGTTTCTATTGACCACAATAAAACCAATGATTTGCTCAAAATTAGTTAGTGTTTCATATTTAACATATTATATTTATCAGAAAATTTTTATGAATAAATTTTCTTTTTTCTTTTTTAGGATCAAATGTACATTACTAATTGAAAAATAAAACTGCAAATCCTTAATCTATTTAATTAAAATATATTTTTGTGATGATAACTAAATTACTTTATTTTTTTCATTATTTAATCCATCTTTACAATAAATAATAAACTTTAGTTATATGTATGAAATGGAATTTTATATTAAGGTCTTTTGTTTAGGTTACATTAAATAAATGGCAATTTCTTTGTCACGTTTCAATTACATAACGTAGCTGGATTGAAATATGCTTTTCCGTTTTTCTTCGATTGTTGCAGCAGCTGTTGCATTTTTAACGCTGATTATATAGTTTCCATTTTACGTCCACTGGGACCGTTGTCATAAAAGTCAATATGGCAAACGGCTTGACCTTTTTTTTTTGGGCTCGCATGTGACATTCAATATATATATATACATATATAAAAGGGTATATATATACAACTTAATCGGAGCATTTTCATAAAATTTTATTGAATTTAAAACCGTAGCCCAGCCACTTGAGCAAATATCATTTATTTTATTGTTCAATTCTGGGCCGTAACGGACGGTTGGCGATTTCAGTCGCAATCCCACAGCGGCTCCTGGTTACACGACTCTCAAGATATTTTCCATGTGCATGTAAGTGTGCGTGTTTGTATTGCTCTGATTTCCTAGCCATCTGCCCTCTACTGCCTGCCAAGTGGCAGCTGCCCCATAAAAACTAAGGCATCCTCAATGTGCAGAATGTGTTGTTATTGTTGTTGCCAGGCTCTGCTTGTGGCCATACGTAATGAATGTTTATTGCATTGGACATGGACATGCTCGGTACTCCCACAGTATTCTGTTGGCCAACAAGGCTGCATAATTGCTTTTACTTTTTGGATAGACATTTGCCATCTTAACGTTTCTCAGCACAATGAGTAGTAAGGCCGGCAAAGCGTCAAGCATACATGTTAAGAAGTGTCTTCAATCTGCTGTACAATTCACGGATATTTTTAATTTTTCTTAAAATATATATAGTCAATTATATTTATATATATTTGAACTACTACTATTATGTACATAGGCTTACATATATGTATATTGAAATAACTACCTTCCAAGTCAGGTAACCTTATCTTCAAAATTATTTATCGATACCTAAAGGAACTTACCATTGCATGAACCAATTAACTCTGGTTACCTTCAGTATTAGAGTATACAAATGTAAAATAATCAGCGCAAGATTATAAATATTTTTTAATGAATTATAAATTGTGAATGCATTATTCTGGAAGACTGAGAAGTAGGAGTAGAAGTAGTAGTAGTAGTCTTTCACAATTTGTAAGCCAAAGTCACCAAATTTTGAAAGTTTGTTACTGATGGCCACGCCACGTCCGCCACTCACAACCGACACACCTCATTGTGTAAATCGTTAAAATTTTATACCTTACTCAATGTAAAAGCTAGGAGTTACCAAATTAGAAAGGAATATTGCTAGTAACACCCTTCAAAAATCCGGAGAACATTTTGGACCACGCACCTTAAGTGTTACCAAACTTAAAAAGCAGGTTACTAGGAGAGTCTTCCAATTTTTATCAGCCACGCCTAAATGAAGCACAAATTTGCCTCTATTTTTAAATGCTAAGAATGTTGCTTGCGAGGTCTTTGTCTGGTGCAACTAATACGCTCATATTAAACAAAGAATCGCAACCAAGCACATAATCGTTGGCAAAACAAAAAACAAAGAGCGATACAAATAACCGAAAAACTACACACACACACACACACACAAGCACAGTGGACGTCTGAAAAGCAACAACTGGCAACGGTCTCGTCTCTATTTAAGGCAAGGCCAAAAGATTTCCCATGCTTACCTCTGGGCCAGCCTCACGTCGTATTCTCGAACGCAAACATTTTGCAGTTTTTACAGCCGACGCTGTGTTGAAATTGTTGCGGCTGCATGCGGAAGTGTGTGAATGTGGATGTGGATGTGAGCATATTTTCCAAGCAATTAGTGGTAGGAAAAGCGCAACTGGGCAACAAAAGCGAAGACTGGGCCAAGTGGGCTACACGCCACCCACACAAACACACACATATACATATGTGTGTACTTATGCGTAAGTACAGTCCTTGTGAACGTGGGCAATCAGTGTGGCATTGAAAATGTGTGCGACATTTTAAATTTAAGGCATGACAACCAAATGCAAAAAGAGGCAAAAGGCAAATTCAAACTTATATAACATCGACTGAAAATCATTTAGGAATTGAGCCTAACTCGGTTATTTCTTTAGATAATAAGGAGAAGAAGCCATTAAAAATGAGAAAAAGGGCAGAAAGAAGCATCTTCATTCCCATCTTCATTGCCACATTTATAAAGAAGCCGATCCGACAAATTTAAAGCGTAAGTTCTCGATTACCATACCGCATATCACGCTTATTTCATTTGATTTTCTTTTCATTTTGAACAATCTTAGAAAGTGGGTTTGGAGTATTTCGTAGAGCAATGGAAATATTTACCATTTACCATTTATTTACCACATTTTTGCGAATAACTAAAGTTAGACGCTTATAAGTTAGGTTGTAATATTTTCCTTTTTGCATACACTTATCTTATAAAAAAAAATGAACAATTTAATTGTGTAATATTAACCTAAAGGTACTGGGGGTAATATTGTATTCACATATAAAACTCAGCGCACTTGACGCGAAAGAGATACACCGGAAACATTTGCAATATTTTAATAATCAGGAAAGCAAACAGCTTAGAAACCAAAATGCCAGCAAAGGAAGCAGCATACCGAATCTGAAAATCTAGTTAGATGTGCGAAAGAAAAGCCAAACGTTTACACATACTGGTAGCGAGTATTAAAATGACACAAACTTGAAAGTTGAGTAAACGTTGCCAAAGTTGCCTCCACTCAAGTCATTGTTATGCATGGCGCCGACTGCCAAAGCCAAAGCCAAGGCGAAAGCCAAATTCAAGTTGGTTGGCTGCTGCCTCAGTCTGCCACAGTCATTTCCATAAACATGCAACAAAAACAAGAAGCGGCATCACAAGAACAGCAATTGGCTGGCAAACAAGTGGTGGGCGCTGTCCTGGCAACAAGAAAAATATTAAAGATTCTCAAAACCATAATCTTATTGACGTGATAGGATTACACTTTGCTAAGTGAATTAATAAAGTATGCGTTGTTGACGCCGCATCGGTGGCCAACTACTTAGGGAGACCACTCAATATGAGATGCACACAATATTATGGTTGAAAATGAGCTGACAACGGGAGGGAGGGAGTGCTGAACGGGGAAGGAGGCGGGCCTAGAACGTGGCATGATTCTTGACAAGCGTTTTTTGGGTGAGCGGGCGGGCGAATGGGGAATGGGAATGGGGATGAGCTGTAAGCGAAAAGTTTTGCAATGCTCAACTTTCTGGCAAGTTGCTTGGGAAACATTATTAACATAATTTATCACGACAGCGACAAAGTCCGCTAAGCAGCTCAATAAGGTAACACTTTTGCCAAAAGTTTGCCGCACAAAAACTTTTCACAGCCTCAAAACAGAAACATATTCATTACACAATCATTACATACGGCATTTCTTTACCGGCCTGTCAATGGATTCATTACTTTCGATCGCAACTTCACAAACTTGTTGCTGTTGTGGCTAACTAAATAATTATGTCATGCAGGACATGATTAATCATCACTGTTCGATTTGCATGCCTCGCAAATAAGTTGGCCTTTACAGAGACGTCACGACCAATAAAAATGTAATTCCCATGGATTCAAATGTCCGGCAATCGATTAGCTTGAATAGCACCCCAGGGAGCAGTTCAAGTTGCTTTTGACTGTTGAGAATAATCCTTACAATATAATAAAAATGTACATTTAAAGAGGCAAATGCAAAAAGGACATCCATGTTAAATTGACATAAAAAAATACAATTTTTTAATTGCAGGAAGGAGCGTAAATCTCTTGTCTTTCGATGAATTTTCTAGAGGAGTATATTTGGTTGCCTAGCAGTGTAAGACAGCCAGAAGATAAGCATCACAGGCGTAACGACGATTAAATATCCTTGCGAAGCAAAGGAAGTTGGGGATTGTGGGACAACGGAGACCCCGTAGAGCAAAACTATTAAATACTAATAATGGAAATAAAGCAATTATTTTAATTGTGTCATAATGAGAGTGTGCGGTCATGATACTAGACACTAACAAAATTCAATCTGCAATTTATTTATGTAAAAGACGGGCTTAACCGACTGAGAAGTACTTTGATACCATATGGATACCATAGCAAGGAACACGGTGGGTGTAGACAAGAAATACTCTCCAAGCTTGCTTTTCAAATTGAGGTAGATATAAGCTAGTTAACTTCCTTCGAAGTTTGGTAACTGTAGCTATTAAACTGCGGGAGTTATGGGCTTCTGGCCTGGTCCGAAAAATCAGCTTTGGCGATAATGGGCACAGTTGTGGGCGGAGCTGTTCTTATATGTTCTTAATAAGTCTGCCAGTAATATACTTACCAAATTTGGTAGCTCTAACTCAGAAACTGCGGAAGATATGGCCATTTCAAACTTGAAAGAGCGAGGGCCTGGGGCCGGCTGAGGAAGGCGCTGCATATGCCGATCTTTGAAATACATCGCCAGCAACCTATCAACCAAATTTAGTGACTGTAGCCGTAAAATAGTGGGATATACGTTGATTTATTTACTGAGAAAATTTGATTACATTTATGGAATCAAAGCACTCCAGTTTCCTCAATAATAAATTTCCCTTTAATTGTCAATATGCTCTTTGTTAGTGAGCTTTGAGTTTAACTATTAAAATAATCTACATATTTGCTTATTTTATTTCTTCAACGCGACTTTAAAGAATTTCCAGCGACCTTGAAACCAAACTAGGAAAACTCAATAAAAGCAGTTAGAGAACTTCGCACTTCCATTGCAACAGTCATCATCTGAAAAGTTTTTTTGGACTGGCCAAGACGTCCTGAAAATTGAGGAGCTCCACTCAAGTTGTGGCTATTAAAAAGTTACGCCTTTCATTTCAATTGCGACGCCGGCCCAAGTTGCAGCTGAGCAAATTACAAAACTACTTGCACAAATTTTGCAGTTAGCCAACAAATGCCAAAGTCAAAATCGACATTGGCCCCCAAACATGGCATTAAAAGTGTTGCACCAATTTCTGCGATTGTTGCACCAAAAGTTTCGCAA
Organism: Drosophila nr. fundita; assembly: GCA_035044245.1. Classification (NCBI taxonomy): domain Eukaryota; kingdom Metazoa; phylum Arthropoda; class Insecta; order Diptera; family Drosophilidae; genus Drosophila; species Drosophila nr. fundita. The sequence continues at coordinate 14,324 of JAWNMG010000185.1, forward strand.
GAAGTTAGCTGCCAATAAATCTGAATGCAAATTGCCTGCCAATTAGTTGCAATTATGAATGCCAATGATTTTTATTAATTGGCCAGAGTTGTTGCGTCTTAAGAGCAGTTCCGCCAATCCTAAGACATTTTTGAAGAATATTTTGCTGCTTTTTTTTTGCTGCTCGTATGCCGAAGGTTATGTGCAATGAAACTTGTTTAATATCTCCCACAATTTAAAGGTAGAGTCACACAACTTTGAAGATAGTTTGCTGGAAGACCACGCCCACAACGCCTACCCAAACCGATATACCTGATGAATATATCTCGTGCAATTTAAGTGTTACAGCTACCAAACTTATAAGGTAGATTACTAAGAACGACCATTTGAATTTTGTTAGGCAACGCCCCCTTCCGCCCACAAGCCTATTAATAAGACTATATGGAGACACATTATTCCAATTCATATATTTCAGAAATCCATAGTCAATATAACATATATGGAGCTTATTCCACGCACGTCTCCCTACATATCCCCTGGGTGATAAAACGATTTTCATTTCCTCCACAGTTTCCATAGATGAATTTTACGCATTTATTAATCTTTCTATTGTAGGACCATAGTTCGGCACGGGCAAAACACACGCCGGGCTGCGAATGGGGCAGATCACACACATCTAACAAAAATACCATTAGCAACTTGAAACAGTATTTCGCATTTTAGTACACACCATTTTTTTGGTCAAAGCAGTTGGCCCAAATAGCAGATATAACCACAAGCAAAAAGAAAATTTTCATTTTTGAAGTGAGCTTTCATCTTTTTTTTACTGGATCGTCAAGTTTGTCTGGTCAGTGAGAAATTGGGACTGAGGCGAAAATCAGTAATACTCGCATTTTATAAAAAAAATGTTCGACTCACAATAATATGATAAAATTATTAACTAACTATTCACGACAATTGCACGGAAATTTCACGGCAAAATTAAATATTGTATTTGTTGCAATTCTTAGCTAAAATCAATTGGGTTCACCTTAGCTGGAAATATAAGAGTAGGTTCCGTCTCAATCATGCCAATAATGAGGCAAATTCCCGCCGCGAATTTAATTGTTAACAACTTCAATAATTAATCCGCTTTGCAGACCGATTTGACTTATGGCAATGAGGTTATTCCATATTTTTTCTTGTGTTGTTTAACTTATTAATTCGCCCACAATCATTTTAAATGGAGACTTATTTTGTTGAGTTGCTTCTCAATAAGATACATTTATATTTTGATACCGAAGGTATATATTGATACCTAAGGTATATATTTTTTGCGTCCGTCTATGGAGACTTGAAACTTGGAACATATTCCGGTATGTGCTCGCGTCAAGCAAATTGTAAATTGGAGTGATACGTCTATTAGGAAACTAGAAAATCGATAAAGTGGATAGTCGCCAATCGATTAAGCAAAATATATTTCACAAATTTAAGAGTCTCCAAACGTGGAAGGTAACTTTCAGGAAATCTTCTTCAAAGACCGGCATATACGACATATCGTACATTTTCTTACCCCGCCGCCGCATGTCTGAAAGCTAGAGTCACCAAATTTTGAAACTATGTTACTGCTAGCTCCCTTGAAGGATCGATAAAGCATGGGATGACCACGCCTCCCCAAACCGATATACCTAATGATGTTAGTTGATTAAACCTTGTTTCCCTTAATTGGAAGGCTTGAGTCTCTAAATTTGATAGGTATATTTCTAGTAACACCCTCCAAAAGGCGGGCAAGTCTTGGACCTAAATCTCCAGTAATTTGAAAGTTAAGGGTACCAAACTTGGAAGGCAGATTACCATAAGCTTTCTCTAATATGTGTATCGCAATCTTAAAGCTAAGCTTGGAAGGAATAGTAATAGGAATCTTCATCAAAGATCGGTATTGATTTACCCACCCAGTTCTGTGGCACCTGCTATCAGATGGTATCAGAGTATTTCGCAGTCGGTTACGCCCGTTCCTTTTGATTTCATACAAATATACAGCCCAAGCTAAGGAAATCAGCTAAAGCGTATCGCTTGACTGGAAGGTTCTCACTTGTTTTTTATCGTGTTTTTTTTTTGGACACTGCCTGCTCTTAATTAATGCAAATTAGATATGCAGCGGAATTTGGTTGGCTGCTGCCAGCGGCCCCAAATGAGTTTTTCATCAAGTCTAACAACTTAATTAGCTCATAAAAATGACGCCCCGAAGCTGTTAACCCGGCCAACAACAGGACACACCCCATCTCCCCATCTCCCCATTCTGCGTGTTGCGGTCACTTAAGCGCAGCACAGATTGGCACCGAATCCGGACGGAAATGCCGGGTCGCCAGGTCGTAGGTCACGGCGTAGGCGCAAAGCAAATTAGTATTAAGTGCTCTTTCGGCACTTGAAACCACCCTCAACATATTTTTTGATGTTGCTGTTGCTTTCGCATTGTGGTTGTCGCTCTTGTTGCGAGCCGCGCGTCGCCTCGGGTGTGGCCAAATATTTTCCCGTGTGCGGTCACTTGTAAAATACCAGCAAAACGGTCGGCTCAAAATCTAAAAAAAAAGGGAAAAATAAAAGACAGAAAAACAAAACAACCAAACCGAAATTGCGATACGCTTTCAAAACAATTTCTTAACAAACTTTAACAAAATACAGAGCTCAACGTCATCTGTTAAATATTATTACATTTTTTCCAGTCAATTAATTGTTAGATATTATATTATAAAATATTATTGTCACTTCAGTTTTTATTATTAATGCTTGCATTTTCATTTAGTAATTATTTTTATTATATTTAGTTTATTATAAAATTTTAAATTGTTTTTATTTAAATATGATTTTGAGTTAACAATGTACCAAAAGCAATTACCCATTGACTTTGCCATTCCTTCACATAGATTGAAAAATCACAATTGGATTGTGTTACAAACGTGGCAATTAATTCATAATGCCCACACCAAGGAGGCAAAACAAAAAAATCGTGCAAAAAGTTCATTTGCATAGCATACTTATGAATACAATCGATTTAGTGCCGCTTGAGTGCGTAATGATCCAGTGCCAAGTGCTCTTGGCGGTTTGCCTAATTTGTTCCCTGCTCAGCTAATAATTATTTGTTTCATTTATTTTGTGTAGTTCTTATTGGTAAGTTGGCAGGTGGCTCAGCAGGTGGATGGCTTGTTGGCCGGCGGGGTCAGAAGGTCACTCAAATAATGTTTGATGTTCTTAAAGGCAATTGGTTTGTGTTGCTGATACATATTAAGGCCCATGCAGGAAACAAATTATGAAAGAAACCCATCATTTTTTTGGTCAATTACTAAAGACTATAGTTATGAGTATGACTTAATAAAGGAACAAACACAATCTTATACATACCGAAGATAACATACTGACTCCTTTCTACACACCTACTGAAAATGGGTATTCATTTTATCAACAGTAAACAACAGCAATACCTACTTATAGATCATCTTGGCTTATACTATGATACTCTCGCATTACTTATCACATTATTCCATAAGAATGTGGAATACACAAAATAATAAAATCTTTAAAAATCTTTGGTTACATAGATATTTTTATTTTTATATATCCAAAATAGTTTCCGATTTTTTTTTAAAACGAAAACTTATTTTCCTCACAATTTGTAATTTTGAGCCGAGGCGAAATCTCTCTTGTCAGGATTTCTAACAGTGCTTCTGGGATTCTGTATTTTCATCAAAGTATTGATGATTCTTGTATGGTCTCCAATTTGGGATCTCAAGGAAAATCTTCACTTTCTTGGCCGCATCGTTGGGCAAGGTAAACGTACACAGCTCCGAAGTACTGGTAAGAATCGCACAACTAATCTTTACAGATACTCATGTCCTTTAAAGATCAGCGTTGGCTGCGCCTACACTCGCCTAAACTAGGCACCCTCCGATAAGACCGCATACTTCCCACAATTTGCCATACTTGGAACGTAGTTTGCTGGTAACCAAAGCATTGGCATATACATTTTCAGACCACGTTTTCTGTTGATCTTGAACTCAGGTTCATTTGTATTCTGAGCGTGTCAAATGTAGTATTTTTTTAAATAGTTTGCTGTATACCTCTCTTGCCCGTTATTTTTTAAAATTCTTTTTCCTTGCCGCAATGGTGCAGAATAAGCTAGTTTCAGCTTAGTCTCAGCTTAACAAGCAATCAAGTCAATTCGCAAACAAGTCAATTATCTTATTAGAATTCATTTGCACTTCCTGTCACCCGCACTTATTGGGCAGGTTTTGGCCACCCGCTTATGCTGGTGGTCACGAATACGCTGCGGCTGTGTGGCACGTAACGTTTTACTTTAGTTCAACTCATTTCCGCAGCTCACATGACTTTATGCAATAACAGCCAAATAAAATTATCTTATCAGCCAGTGCAGAAGTAACTGCTTTCTGCGTGTCCTGTTCTTGTTTTTGTGCGTTCCGTTTGGGCTAATTTTATTTTATGAAAGTTGTGCTTATTGCGCTACCAAGTGCCGTCGGTCCTTCGCCCTCGGTCCTTGGTCCTTGGTCCTTGGTCCACTGTTCACGGCTTGTGTCCAGCTAAAAATTGCACGTACCGGTCATACAACTCGAACGTGACCGCTTGGCAATGTACCGTTGCCAACTGACATGTTTCTCCGCACCCCTCTGCAGCTCTCGCTTTCGCCCCTTGTGATGATGTCCTGCGGTGCACATTCACACACACGTGCCCATGTAATGTGTACAACTTGGAACACACAACAACGCGCCAGTGACAGCAGCCAAATGACAGTTATTCATGGTAATTTTTGTATAATTTTTGTAGTGGGAGTAAAATATAGTTACAGCTTCGGCATTTAAGTTCATTCGGTGCGCTACGATCTCAATATTTAAGTTCAGCTATATCTAGAACTCCGCAATTGACATTCGATTTTCAATTTCTTTCAAAATTGATTAAAAAAAGAAAAACCAAAAAATTAAATTAATTTAAAAAACAACCTGCAACACAGAATTTTACCAAAAGTTTCATATAAAACTCCAGATTTATTAGAAGGGAAAAAGTTGTGTCTTTAAATCGTTAATATATTTAAACTCTTTTAATCCTCTTTATATGATTGATAAGATTATAAAAATCCAAATGAAAGTATCTAAGTATTACAACTAATATTATAATTCTCTTTTCTCCTTTCGATATTTCCCCCTAATATTAGTATTATTTAAAATTGGTTTCAAGTACTCAGCTTACCGAGCATACTCCATAGAGGCGATCAGGGTGGTGGTAATCAATATGAAATACAGGGAGGATACGCTTGGTACGGGGGGGATGTGGGAAATTGAGGCTTGTTGGCAACTTGAGGCGAATGTGTCACGTTCGCTTTGTGCAATGAAATGACAACACGACGAGTACAACAAATATAAATGCAAATATACATTTTGCGGTAAACATTTGTAGCTCGTTACACACTCGTACCCCACCACCACCCCACACTCACACACTCTCACACACACACACACACACATGGACACATTATTAGTTGTAGTCGATGTTGTTACATGTCCTTCACTCGTACTCGTTTATGTCTAGAAGAGCGGAACTGTTGATTTTCATTAAACTGCGTTAGTTCAATTGGAAAAATATTGTTGCAGGGGTACTATCCACATGTGGGTGTGTGTGTGTGTGTTTGTGTAATGATGTTTGTTGGATGCTTGACTTATTAAATTAGCCAGGTTCAGTGCATTCAGTTTTTGTTTAATCGAAACGAAGCCAAATGAAAATGCTTGATAAATGATATTATGATGATTATAAAATCAAATGAATTATTTAATGTCAAACGACACAAAAGCTATAAAAATGTTAAATTAAAAATAATATTTAATGTTTTAAACTTAATTACAAATATATTAATATTTTTGAAGAATTCTGTGGGTATTTTAATGCAAAATTAGTCCAATATTTATATCTTGGATTCTATTCACATCAAAGAAAAAAGAAGTAAGAATGCTGTAGTCGAGTGAGCTCGGACAAGTCTACATCGACTCGGCTGTTGACTCTGATTACGAATATATAGACTCTATGTTTAATTTTACAAACGTGTTGATTTTTTGGCTGTTGCTAAAAAAAATGGCACAGATTAATTATTATGAATACAATTATGGTAGTGATTTTTTTTGCAGTTTTTTTAGTCTGCGTAGAGATGGATCATATATTAAGTACATTAAAAAAAATCAGTAATTTGGCTAATAATGTTTTTTTTACTTAAGTCTATTTAATCATTTCAATGTAATTAATCGATTGTTATTATTATTGTTTTCAGTAATCATTTTCATAGCTCCAAAGTGAATTTTGAATGTGCAAATTAACCCCAATGTTAGGCCCAAGAGTAGCTGCTTTCACAGGTGAGCAACTTTGTGGAGCGCACTTGCTAAATTATGCACACAAAACTGAAATTGCAGTTCAACGAAGCTCAAATGTTTGACTCAGAAGTCGGAGGAATAACACAAGATAGTTATGTACAGTTGTCACAAAAAGTCTGCGCACAATGGCAAATGCCAAGTGTGGATAAACATGAAAATTTATATCCCAACGGATGGACAAAACGAAATTTGAAATTTAAAACCAAATTCAGAGTCACATAAGCACACATTGTCAGTGTCCGTCCAAATGTCTGTTTGCATATCTATATATATATATAAATGTGCATATGCATGTATATATGTGTGTGTGTGTCTTATATAGTGCACATATTTTGACACACTTGACAATATGCTATTGCCTGATTGCTTGTGAGTGTGTGCCTTGAGTGTTTGTGCAACATTTACTATTTATCTGACATGCTACATTCAATGGGTAAAATTTGAGACTGGTTGTCGTAAAGATCAGGAAAAGGGAAAACAGTGGCAATTACGCTGGTTTATTTGTGTGTTTTTGTGACATTCCTTTCGCAGTTAATTTGTTACAATTTCACTTTATAAATAAAATTCGCCATATTTGTTTGGCAACAGCAACAGCAACAGCAACAACAATAACAATAACTAGAACATCAAAAGCAACACAAAGCTGAATGATGACAACAGTTGGCAACGCTTTGGCTTATGGCACAAGTTTTCCAATTTTCATAACTTCCGCTGCAGTTGTAGCCATAAATATGCAAAGCCTTTTTTGCCACTTGTCTATGGAAATGATTTAAGCAAATTTGCATGTTCCATCTCCATCTTCATCTTGTTCGTTCTCTTAGTTGGTTTCCAATGAATTAAATATACTTTTACTGCAGTTTTGTAATGCTATAAGCCACTTTCGAATTATTTTTTCATTTCATTTATTTATTCTCCCTTACAATAAATATAACTATTTTTTGGCAAATACTATTGATAACAGTATAAAGTCAACTTAATTATTTAATTACCATTTACTGAAAGTATTTTTTACAAAAGAGTTGGAATTTCTAGTTTTAGATATAAATAAAATAAATAAAATCAATGCCTTTAAATTTTTAATAATTATTTTCGTATAAATTAAATTTATTTCTAAAATCCAGAAATGTTTATATTTTTCAGATCGAATTCATTTTTGGTTTATATTGTTAAATTGTAAAATTACTAAATTTGCAATTAATTGGATCTGCAAAATTCTTCTTGGATTCGTAATTCTTTCCTGAAATATACATTTATGTGTATACAAAACAGAGAGCATATGTAATAAGGTTAAAGTTCGATGATTATATTTTTTTGGAAAATAATAATCTGTTTGGAATCCATCAACTTGTAAATGTGTAAATTATAATCTGATGCTCTCTGTAGGAGAACAAGATTACACTTTGGTTACCTTTTAACTTAACCAAAGTGAGTGTTACCAATCGCATGAATTCCAACCAATTATGTGACAATTAGCTGAACATACTCAGCGTCTGCATAATTTAATACGTGCATTTTTGTGCAAATTAAGTTAAGGCATAAGCTTGAATTGAGAGTACTTTGTCTGACAGCGAATGGAGGAAAAGTTGTAATGAAAATGCGAAAGTTGCAGTTTCAGTTAGTGGCAGTTGGCGACACCATTTGGCAAAGTTTTACAAATTGCAATTGAAATTATTTTTATAGCACACCATAAAAGTAGCAAGTTTCCAAAATTGTAATACAGCTCTTAAGTCGCATGAATATTTTATATAAGCGCAAGTTGAAATAAAGTTCCTATTATCTCAGAAATTATGGTAAGATAATTGTGTAAAGTTGAAAGTTTAATAATTTTTCCTTTTGCGTTGGAGTAACTAAATGCCAAGTCTTCAAGCTAAGATTCAAATTTAAGTAATATTTTAAATGCAACATTAATCAAAGTTGTTGAACTTGAAATTTTTAAAAGTAATACCTTATTTATCTTGCAAGGGATATATCTTGAGCAATTTATATTAAAATGGAATTGTAATTGAATTTTTGTATTAATTAAAATGGATCTCGACAAATGCTTTGAGTGTAAGCTTAACTTAATTATATTTGTATCAGTTCTACCCAAAAGTTAACAGATAGATTCTACCATATGCGGCTGCATTCAGTTAAATTAATTTATTTATTGCAATTAATTTATTTGCATTCCGTAGACTGCCGCATGCAACAATCATTGTCGCTAGTGAATAAATTCAATCCACAACAATAACTAGTAAGTGTATTGCAAACGATGGCCAAATCTAATGAAATTCTTTGTGAACTAATTAAGTGCAATGCCAGAAGAGTTGAGCTGCACACAAGTTGCTTCAACAATTGTCAATGGCAGCAAGCTAACTAAGTCACTAATATTGCTGATACCATAGGTCGCTCACACACCTTGTGTCGCCTATATTTGCATGCATGCAGTCAGAAAAAAAAATTTTCCTGAATCAGAAATTAACTTCATTTTTAGAAAACATTTTTCCAAAACGGAAGTTTGTTTCCATCTAAAGACGAAGGATTTTCATTTTAATTTTCATGGTGGACAGATATGTATTATTTGCTTTGTTTTACATCATATTATATTAGCTATCTTCTTAGTTAATGATTATTAAACATTATTATTCTATTTGACATTTGCAGTCATCTTAGATTGTTTCCACATTTTTATAATTTAATTTGAACATTTTTTACTACCGCTACTAGAACTCTAAGGCAGACACCAAAAACAATCTAAAACAAGAGTAAAATATGAAATTTTGTAGAATATGTTAAAATATATTTCTTATTAGAAAAAATAAAGAAAATAAACCTTTCAAATTTAATGACTTTTTTTTCTTTTATTTTTTTTTATATCAAAAATGCGAAAAAATGTTACAAAAGTAAAGAAAATTTTGTGCGAATATTTGGGAATTATTTCACAAGATCAGAAAAACTTAATAGTTTTCAGGGTTTCTTTTCGTTTAAAATTCAGGGCGATTTTTATTCTGAGTGTACATCCATGCCCAGCATATTCTGCCAAGGATAATGCAACAAAAGCCAAAACTTAATTAATATTTACATGAACACTTGAGAGACAAAAGTCAAGTGAATCGAGACAGCCAATTGTTTCTGTTGTTGTTGTTGTTGTTGTTGTTGTTGTTGTTGTTATCGTTGGACTGTCATGTTTGCGCATGGTCGTGCCAGACTGCATTCAGTGCATCCTTCCCATAAGTGGCATGCTTGCTAGAAATCAATTCGCATTGTTAACCCATGATTGGATATTATTGATTCAATTTGCTGCCACAGTGCGGATACATGTTTTATGCATGCTCCTCACTCTCTTTCTCTATGTACCTCACACTCTCTCTCTCTCTCACTCTCTCTCACTCACCCTCTCTCTTCATATGTCCCTCCCTCTAGCTCTGTGTTGATAATGTCTGAGTGTATCGATAATAGAAAACATGTTCGCTTGGTTGTTGGGCAAACACTGGCTGCCATCTCAGCACCTGAAACTGCAACACACAAGAAAGCCCACTTAGTGGGCTGCATTTGAACATCCAGTGGTGTTTAATTTATGCAAGTGTTGCACTTGACTGCCACGCACAGTGGTGGCCTCTTCAAATTTCATATGCACCAGCTATTTTTAGTTTTGTGTTTATTGAGCTCTGTTTTTCTGGAAATAACAAAAAAATGCTTAGACTGGCTTCGGCTTTTAAGACGGTTCTCTTATTTTTATGAGGAAAAAATATGTCACTAACATTAATCATTCCACAACTCATTGACTATCCCAACAGCCTGACAATGGTCAGACTAATGAGCCTGTCCATTAATCTGTTAGCCAACATTACTGTCACCAGTTTACTTGAGAGACTCCATCCATGAGACGTTCCCAAATAAATACTTTTCAGTTTCAACTCAAACTGTCAATTTCATACTAGATTTACCATCTGAATCTACATAAGATCATGTACATATACCTATATAAAGGGGATGTTGAAGGTTATTCCCATAGAGATCGATTTTAAATGCATAAAATAAAAATATCTTAAAAAAGAAAGATTAATATTTTTAGAAACAATATTATCCGCTCGCAAAGGGGGATTATATTTTATAACAAGAAGTGAAAAAACATCGATTTTTTGCAACAAAAAAAATGTGTAGCCAGGCTGGATTTAATCTAGAGAACATTATCAAAAAGATATTGGCAGTGAAAATTGGTTTAGTTCAAGCTAAGTAATATCTGTGTGCGAAAATACCCTTTGAGAAGAGGTAATTTTTAAATGGTGAAGCAAAAAACAAAATTTAAGAATTTGGAGATACAAAATATATTGCATTGTTGAGCACTGTCATCGCCTTAAGCACGCTTCATAAATCCAGAAAGTTCAAATAGTTGGGAATATCTGAAATGTGCCTGTGGCGACAGCAACAACTTCATGATGAGTGTTGGGGCTCATTAATTTGGCCAGATGGCAACGAAGCATTGTTATTGCTCCTGTTCGTGCCATTGTTGTTGTTGTTGGTGTTGGTGTTGTCAGTGTTGTTTGTGCACCATCTACTCTTGTTGTTATTATCGTTGGCAATGGACATGATAACAATGGCAGCAGCACATGTTGCTAATAGTACCATGTGGAACGCCCACATGTCTGCAACATGCCACATGCCACATGTCGCATGCCACTTGAGCACATTGTTTTTGTAGTCTGAAGTGTTTGACGTTTCCTGTTGCTTGCGGTCATAGAGAATACAATTGATTTGGCCAAACGGACCAACATTTATTGTGTGCCTCCACTGATTTGTGCCACTAATTACCGTTGCATAACTCACGTAGCGGCATATCAAACGATTGGCATGCCACAGTGTCCTGTGGATTCAGTTGATGTGGTCAGGAAAGAACAAGGGAAGCCAGCGCGATGGATTTATGAAATAAATGAAGAGGGCTGACTTTCGAAAACATTTCTGATTATTATCGCATTTCAGAGGAATTTTATTCCATTAAGATTGATTTAATGTATAATAATGTACTCCTAATTGGGCAAATATTATTTCTACATGGGCAGGAAAAGCTAAATTATTTCTGTGTATGTTATTCGAGAACATGAATAAAACATTTTTGAACTTAAACTCTCATAACCTTATTATCGATGGCGGGGAACTGTGGAAAGTTGTTGATGAAATATATCTTATATCTGCTCAGTTTCACAATCTCAAAGCTACAAAGACCGTCGCGTTCATTTATGTATAAAAATGAGCTGATTTTTGGTTGGGTACACAGGTACAACTTTAACATTAATTGAAATGATGTACAATAAATCTTTAAACGGTTCAATTTGGTCTGTTGCATTTCTCATGCTAACACTCTTCAAACTCGAATAAAAATAAATTTCAGGAACGTTTTGTGTGTGGACACAAACCACACTTGAATAAATCAGTTTAATGTGTACTTAATATTTGCCATTAAGTTTTTATTACTTTTGCCGCCCACAAGGATTGTTCAAAGCTGCTGCTGAACAGGTACATAAATCGGTAGAATAAAATCGTTACACCATTTCGCCACACACCCCTCTCACTCACAAGCACACACACACACAGGGGCACAGACACACCCATAATATATGTCAATTGGTCACGATGGAATAAACGATTTGGGTGTGCGCATAATTTGTGGCTCTTCTTTTTCCTTTTTTTTTTTTTGCTGGTAGAAAATGGGAAAAACCCGATTTAAATTTACATAACAGATTTTTACGTATACTTAATATATTTGTTTTTAATATTTCGAATTCATAAAATGAAAAAATAAATTGATTCGATAGGTATGAATTTGTATAAATCTCAATAAAAAGGTAACAAATAATAACAATAAAATTGTCAACAGTAGTAGAAAATGTGGCTACAAAAATCAATAATTAAACATTTAAAAGTTGGTTAAATATAATTTGTATTATTTAGTTAGGATTCCGATTTGTTGATTGTCTGTATTTAAATATTGTATATTTTAAAATAATTTCAAAGAAAAATTAAATCGATATTTTCGATGTTTTTGAAAAATCATTTCTTTATTAAATATTTATTTTTATTTATTTGAATTTGTCTACATGCACACGCAGATTTTAGAGAGCTAAAGGCTATAGACTCCGGATCAAGTTTGTTTCATTTGATCAATGATCAAATAGAGACATATAAATTTCTGATTGCAATAAAAGCAACATTTTCAAAGGCAAAGGATACTAGAAAAATGTAATTGAGATCGATTAAGAAACACCCAGATTAAAATAGAATATGTATTGTTATGGTTGATCTGATTACTATCAGCAGGCACTAACTTCCGTTAAAGATTGTTAAAAGTTCTTTATCAACTATTACATTCCTCTCACAGTGTCATCTTTCTCACTTGTTTATTGTATTGTTGTAATTGGAAAAATATGAATCTTGACTTCTTAAAGATTCGCTTTTGCTACACTTGAAGCCATAATTGTGCTTGAAGCTGCACTTGGCATAGACCATTAAATGGCAGAAATGGTCGCATTAATATGCATCCATTGGAGCCTTTCCTAATACTCGTATTTTGACTTTGACTGCAGCTCGGATCAATTTGTGTCCTTTCAAGAGGCTGGCAAAACGAGGCTAAAAGCAGAAAGCATCCATAAGCAGTACAAAAGGGAAATGTAACAAAAGCCTCGGCAAAGTGTTTGCATCTGGACTGTCATTAAAGGGCTAAATAGAAAACAGAAAGATACGGTGGGAAAGAGAGAGAGAGAGAGAGAGAGAGATTGAGAGAAGAAGAGAGTTGGTCAAGCTGCTGTTCTGGCCTAAGTGCGTTGCCAGACTCCTGAGTTGTTTTCGGCCATACAAATGAGAGCAGTGCTTGTTTCACTTTTTGGTAAGCAGCTTGGCTTACAGAATTTTAATGGTTTTTTTTTGCTCATATTTGCTGAGCTTTTGAATTTTGGCAGCCATTTCCGCTTTTAATGCAATCAGCTTTGTTGATGTTTCTGTTGCTAATGCGCTTTAAGCACACTCACACACACACACTCACACACACACACACACACACACACACGCACGCCCACATGGCCAGAAATCAATTGGCACTTGGGCGACAACAATTGCAGCTGAAAGGATTGTGCCCCAAAAGCGCCAACTCCCTGCTAAAATCACCCCCTACTTATCACTTTTTTATGCGCTCGCAATTTACGCCAATTGGAAAAGCAAAAAAAAAAAACAAAAAATAAACAAGAAATGAGAGCAAAATTGAAAAACAAAATGAATGCAGAAGCAAAGGAAAAGTGCAACTTTCATTTAATGCCGGCACTTTGGGGTGTCGTTTCTTACACAACACCGTTCAAATTCGGCTAAATGACGCTCCACAGGGTGCTCTTAAAGCTTGTCGATGGAATAACGTTAAGCGGAGTGGGTGGCAAGGGAAAAGGGATAGGGATAGGATAAGGGATAACGGATAACGGAGTCATACAGCTTTGCAGCCAAAGAGGATTTGCACTTTGCTGATTTTCGTTTTAGTGTTTTTTTTTTCTTCCTTCGAACTTGTTGTGCAACTTGGCAATTGGCTCACAATAACGGGATTGACAGTTTGGCAACAGTTCCCGAAGCTTGCCTTGCATTTGGCTTAAATGGATGGAAATTGACACGTGCTTATCTAATTATCGATTGCGCTTTGCTTCGGCACATCATTATTTCAGTGTCATCATAGTTATAAACAACAAGTTCTACAAAGATATTTACATATATTTATAGGAAGAATGTCTAACATTTATGGTTGTATTGAAAATTCGAAGAACATTTCCAAAAGTCTAATTTTATATTGAATATTTAAACAATAATATCAATGCTATTTGCTGTGCTATGCTTATACCCTAGTCTTAAAACCTCTGTACATTTAATTTTCTAAAGAGATCCTTTATTTCTTGCTTCCTCTTTCATAAACGGGCTCATTTTGTGCTAAACTGCTAAGCACATTTTAATGCGCTTTGAAATGGATTTGATAAACACACACACACACACAGGCACACACACACACACACACAGGCACACATACACACGGAAACAGCCGACGTCAGTCCCAAAAAATATCAGAGGGTCTAAAGCTATACAGATGACCTCCAGTTACCCACCTCCCCGCCCCTCATCCACTTGGCCTCTCGACCCTCACAAGTTGTGACGTTGCCGTTTGTCAACGTTATTGTTGCTTGGTTGGCCATCATCATTGTCGTCATCAGAGCGGCTCGCTGCCCGTTCCTGGTCCCTTTTTATACCCTTGCATTGAGGCCATTATTATTTTGTCGACAAGAGTGCATCGCATTGAAGGAGTCAAGTTCGTTCCCATAAGGAACCAACAATTATCATGATATACAGAAAGTATATATTACAAAATTAAAATTACAAAAAAAATGTAATTTTGTTTGTTGTTTTGAATATGTGTGCATAGAATTATTACAACAGCTTTTATTGATTTATTTATTGTCAACTAAAAGTCAGTCGATACATAAAATACAAAAACTTAAAAAATTTAATTGAATTTAATTTAAAATGGTATTAAAATTATAAATAAATTTAAAAATAAGAATCATTAAAATGATTAAAGTGATTTTATGTTACCTAAATTATTATTAAGTATTAATATCTTAAGATTTAACATAAAACAAACATTTTAAATAGCTTATATACACAAATAATTAAATTTGAAGAATCTTATGGTTTCTTCAGATTTCTAGATTTCTATTAAATATTAACTATTTTCTAAATTTAAAATGAATATTCTACCCCAATAGCAAGAGTTTGAATTTCTACTTTTCATGACACTTGGAATATATCATTCTGTAAATAATTGAAATAAGAGCGGAAGGACTCCTGTCCGCAAGAGTATTTAATCTTCGACTTGCCTTGGACTGCTGCTCGTTTAGTTTTTTCATTGCTGTTTTTATTGTTGGCATTGTTTCGTTTTGAAAAATGATGAAAAGGCGGGCAAAACGTGTTGCTGCCGTCTGATATGAAATGTTGGTCAAGATTTAGGCAACAGCCGTTGCTTTAAATATTTTGGCTGAAGATTTGCGCTTACTTACAAATATATGTATGTATATATATGTATAAATTATAATGTTTTTGTTGACATTTTGTTTTAGTTTCTGTTTGGTCAGTTTGTGACTTTGCTAGCTTTTAAGTTTATATAGTTGTGTTTATCTAAATGCTGGCAGCAGCCAGCGTTGCGTATGTGGAATAATTTTATTGTGGTTGCCACTTCACTTTGCCGCCAGTTGTTGTTGTTGCCGTTGCTGTTGGTTTTGACAACAAATTTTTGTATGCTTTTCACAGATAACCCAATTTGTGCAGTTATTTTATGTATTTCTTTGTGTGAAAGTGCGTATTAATTTGGCTACATAAAGAGTGGCTTAGTTGATAAAGAGCAGTCGAGCAGAGTGGTTGGGCTTGGGGTAGGTGTTTGGGACTTGACTGGGATTTGTGCAGATTGTCAGATTGCTGAGCAGAACTATTTGAATGTGGATCTGATTTGTAGCTGAGGAAGTTCTGCTTTAATTTTGATGAAGGTATTCAAAATTAAATAAAGGTATCTATAAAATAATTATTATACAAAATGAGAGTATAATAAATTTTGTTTTGCTTAAATATCTGAAATGAATTTAACATTGGTGGAACCATAATTATTCAGAACTAAGCCACTTTTATTAAATTAAGCACCTTAGCCATGGCTTAAATGCGCAAGCAGAATATGGTCAGCAAACGTGAAAATATTTATCCAGCTTGTGATACAAATTAGTTAAAATGCTTAACCAATTAATAATAATGACATAAGTATAATATTTAAAATTTAATAATATATTGTGCAGTGAGTTAGATTTACATTCTAAGAAAAGTAAAAGTGCCGTTTATCTAATACTCTAATGATGATAATATTTTGTTCTAAATTATATATATTTAGTGTTAAGTTGATCCGCCTATATTCATATTAATTGCATAAATTCCAACTGAATACATTTGAGTTTTGAGTTTTTCAAGAATCTCTCATATTCTCTGCTTTATGATATCAAAATCGGAATTATTTACATTATATGTATGACATTGCTTAAATTATCTATTGTATTTCACTTACTATTGCCCACATAATTAAATATTATTAATTGAGAGCTCCAATCGTATTTGCTGTAAAAATAACATCGCTTTTACATTGGGAACGAACAGCATTTCATTCGCGAATCACTTGGAATCACCATTTATTTGCATACATTTTTTTCTTCGTAGCTCTTCATTACTCTTAAGCTCTAACGGAGCGTACACCTTAGCAAAGGTAACCAATCAACAGCGCGCCTACCAACGCACTAAGCAACTAAATCAACTTCACAGCCTTACGCGTCCTTCACCCCTCCACCCTTCCACCCAACCAGTCACTCACTCACTCTCACACAAATCATATCAAAATGAACGCTTTGGTTATTTCCAGTGGCGCTCTTCAGTGCGCTCTCTTTGTTGCTGGAGCAGTTTCGAAATTCGAAAAACCGAACGCGTGACGAACAGCGTTACGAACTAGAAACGAAACGAACGAAGTTCGTCCGCCGCCTTTCCACCAATCGAGTCAACGCCATTGGCATTTAGTCCTGCATCGGTTATCGCTCTGTGCGGACGGCTATGCGTTCGGTGTGCTCCCAGTTCAACCAACATACTCCATTTGTGTAACTGTAACGCTTGTAGCGCGAGTGTTTACGTGTTTCCGTGCTTACCATTTGCCGTTCTCAAACGATTTGACACGAAATGTTGTTCGTCGCGTTGTGTTCGTCGTTGCCAGTGTTTTTGTCATTCATTCATTCACCAGACAGCTTCTGGAAGCCCTCGCAAAAGATCTGAACGCATCAAGTGAAAGTTTTCCCCGACCGTCCCGTTTCACTGCAATTGTCGCGCAGCACTTCAAATCCCGTTACTCAACTTCACTAGCATCGCAAGCGTGTGTGCTTAATTTGATGTAATTAGAAATAGTTTATCTCTCTCCCTCTCTCTTCTTCTCACTCTGTGGCTCTGTCTCCTTCCATCTCTTGGCAAAACTTTCTTTGTTTGTTTATTTTCTGTGTAACTTTGGATTGAATGCTTGGCTTGAATAAAGGTTTGAAATTTGAGGAAATGAGATCCGTTTAAGTAAAAAAAAGGAATTATTTTGCAACTTTAATAAGCAAAAATGTATTTCTCTAAAAATTAAAAATGCTTTATTTGAATTCGATTTGCGCCCTTCATAATGATTCCAAATTTTATAATTTTTATTTTATTTTCTGAAACTTTTGCTTCTCTTTCATACAAAATTGTTTTAATACTTTTACCAATGGATATAGTTTTTAATATTTTAGCAATATAAGCTGGGTTCTGAATCGTTAATTGTTGAGCCCGCTCTTAAAAATATTTTAAGCTAGTCAAATTGCCATATGCATTATATTTCATGTTTATTCTTTTACACGAAATGCAAGGCATATACGACATAGATTCACGTAAAATCCTAATTTGTTGCCAATTGTGCAAAAAGCCACATAGATGAAAAACTCGAGTTGAAATCCAGGCAATGCAACGAAACCAACCAAATGGTCATAAAAACCACTCTCAAAACTGGAGCAGTAGGAATGGGGAAATGTGTGGGGCTAAGAGGGCAAGAGACATTTAACCAGCAAAATAATTTGTTGCAATAAATATTTGAAAATCCAGTTAAGCGAAACAATTTCGTCACGAAGAGCAAAACGGCAACAACAACAACAACAGGGGGCAACTGGCCAACAGGAGACTGCAGCTGGCGTCGGAGGAACTGCATGGAGTCTCCTTTTAGTCCTCGTCCGGGGGCACTGTGGCCCTGGACTTTGTTTTTCTTCTTTTTTCCTTGGCGTGGCATTTTCATGCAGTCGCGGCTTTTTGCCTGGGACCGCATATTGTTGTTGTTGTTTGCATTTGTTGCAGCCGTGTTGCATTTTGTTGTTTGTTTCACCTCGGGAGCTGAGCCCTCTGCCTTGTGTCTTTACCCACTGCCTCCTGTCCCACACCATGTGTCGCTTTGCTTGACTCTATCCCAACGCTTTAATATTAAAAGCATTTAAAATTGTTGTACGTTTCGTCGCCATTGCTTATGTCTGGAATATCCTTCTCATCCTGCCCTCTCAGCCCATAAAGGCTTTTGTTTTTATACTCTGCAATGGCAAAGGATAGCTTGGGATTTTATTTTTTGGTTTATTTTTCCACATTTTAAAGTTCATATGGTTAATAGAGACAACCAATTAATAAATTGGTGTTTGTATCACAAGTTTAATTACTTACCAATGAAAAATTACATTTTGTAGCTTTTAAGCAGTGACAGATTTTATTTTCGAATACAGTTTAATTTCTCTATCCGGAATATTAGGCATTATACAAAAAAAAAATATTTTTCCTATCGTTTAAATCAGTTGGTTCAGATTTGTTGAATGCAATTTTGATTTCATTAATTTACTTTTATAAGGATTATTTAAGGGTAATTTATATTTTGTAGCTTTTGGCAGCATTTCTGAGTTTTTCAAATATCAAATCTATAAAAATAATTTCATGTATTTTTTTTTCATATTTTCAGATTATGCATTTTTAATATTCCCGCAATAAAATTAATTTTTAAGACTGTTCATTTAGAGAAAAAATGTTAAACGAAAAAATATAGGAAATTGAGAGAATCAAAATTTAGCAGGATTTTAGAAATTATTCCATAATGAGCACAATTTATCAATCCCATGTCGACTTCTAGATACCGAAACATAAACTAAAAATAAAATCAATTTAAAATTTTTTTGAAAATTTTCAAATTTAAATTCAAGTTCAAGGAAAACTGCAGAAACTAAAAAAAAAAATATGATTAAATATATTTATAAAAATGTTAAAATTTATTTACAACATTTCTTGGGCGTAGATCTATTGTGAATAGGCCTACAAATTGTTGCAAGAATTCACACAATAATATTCTATTTTTAGGGTATTAGCCAGTATGTCAATTGTTACCAATAGCATTCCGTAAATAGTTTTGCTATTCTTGTTGTTACTGTTTTTTTGTTGCTGTTCGTTTTGACAGCGCTGCGGGGAGCAACACTAACAAGCTTTCGGTTGTTTCGGCACTGCTCGGGACTGCTGTTGTTGAGCTCAGTGTTACTCAACGCTCAACGCCCAACGCTCGATGCTCAACGTTTTGCTCGATGTCTGTGCGACGCCGCCTGCAGCGCCGGAAGCGGAAGTGTTGCCATTGCCATTTTGCAGCCATGCATTTTCAGTGCGGTGGCTTTCGTTTCGGTTTTGCCATTTTGGTCGTCTGTTCTTGCTGCTGCTGCTGCTGCTGCTGCAGTTCTTGTTTTGCTTATAATATTCCTTTGGCTTTCCGCTTGTAAAATGTTGCCATGTTGCTGCCCGCTGGCACTTTCCCTTTGCTTTCCGCTTCTCCGCTTGGGAATGTATTTTTTGTTTGGCAAATTTGTGTGTGTGCTGGCAGCCGTCTGTCTGACAGGTGGTTCGCTCAAAGTGTTTTGTGTTTACTTTGTGTAATCATTTCATTTGTCAAAGTTGATTTGCTTGCAAACAACACACAGCGACGACAGTTTGACATCGCACACTGAAGTGAAACGGAAATTTATCTGCGGGCTTCTTTTCCCTTTGATGGCTTTTAATTCAACTGCAAACAGTTAAGCCCACAGTTCATAAAGTTTGTCTTTGATCTGTAATGCTCCAAAAATTGTGTCCTTATTTCACAATTTCCCATTTTCGGAACAATACATTTTCAAACGTTCTTTTTCTTGCAGTGAACAAAAGTTTCAAATTAATTGCTAATATCAAAAATCGATAGATTTTTTAAACATTTAGTATATTAATGATATAAATTCAATTTTTATTGCGTTCAGCTAAGAACTTATTAAAAATGTCCTAAGATATTTTGAATTTATAGTTAAACTCAAATTTAACTATTAAATCATATTAAAGCTTTGACAATTAATACTTTAGACAAGTAAAGACAATTTATTGAAAGTTATTTATATTATTTATTTAAAAGTCACGAAACGGCTAAGCGACTAAACGTTTGCTGTGTAGAAAGCAAATCAACTTTCTATAAATTCGCTCACAATGTGCCACAATAACTTAAATAGCTGTAGGCCGTGACACGTAATTGTTAAGCGAAACAATCAAAGGCAACGCACAAAATCAAATTACTGTCTAAATGCTGTCTAAGCATATTTCATTTAATTGTCTCAACTTAATCTAGACGGCAACAACAAAGAAACTACGCTTGCCACCCCCACAAATGCGTCAAAACAACGCCTCAAAATGTACTTGTCTAACAGCTCAACGAAAGTCGCACAGACTCCCCCCTTTGGCCCACCTCTTGAGCCCCCCCCCCCCCCCCCCCTCTGGGAACGTTCCACACAAGCAAACAAACAAACGTTAGCGAAGTCAACAAGCTACAGCCAAACTATGCAGCAACAACAACAGTCAACATCCAACAACATCAACATCGAGCAATAAAATTAAATTTGCTTGCCGAATTTTGAATACCCTTGCAATAAACGTGCACTTTTGGTATTATTTATTTATTTATTGTCGACTAACTACAAAAAAGGCCATACGGAAAAATCATCTAAAGCTAAAAATATTATATTTATTTAATTATTTATTATTATAGTAGGTTGATAGAGTCGAAGTATTTTGCTAAAGGTTAAATAAAAAATTAGATTCACAGAAATTGCTTACAATTACGGATTGATTTTTAAAAGTATTTTAGATGTTAATTTAATTTAACAAAATATTTAAAATAAAAGTAACTCCTCTGAAAGTCGTATTTGTTTTTAAGATTTATTTAACTGTCTTTTAAAATGACGTTGCTAAAGAAATTTTGAAGGAAAATCCAGTTTTTCAGGCAAAAGCGCAATCTGATTTTATGTGTATGCACTTTGTTAGGGTATACAATGTTTTTGGCTGTGCCTTGAAAACGCCACGCATCCGGATCCGGTTTATAGAGTGAATGGAGGTGGGTGATTGTCGCCTCCATTTTACCGTTAAGTGCCGGCAAACCCGCACGTCATCAGCCTCGCCATCATGACGCTCAATTTCAATGCTTTCGACGCTGGTGTGGATTGCAATGTTGTTGTTGATGTTGCTGTTGCTGTTGTTGTTGCTTTTGTTGTTGTTATTGTTGTTGCTATTGTTGTTGATTACGCGCCATTTAAGTGATTAAAGGTGAAAACGCGTTAGAGATCCTGTAGTAGCTGCGCACCTAATGCCCCCCGCAACACACCGAGCCCGTCGCAAATTTGTTGCGTGACCCACTATGTTTCCCTCTCTCTCACACTCTCTCTCTTTCTCTCTATGTCTAAGTGACTCTCTCCTTCTCTGTCTCTGGAGAAGTGTACCTCGCATTCGCATCGTGAGTTCAATTTTGCCTATTGCCAATTGCAGAGATTTGTCGAAAATGCTTGCGCTTAAGCCACGACCAGGACGGGGAGTTGAGCGAGGGCGACGACGAGGGCCACGCCTCCATGCATGTGGGCGCTTAGCCAGGATTGCGCTCATTATCAACACCGTGTCCGTGGTGCTTCTAATGATGAATACCACGCCCATTTCAGCGGAGATACCTTCAAAGGGTAAGTGCTTTGATAATTTAATGAGCTCTTTTTATTCAAGGGCTTCATAGTAATGTATAATTGATTGAAACTCGTGGTGCTGTCGTCGGGTAAGGGGTAAGAAGTAAGGGGTAAGGGGTTTACTGAAGTAGTACAAGTGCTTTATTAATGACACGCAAGTATGACCATAAATATTTAAGCCGCGTCGACCATAAGCGCATTTTAAAGTGCAATTGAATATTTCACTCGACTTATTATGCAAAGGGGCATTTAGTTGGCATTTAAATTACATTGAATAAAAACAATAATTAAGCATTAATTGTATGCCTATTCATATTTGTAATAACTCAATTGATCGACTTTAAATAGTTATAATTAAGAGTTACGACTAATTAAACAAAGTGTAATAAAATAATAAAAAGTGAAAATGAAATGATAATATATAAGAGAGAATTTCTACATAAATTATTCCCATTTAAATTAAAAAATAAATTACCAAAATTAAAATTTAATTATTATAAATATTTAATTATTATAAATAATTAACTATTATAAATAATTAATTAAATAATCTTTAATATACAATTTACTGATTCGACAACCTCGAGTTTTGGAATTCCCTGACCTACTCCATGAGTGCGAAACATTTTTGGTCTAATCGGCTTAAGCTCACTTTCAAATTAATTAATACGTTATTTATATGAAACTCAGGAAAATATGTAAGAGCCTTAATTGCATTACACAAATAGGAGATTATGCGAATATTTTCACAATTTACACATATTTTCATCCTATCTTCGCATTAATCGATATTTTAAAGTCTTAGCCCTACTTGTCCAAAGCGTCCTTTCAAATAGTTATGCTGCAATTTGATCAATATATATGAAAACAATGTGCATGCTGCATAATATTTGCATGTGGATAGAAAAACATTTACTTTTCCCATTAGTAGCAATCAGGATATAAAATTTGTTGAAGGCTCTGCCATTTTCAATTGCCTTTATCTGTGTGGACACACAGAATGCACACACACACACACACACACACACATATTTAGTAAATATGAAAAAGAAAATATATATTAAAAAATGTATGATTATAATTTGCAACATGGCTTTGAGGCTGGGAAGAGTTTCTTGTGGCATGGGGCGGGGGCAATATTTGCATATTTCTTAAATTTATCTTTGGCTTGGCAAACACAGCGCCTAGATCCTTGAGCATATTTCATGACATAATCAAATATGCTTAAAGCCATGGCCAACAACAACAACAACAACACTTTTGATGTCGTTTACCACACAAAAACGAAATGAAGTGTATATAAAGGATGTTCCTTTTGCCAATGGTGTGTCTCTTTTCTTGCATAGTTAGTTATTTATTTTCAGCAAATTTATTTTTATCATGCCAGAGCTGGAGTATCTTTATATTCTATATAAACATATATATTTTCTTTTCATTTTTTTTTTTTTGCTTGTGTATAAATGCAAATGCTTACAAGACGTTTAACTTGTCACCTGCGGGCCAAACTGCTCTCCGTACTTATCTGACAGTTGTGCATCTCCGTTTGCCAAGTACTCCGTGCCGTCCCCTCTCGACCATACCAACCCAAAATGCCCCACAACATGTCATGTATAAAATATACATTTGTTTGCCTTACATGTTTGTCACTTATCGTTTTGGCCCAAGGTTGCTCAGCTGAGTGCCTGAGTCCTTGCTTCTGTCTAGCTGTTTTACTACGCTTCTAGTTAGATACATTTTCTCGTAGTATTTGAAGATATATTATGATTTTATGCATGGTAGAGCAAAAAATACTATGGCATCATGTGACACTGCGCATGCAGAAGTGTGAATAGTTCAACACTCAGTTCAAGCGATTTTCCAAATTTCAGCATGATTTTCTTCTGAGCAGAGAAACTCATTGTTGGACATTACATTGCATTTTTGCGAGTCTGTAAGTCAGTATTTAGATATGTAGACATTAAATACATATGATTTTAATCAACAGTAAATATTTAAAGGAGGCAACTTAACAAACCAAATATTTGCAGTCTATGATTGCCAAACGATAACTTTAAGGTTACTTTATTAAAGTATGGGATGTCAGCAGGAAACTAATATTTCAGTCAAATGTTCCAATTATAAGCAGCTAGAACATCTGACTTTTCTAACCATTTAATGTAATGAAATTTTTATTAATGTTAAAATATAATGTTAAAAAAATTACTCACACTTTAAAGCCATTAAAAACTGTGCAGCACAGAGACTCGATGGAGTTCCGCACTTTCTAATAATTCTGTTGTCATTGCCACTTTTAATATATTATTGGTGAGCAAGACAAGTCTTACATTTACTTACACCTCAGATTCATAGACACAACTGAAATGCACCACAATGTGAGCCACATATGTGTGAATGAAGACGACTTCGTGCCGCTCACATTAAATCATTTTTTATTACATACTACTTTCGCATAACTTCCGCTTGACATTTATATATATATTTTTTGGTCATATTTTAAAGAAACTTCTGCTTATGCATTTTTTTTTTGTACGGGAATGTGTCTTTCATACTCTGTTGCAGAAGATAGCAGAGTATATGCGATTTGTGCGATTTCTCTCATGTCTGTCTTCGAGAGAACTACATACCTTAACAGTTGCAAATCGAAATACAGTCACCCAATTTGGAGATTAGATAAATACTTTTAAGTTCGACAAATCTTTTATCTGTATTATCTATATAATTAGTTAACAAATTTACCGACAACACCCAGCAAATTGATAATTGCTAGGAACTTTCTCGTAAAATTATATTTTGATCTCCAACGATTTTCGAGTAGGACTCGAAATGTAGCTTCACAGAGCCTTAACTTACCATCCCAAGAAGGGTTTTTACCGCCTGCTATCAGCTGATATTAGAGTATTCAGCAGTTGGCTACGTCTAACTGCAGTGCTCTCACTTATTTTGTGACAGTTGTGTCGCGTTGAAAGCATTTTTTTTTACTTCCTCCCTCTCTTAAATGTCCCTGACTACATTATAACAAGTTGATGTAGGAGTGTGTGTGTGTGTGTGTGTGTGTGTGTGTGTGTGTGTGCGTGGTTTTCATTGCAAGAGTTTTCTTAATATTCCGAAGTCGCGTGTGCCTCATGCATTTCTCCTACAATGAGTACTTCCTTCGACTCCGCATGACGAGGTTTATTAAATATTTTCACTGACTTCGGGCGTTTACCAACACCAGCGTGCGGCACGTCTGGCCTCTGGCCTCCGGCCTCCGATATATGCAGCAAGTTTTCGCCGCTTCAAATTGTTGAAATAGTTTCGCGTGCAGCAAATTGTTAACATTGCTAATCAGCATAAAAATACGAACCAATTGCAGTGCCCGATAGAAAGTCCAAGAAGACTGAGACTGGGTCTGGGTCTGGGAAATTGAAAGAGAAACTGTTTGGCACTACACTAGCTCCTACTCCAAACTCGGAGACCCGTTGAAAATTTGTTTAAAAATTGAATGCGTGCCAGAGCTAAATTTTATGTGAATTGAAAAATTTTCTGTAATCGTTTGCAATTAAAAATTCATTTTACATTTGTAACACTCAACGTAAGACTAGAAATTATTATTCAAGTGGCATACAATGATGTACGAAATATTTAAAACTTTAACTATTTAAATTAAAAAATATAAATAAACATTATAGCTTTAAGAATAAACAAAAATTTTAAATTTCTAAACCAAAAAAAATTAATTAATTGGCTGCTGAGCATGCCCGTCTTCCAACTTAAAAACAAAAATGGCCATAAAAAACTCATTTGCATGGCTAACGAGCGACCATTAGTCAAAATGGATGCCACATTAAATGCAGAGGCATTTGCCCAAGGAATGTGTGAGCAGAAAGATACCACCGATACAGCCAATAAATAAAGCAATCTATGAACGATAAGCATATGCAAGAAATGTCTACCCGGCATCCATAATAATTATTCAAAATAGGCTGAAAATAAATAAAAAAAAAATAAAATAAAAAAACGCCCCAAGCACATTAGACACGAAAATTGAGCTAATTTATTAAAGAAACAAACAACGAGAGTCGACAAAAATTGTGAATTGAGAAGGGCAAACAATTTGGGGCAAACAACAAATGTTTAATGACTTTCAATTGAAAATCAATACCCAAAATGGAAAGGTAAATTGTAATTTTTGTTGTTGTTGTTGTGACGATGTCAAGCACATAAATTGTCAATTAAATTGCCAGACAACATTTGGCTAAGGATGCGAAACACAATTATAAATATCAATAAATATCCTTGTGCGCATATGAACGGGACATATGTACTTTTTTTTAACCTCGAAGCAAGAGTTCATACATTTTAATTTATTAAAATCACTTCAATTTAAATTTGCAATCAATTCCAATTTGTAAAGTTGTAGAATTAGACATGGCTTACATGAACATGGACAAAACACATCCTTCAAACTAAGTGCTAAACTCAAAACAAAATGCAAAGTGAGATTTTCAAGACACACACTTCTAAAAATTGAAAAAAAATAAATAAATAAAAAAAAATAAAAATGAAAAATAAATAAAATAAGCTTAAACATAAATATAGCTTAAAAAATATGAAATATGAAAGCGAATAGGGATAGATGCCGCTGTGTAGCGCGACCAGGTCTGCGGGTTGCCCTTGGTAAAAGCAAAATTCCAATATCATTGCAACTGCAACACACACTGGCAGCTTCTACAGCCTTACACTCCACCTCTTTTCGATCTTCTAAAATATACCAATTATTTATTTAAACTTGACCTTTATTTTCCATGTTCTTAAGTTGGCTTCTTTACATCCAAGCAGTCAACACAAACACGCACACTCCCCCTCACCGTACACCAATGAGGTTAGTGTGCCTGTCTACGAGTGCACGCATACATAAAATGTTTCAACCAGCAAGTCTTGCAACATATTCAATATCCACAAATTTCTGATACTTTTGATATACTTGCGGCAACTTTAACTTTTTGTTTTAGAAGTGCTCGGATTGCTCTTGCCTTTTGAATCAGTACATTTGCTGCCACAGAATGGATCTGCAGCATAAGAATTAGAGTCGCTAGTTTGATGTCCTTGGAGTTTCGAGGTCAGGCTTGCAGTTTCTTTTCTGCTACCCGCTGGTCCTTTGGGACCGGTGCCAGCAATAACATATGGACTAAAGCTGATGGCCTGCGTCTGCTGTGGGTTGAGCTGCTTGTCTGCTGGGGTTGTGGCCACACCAACCTGGTTGGGTCGGCATGGCTCTGAGCCAGTTGTGGACATCATTGCAGTTTGGGTCCCAGGTGAGCTGACTTGGGGCCGCATTAAGTTATTTTCACACCCACTGCTGAGGAATGCTGCAATGGGTTTACTACCAGCTCCAGTTTGGCTTTGTTCGAACACTTGGCTTAGGCACTGGTTGATTGAGGTGCAATCCGTCGATAAGTCCAATTGAGTGGCTTTATTATTCACGGTAATTCGTCGTCTGTGATTGCCGGATTCTTCCTTATGCACTATGCAGCCCAGACCCATTTGCTCCTTGAGAAATCGTTGGGCCGATTTAAGCTCACACTTCATCTCGATGGGGCTCCAGCCGAGCTGCGTGGCCATAACGCTCTGTATATGTGGCAGCATCGCTGCAGCCGCATTGGCATTAACAAATGCAACACGCAGCCGTCGGGCAACCACATCCACCATATGGCAGGCATACTCTCGCTGGCAGGCATACACCACCTCGGCCAAAATATAGGGGAAGTTCGGATGCAGTCGTCGTCTGTGGCAAGGATTGCACTGGGATAGCATCTCGTATGCGTTGGTGCCATACGAGTCAGCCAGATGCTCTGCCACATCCATGGGCAGATCGTATGACTGGACGAGATCAAGCGGTAGCATGCAACAGTAACCATCTGCACCATCTAGCAGCAGATCCTGTGTGATGCTCGTGTCTGAATGCGGCTCCAGCTGGCAGGATTTGATGGCCACTTCAATGGCATCCACAGCCATAATGCGATACGTGTGCCAATTTCCACCTGCCAGTGTGATCATCTGATTACTGCTAATCTCGGGCAGGCAAATGGATACCCCTTTCGAGTCCTTCTTAATATCTGGCTTAGCTGCCGTCCAGGCACTCAGCACATGACTTTGATGTAGTTGCACACAGTTGGCTAAAATACCGCGAGTCTTCTGCAACAGACATTGCACCTCTTGAGCATTGGGCTTTGCCGGCTCATGCGACCGATTCGCAGTTATGCTGCCCACCAGCGTGCCTCCCTCAAAGGGCATCAGTGTCAATGCCTGCTGGGGGAATAATAGGCCGTAACTGGAGGAGCCGTAATATCGGGGTAGTGCAATGTGTGTCTCCATTCTGGGCCCAGTTATGGGATGAGCATTATAGTCATCCAAATATCGTAACGCGTCAATGTCCGATCCCGTTGCATTTATGATGACTCTGCTATAGATGAAAAAGCTGTCATTTGTCACCATATCCTTGACACGGATTTTGCGGCATTCTTTGTTACAATCACGTGGCAACAGATCCCTCACACACACATAGTTGGCCACAGTGGCGTCATGCTTGGCTGCCGTCATGGCCAGGGACAAGCACATCCTTGCGTCGTCCAGCTGCACATCATAGTAGACCAGGGAGCCGAGCAGTCCATCTGGTTGCAGCAACGGAAACTCGCGCAAAGTTGACTCTTTGGACATGAAGTGCGATCCACGCACATTCGCCATCCCTGCCATTGCATCATATACCTTCAGACCCAACCAGTAGACTGGTAGACGGAGTGGACTGTAGATGGGCATCAGCATCGGTTGCACGCGACACAGATGTGGCGCCATCGACAGAATCTTAGCTCGTTCGCTCAGCAGCTGCTGCAGCATGAACATCTGCTCGATATCGCCACTCTGCATCGCTGAGTTGGAGCCCTCGATCAATTTGCTTGACTTGCTGCTGGCGCCGTTGCCAAAGTCCCCGGCCTCGATTAGCGCCGTCTTGAAGCCGCGTGTAGTCGCCTCCAAGGCGCAGCCACAGCCAACGGCACCCCCTCCAATTACCAGCACATCGAAAGTCTCTTGCTGCAATCTGGCGACCTGATCAACCCGTTTTGGCAACCGCTGCTTCCCTTTATTCGATATTCCCTTGTTGTTGTAGCCCCTCCACAAAATCAAGTTGATGCCACGGCGCAGCTGTTGCTGTTGCCAGCTTACCACCTTCAGATCCTTGCATAGCCTCTGCAGCATCCTGGTTTAACTGACCTTTCAAACAGTCATTGGAATCGAACGAAACAATTTGTTTGGAGATAGCCGAAATCATTTAAAAAGTTTTGGGATTTAAGGCACTTTTTAAACACAAGTTGATCTCTGACAGTTATGTCAAAGGTAAGCCATAAATCCTAGAATTGACTGTATCTCTTATCTTTCTTATCTTATCTTTCGTTGCTTCGAGTCTAATACAATTGAATAAATATTATAACGAAGAGCATTTGGAGGAAATAAAGCTATCAAAAAGCTGATGAGGCAAGCATCTTCAATGTAGGAATTTTGAAACAAATCTCATTTCATTTTGGATTTCAAAAGGTGCCTATTGGAGAGGCTACTATACTATATTTAAGAGTAATTAATAATATCAGATATTATGATAAATTCGGATACATGCATTTGTATATGTACTCAACGATTATTAAGTGTAGAAGTATGTATGTAGTCAGGGAAATTGAGTGTCTCAGAGGACAATGACAAAAGAACACAAATGGTCAACTGCTGCGATATTTATGGGCACGCAAGTTACGAGGGCAAACAAAGGGTCTGGCTGAAAGAATGACAGAGTGACCCAGTGATGGAATGACAGCCGCATTAATAGAGTCAATAGAGGGACAATAGTTGAAAATTAACAAATGAATTGAAATTACTTAAACAAACTCATTAGCGTGTGAAAGTCAAGGCGTCCATCAAACTGTGCACGCACATTGTTGACACCAATTGTTTTCGATTGGGGCAACACACAAAGGAACGGCACAGGCATTATAATAAAGCCCCTGGGGGCGCCACTAGGTGACAGGTCAGAGTTTTTGCGCTCTGAAATGATTACCCCGTCTAAACATTCCGGCAACGCCCCGCAAATTGTACCCTGCCGTGCCCGGACACGCCTACCTTTTCCCTCAAATCAAATGGCTATTGAATAGCGAAAGTTTTATTTATTTTATTTTTTTTTTTTTGCCCACGTCGAACACTGCCTCCAATTTGAGGCCCGTTGCATGTAATTAAATTTTCCAACCTTTTTGAGCTAAGCTTAGTAATTTAATGTCACTTTCCCGCTAGTTTAAATTGTCATCAGTTGACATCATTGGGGATTGAGCTCCAGCTGATAGAATCTGGCTACGGGTGGAGTTGAATATTTTTATTTGATTTTTAAAATAAATCGAAGGGATAAGATGAGTTCTTTAATGATCTAGCGGAAGCCACATACTACTTCTTCTTACAACACATCTGCTCTCTGTTCATTATTCACAGCGATTCTCTCTTCTTCTTAGTTTTTTTAGTGATAACATCGATCGACATCGATATAAATGTTAAGTACTTAGTTGCATTTTAGATTACTACATCACTGATAAGTAGCCTGCTACATATGGCTTATCCCTAACTTTGAAGGACATCTCCAAAAGCCTACCAACCAAATTTGGGGACTGTATCCTTAAAATTGTGGGAGATATGTGGCTTTATCGATAAGCGCATATCGATTTTATCGATTTCCTAACCACCTAGTGGACGCAGCACTCCATATTTTACACTTTATCTGACGCAGGCGCAGACCAATAAATGTTTCAAGTTGCATTCGTACAGACGGACGGACAGACAGCATGACGGCTATTGCACAACACTAATATAATGATACCGAAAGTATCAAGGTATAAAAACCACATTTCCAACTTGATTCCAAATAAATATTTTCCAATTTAGATATAAATGAAACTTTAACGTTATTACATATGCTTCGGTCCGAACTTCGCGCTTATGGGTAATCGCCATCTGACATTGGAGGTGGGGACAACTCCGTATGTGTCTCATCGACGCCATCAACAAAAATAAGCATAATACCCAAATCAGGACGCAGATTGTCGGGCATGTGAGCATTATCGCCGCCCAAGAGGATGACACATGGCCTGCCAGTGATGGCAATGGGCAGCATTCGCGTCACAAACTGAGCTAACCTGTGGTGGTTCATTTGACGCATCTCCAGCGTGCTCAAGCCATCCGGCCACCTTTGCTCGAAGATATTGTCTAACAGCATATACATCAAGCGCATGGGACACGCACTGGCCCGCAGGCCCTCGCGCACCGTCAGCACCAAGGTTGAGTCCGGCGTGGAGATCAGGCTGCCCCAGTTGCGCACCGATGCCAAGGGCAGACTGCGTCCCCAGCGCATTAGCCAATATCGATCAAGCTGATCGCCAACACTGCGTATAACGGGATTTGTTGCACGAAGCGTGGCAATATAATGCTGGAGCATCTCCAGCTCATGTCTTTGTTGGAGCAGACGTCGCTCGTGTCGGGACTGAATTTGCTGAAGCTGGGAAAGATCACTGAGTTGACGCTGGAGCTGCAGACGCAGCTCGAGAACGCAGTTGTGCATGAACATCTCATCCTTGGGCACCTTCATGCCACAGCCCTTAGAGCAGATGATCTCCACTTTGGGATTGCTCTCGCAGTTCTCCACATGGCTGCGATACTGCTCCAACGGCATAAGAGCCGAGCATCCGTTCTCTGAGAAGCAACACTTGATCTTCAGCCTTCCCAGCATATTGCGCATGAACCGCGGAACGGGCTCCAGATGGACAGGCAGTAGATCAGATCGATCCACTGGACAGATGTGCTTCTCATTCATCCAAGTTTCGATGCAGATGCGACAGAAGGCGTGCTCACAGCCGGATGACTGCAACGGGTCCTCCAAGACATCGGCGCAAATGGGACAAAACATCTCCTCGTCAACGTGGCCGACAATTAATGCTTGATCAAAGCCCATCTTTACTGCAGTATGTTATCGCAATATCTAATGATTCCTACTGCTAATTATATATATATTTAGCTGCCAAATTTGCTTAGTATTTTTTCTAAATTTCGATTCAAAATGTGAGAGTATCTCGCTATTGACTTGTATTATTATTTCGAATTTTCTTTATAGTGATTCACAGCTAACTACGATTCTATATGTTATAAACTAATCTAGAATGTTTTGTCAGTATGCCGGTGAGTATTCTGAGCCTGTTCTTCTTCATGGATATTACTTGCTTAAATCGACTTATGATTATAGCTACCCAAAAGACACTTGGCTTATCGGAGTCCTGGTGTCTGTTGTCGTCGCTGTTTTTCTTCGTTTCTAAGTTGCAACCGTATTGCGTGTCTTCCCATGCCACAATACGCTTCCGGTCCTGTTCGGGGCCTCTCTGCCCCCATTCCCATCTTAGGGAAAGCCTATTGTGTGCTTCGATTTGGTCAAGCTTGGATCGATTCCATTTTAAGCATAATGTATCTGATAATATGAGCTGATTCTCTTTGAATCTTTGGCGACAGCTAAAAATGCAGAACAGCAGAACAGAAAAATTGAATATTATAAATTATTGGAAAATTAAATTAAACTATAATTTTTGTGTATATTTATTTGCACTTGATATACATTTTGCAAATTGAATATTTTTATAATAATATTTTTTCCGGCACGGCAGCTCACTTTCCCGTATGTTTGCTACAATTTGTGATTAAATTAAATTAAATTTCCATTAAATATTATTGTTGCAAGCAATTTATTAAATTTATGCACAGGTGGCAGACGGACGCAGAGACAGTTGGACGGACAGACAGCATGATGGACATTGCACAAAATCAATATACAAGGATACCATCGGTATCAAAATATAAAAATTAAAATTAAAAAAAAGTAAATTTTTTTAGTCAGCGCTTTATTTAATTTTTTCATTTATTTATGCTGTATTAATGAGCAATTTGTGAAGCTCAACAATATTATATATAACACAAAGGAAGCATCTCCGACCCAATAAAGTATATATGTTCTTGATCAGGATCAACAGCCGAGCCGATAAGGCCTTGTCCGTCTGTCCGTAAGTCTGAATGAACACGTGGATCTGAGAGACTATAAGAGATAAAGATTTCAAATTTGATCAGATCTAGTTTGCTTTATTTTATCGATAACTGGCTCCGTGCCTCGAATATCGATACATTTCGAGTTCCGATAGCTATAGTTGCCACAATTTTGAAGGCAGAATTTTCTAAGTAATAGACAATACAATATAACAGCTGTGTTCAGGGTATATCGAAGCCGAGCTCTCTCAACTACATCTTGATTACTTGTTTTTTTTTAAATTATCGATTTTATTAAAAAAACCTTTTGAAATATTTTTATTATTGGTGCTTTTGTTTTCAGTTAGCTAGTTTATTAAATAAATAATTTGATTTCTTTTTGAATTTCTGGTAATTTAATTTTTGTCACGAGTAAGTTGTTTACTCGGTTACTAAAACTTGTGTTAATTCAGAACATGTTGTGTCTTGATAAAACTGATAAAACCCGCAAAGGGGCGCAGATGGGCCAATGACAAAAGCCATGTGGTGGGTGTAAAAAAGGTAGCTAAAACTAAAACAACAAAGCTGGCGCCTAAATACAAATTTCCGGCATAAGCCACATAACATACCAGGCCCGTTAGCGACGCGGACACGGACACGGACACGGACAGAAACAGGGACGCGGACAGCCAACTGTGACGGACAATGGACCCAGACCCAGACCCAGACCCAGACCAGACAAAACCAAAACCAAAACCGGCACTTTGTTACATTTCGTTAGCTCAACAAAGTGCCTCAACACGTTACCACCACCCGTCCCTTTGAGTTTGTCATGCTGCAACTCGGCGGCTTCGCTTTGTTTTTTGGGGCGTGTGCCGCCTCACCTTTCCTCGGCCCCTATTTTCCCAACGATCCCTTACAGGCATTATTGCAGCTATAAAGTCAGTACCTTGAACTTTTTGCCAGTTGTTCTTTTACTTTGTTTTTCCTGTTGTTGTTGTTGTTGTTGTTTATTCCTTCCATTTTTTGTCGCCTTATTGCTATTGAAGTTGGTTTTTTATGGCCTGGCCGAGCTTGACAATAAGCACGTTGGCGGCAAAACTTTTCCACTTCTCATTTATTATTACGCGTTGATTTTTTCTAGATTTTTTTTAGCGAGTTGTTTTATATTTTTCCGTTGTTGTCCTGACAACACGGCGACACAAAATTATCGTCCAGCTGGACTAAGAAGCAAAACACAACAAATCGCAAAATGCAAACAAGCACATGAAATTCATCTAAAATGGTTTGTTTTTTTTTTTTATTCCTGTTTTCGAGAGCAAAAACGGGAAAATTAATATAATTCAAATAAACGATTTACTGTGCTTCGTCGGGCAATCAGCGAGGTGTTAAGTTTAAATGGCATAAATTGTTGTTGCCACTGGCAAACAGCAACAACAACAACAACATCTCTGCAGAGATTTGGGAATATTCGTGGTAGGATAGCAACTCATTTGAGTAAACAAATTTCTAACAAATTCTGTTTTGCTTATTGCCAAAAGTTGTGATTTATTGTTGTGGCACAAGGTCTGCACTTTGAATGGCGGAGCAAGTTTTCTTTTTGCTGCTGCACTAAAGGTGATCTTAACGATTTTGTTTTTAATTATGGCAGTTTATAATGGTTTCGAAAATTATTAATATGTACATAATTATGTTGAGAAATTTATTTTTTGGTGCTTAAAATAAAAATAAAATAAATGTTGTTCAGATTGTTTTTTGTTTGGTGACGTCGTTTTCTAAATTTATTATATTATTTCTTATAACTGTTCATTTTCTTTTTAGCACTTACCATTAATTTTTCGTATAATGGCTTTGAGCAAATGTATGTAACAGTCAGAAGGAATCATCTGCGACCACAGAAAGTATATATATTCTTGATTGGGGTACACAGCCGAGCCGATACAGCCATGTCCAGTCGGATCTCTGAGACTATAAAAGCTAGAGCTGGAGCTAAAGACAAATTTGAAATATAGAATCTCGCATATCCGCCGCAGATCAAGTTTGCTTTATTTTATCCATAACTGCCCCCGTTCCTCGAATATCCATAAGAAAAGGGTGCACTTGAAGACCTGCTAGAATATATTTAACAACTGGGTTCAGGGCATATCGCAGTCGAGCTCACTCGACTACAGAACTCTTACTTGCTTACACATCATTTATTTTGATTTATTAATTACCAATATTATTTAGCCTTATGATGATCGTCTTCAATGCTTAAAATAATTGCTTTTAGTTAAGCAAATCAAAAAAATTGTGTAAGAAATAAAAATAGGAAAATCGAATTGCTTGTGTCTATTTAAGTCATATATTTAACCACAGATTACAAACAAGTGAGCAAATATATAATTGCTTGAAGCCTTCGCAATTTTAGATATTTAATTGGGAACAAGTTTGAAGAATTTCAAGGCAAGCATTAATAGCACTGCAATCGACATTGAAATATTTGTAAATATTTTTATAAACACTTGCTGGCACGCAAAGGCGATTTCAACAGTTGGCAATCGAATTCAAATGTCCTCACCACAAATTTCTGTGCCATATTTTGTAAAGTGTAGGCGCACATGACATAATTATTCTACACACGCAACTCCCAGTGTAGGCAACAGATCGAGTCCTAGACCGAGTCAGTGGTCAGGCAATGCTCAGTTGGCCATGGCCAAGGGCGCTAATTTGAAGCAATTAGCACCCGGTGATATATTGTGTTTGTGTGGAAGACAGAAGGATAGAGATCTAAAGGATAAACGCATTTTTTTGTTTTCGTTTTCATAATATAATTTATTTCTTATTATTACATTGTATTTTTAAAGATACATGTATATATTTTTCCATTTTTGATCTGGATTTCCCTTCATGGGTTGGTATCTTGGAAGTCTCTCCACCCGCAGATGCAGCTTTTGGTTTCGGCATCTTTTGGGAGATTTTGCTCTCTTTTTTGCACTCTTCTGCGATGTTGCTTGAGCTACAGGAGAAGTCTTTGCTTTAAGTCGATGGTATTCAAGCTGCTGGTGTAATGGGGTTTTGGCATCTTTTGTACGAAGATGGTCCTCAATGGTCCACTGTTCGTGATGCCACCTCCCTCTGCACAGTGCATCCAAATGCAGAGGTTGTTCAGAGTTGCCGTTTCAAAACTTGTCTTTGACATGTCAATCATATTTGAATAGGATTTTATACAGTCGTCTGTCACTCCCAATGTTCTGTTGTGAACACACCTCAAAAAAATAATATAGGAATTTAGAAAAAGGAAAATGGCATCCAACGAAGCAGTGGCAGTGACACGCGCAGCAGTAGCGGCAGCAACAGCAGTGACAGCATTAGCAAATGAAGCAAAAACAGCGTCAGCAGATGCAGCAGCAGCGGCAGAAGCAGCAGTGGCAGTAAGGGTCGCAAAAGCGGCAACAGCAGTGGTAGCGGCAGCATCAAAAGCAGGCGCAGTGACAGCATCAGAAGCAGCAGCGGTAGCAGCAGCGGTAGCAGCAGCGGTAGCAGCAGCGGGATTAGCAGCTGCGACATAAATATGAAAAGAAATTTAATAAAAATAATTAAAAATATTAAAACTGATTTGTTGGAACAACAAATATTTTCAAAATGTTACGGGAACGACCCGACAAGCTCGGAGCTATGTGACTTTGGAAATATTATCTCAGCGTAAACATTTTTTAAGAAAACATGAGCGAATACTGAGTAACCAGATATAATTACTCAAAAAATTGATTTTGCTTCGACTGCTCCGAATGCAGACCACCAACATCAATGCCTGCTGTTGCAGGGGTTTCTTGTTTAAGAAGAGACACTATTTTGGGAGCCAAGTACATGAACTTAGGGGACCTTCCTGTTCATTGGCGCTAAGCAGCCGAAATCTATTCAACACCGAG
Organism: Drosophila nr. fundita; assembly: GCA_035044245.1. NCBI lineage: Eukaryota > Metazoa > Arthropoda > Insecta > Diptera > Drosophilidae > Drosophila > Drosophila nr. fundita. The sequence continues at coordinate 51,302 of JAWNMG010000185.1, forward strand.
AATCAGCTCTAAAGTTTTTTACTTTTTGAAATCAACGCCTACTATGTCAGTTTAGTTTTTACATTTTCCAACTTTCTCAACATATCAGCCGGCGGACTCTAGTCCTGGTCATGCCTACGATGTCTCTTTTCCCTTCTCTATAATAAGCCGCACTTTATGAAATCCTTAAATTTCTTTAATAAGTAAAGTTTGCAGTAAACGATTTTTAAGTCCGCTGTCTCCCACTGGGTTTCAGTTTAAGAAACTAAAAAGCTTAAAGGTTTACGTAAGACGAGCTACTTTTAATAAATAGAAACTCGCTGATTAAAGTCTTACACTTGGACATGTTTTGAAACCTAGGATACCCCCTAAGCCGACGTCATATGACTTTGCTGGCCAAAGGTTATTTGATAACAATTATATAAATGAAGTAATGGCAATGTTTTACGACCTGACATCAATTAAATTTTTACCTCTTCGCAGTTTCTTGTGCTTTACTATTTCCACTTCCACATGCTGGCCACGACAAACTGTTGGGAAGTGCCAGCAAATTTTATTTTTTATTATGCTCGTTGTTTTTTTGTTGTTGTTGTTTGTTTGTTGTTGCTTTTGCTGTTGTCGTTGGCCAACACTATTTGTGTCATGCAACAATGTAATTGCCACTGTCGTTGTCATTTCCGCTGGACACACGGTCCGCCAGCGCGACACATTAAAGATATAACGCTGGTAAGGTATGTAGGACTCCGAGCAAGGGGAGAAGGAGGCAGGAGGCAGGAGGAGCCCTAAACAAAGGGTCGCCAGTCTTGCACAGGCTATACGACAGGAAGGAAGCAACTTGTAGGTCGGCATTTGTGCAGTTTTTACGCCTTGGGTCGCCCATTTTCTGTTTAAGTTGTGGGCGTGGCCATGTCCTGACCAATTGTTAAGTTGAAAATAATAGACGTGGACACGACTGTCAGCCTGTCAGTGGCGCACACTGCGCCCCGGACACTAATCGATGTGGATGTGAATGTGGATGTGAATGTGGATGTGGATGTGGATTTGGACAACCTGGCTAGCAACCTTCAACTGACACTGCAATTAATGACTCAATGGGCCAAGGGCTCAAAAAACTGAGGCACTCAGCTCACTCAGCTCCTTTACTTTCCACTCTTGACTATTTAATTGAGGCCTCGCTTTGCTATTTCGCGGCTAGCCATTGTTTGTATTGTTTTAAATAAATATTTTAATTTCTTAAATAAAATTAATTTGAATGAGATGTAAATAATTAAAATTTTAATTTGATTGGAATTTAATATTATAAATATTTCAATAGAAACTAAATTGTTTGTTCATTTTTAAATACTTATGTTTGTTGAGATATAGTCAAGCCCCTAAGCTCATTATAATCATATATCAGCTGTTCTAAATCTTTGATCAGAGGATTACGCTGTTGAGGTCTCACTTCTTGAATTTTGTCTATACTTAATAATAGTAAATATTTAAATATATACATATATCGACACTATATGTCGTATAAATGATATTGTAAAACTTATAATTCTCTTTACTTTCTCATTTTAGGTAAGTCCTCGCCCAGCTTAAAATCAACAGATTATTGAGAGTAAACATATTGGCTGCTCGTAAGTGATATGTAATTTGATTTTCAATTCAACTTTTAAGCTCAGACCTCAGCTACTCGTTTGAATGTTCGAAGACAAGTTTGACATCTATTTGCACATCGGTTCTTGGTCGTTCAAGCGAAAAGTCCGCAAGTAATGTTGCATGAAAAAACTTTGGGCTAGTTGCGGCTGCTTGGGCTGAGCCAGCGTGGTATCGGTCTGGTCATTTTGCTGCCACGCCACATTCGAGACTTTATCACCTGGTTGGCCATTGGCAGCCAAGGACCATGTTTTCCAACCCGGCCATAACATTTAATAGAGACCCGCTTAACGCTTGTAAACACGTGGGTGTTCGCCCCAACGAGCTGCCACAGTAATCAGTGTGTGTGTGTGTGTGTCTGTGTGTGTGTGCTTCTGTCTATGATTGTGCTAACCCCTCCCCTCCCAGGCACGCCCACTGCGACATGTGTGTTTTTTGTTGTTGTTGTTTGTCGTCGTTGCGTTCTTTACGAAAATTATGCCCAGCGGGCATACTAATTTCACTCAACTGAATCGCTTTTGAAAAAGTCTACAATTACCGCTAATAGCTGGCAAACTGAAATCAAATGCCGTTTGTTGCTGCTTGCTGCTGGCCGTCATTCATTAGGGTTAATTGGCGCACGGTGCACGAGGCGTATGCGCAACTTTTTCCGTATTATTATTGCAAATTAACAAATCACTTAGCCAACTCAAAATCACAGCTAAGAAAAATCCCATCGAACCAAGCAAATTAATTAACTAACTTGTTAAACTTTAACGATTTAGCCCTAAGAATTTTTGGCGCAAATTATTCGAATTTATGCCAATAAAACTGGTAAGGAAAAGATGTGGCCGAATATTGGATACCCTAGCAGATGTTTCATATCTATGTATATATCTACTTGTAACTGATCAGACTGGTTTATATATCTACATGCTTGAATAAAAATGGCAATGTTTATTTTTTGAAAAAGATTTGCACATTTATTAGTGGACTTGTAAAAGTCTCCGCTTATGCGTCAGACATATCGTGTGAAAATTGTAATACCCTTTTCCAGGGGTATGAAAAGTCCCAATGGCATTAGGCCTTAACGCTTCGCTTAGCGCGTTATTGAAGCCGAAGTTTATTGTTGAAAGTTTTGAGCGGACGGCGTTCGCTTTGTGAAAGCAATTATCCTCAAGGAAGTATTCGACTTAATTGATTTTGTACACAGGACCCGAAAGCCAAGAGCAGGGCCTGGAATAGGCCAAGGACTCGGCATGGAGCGGCAGTTGTAACAGTTTTAAAAGGATTCTAATAAGCGCATTGAGCGTGTGCCTTTTGTCTTTTGGGCTTCGTCTCAGCATCCTTGTATTATCCTTTGGGCTCAAAAGTTCCTTGCTCATTTAGATAACAAAATTTCGTCGGCTTTTTTCACACTTTACAGCCGGACATGTTGGCCGGGCTCGGGGCCAGAGTTGAGGGGGTTGAAGTGTGTATGAATGTTTGACCGGAAGTTAAGCACCCACGCTCTCCCCAGGGGCAGTTTTGACAGTCACTCGCAGGCAGCGTGTAGTTTAAATATAATTTGAAAATTGTGTTGACTTAATTGCCCGGAAAGCAAGCGCTTGAAGAACCTTTTCTTGTATTTTCCATTCTGTGCCAGCTTTAATTTATACAGCTGATTGAGTTTTAGTGAAATGCGCGCCGCAAAATGGGCCATTGAATTTTATTCTTTTCCTATTATTATAAGCATTTACAGCTTAAAATGTATTTTTGTTATTGTATTTTAGCTTAATAGGAATTGGAAACTTGTGAAAGAAATAGAAATCAAATTTTACAAAAAGATGGTTTCACAATAACAAAATAAACTGTTGCTCAAATTATTTTAATCTATGCCTAAATACTTTTATATGATTGTTGAATACAGTGCAGTTAATAGATAAAATATATTTAATAAGAATTAGTTAAGATGCCCAAACAGTATATGAAAATGGAGAGGGAACTGAGAACTCTTATATCAGACATGCACAGATGTGCTTCCAATTTAGATAGTCTACATCAATATTACAAATATAGACACTTGAAAGCATTTTTGTGTTTCAGTTTCGTAATACCTTCATTTAAATTAATCATTTATTCAACGATTTCAGAAATATTCGAATTTACAAATTAAATTCTTTGCTCGCGGCTAGATGTTGCTACCCGAATCGGCGAAGTGACAGTGTTTGCATTAATTTGGCTGCACAGCTGAGACACGCCCACCGCCAGGCAACACCACAACGCCCACCCGATTCACACTCTATGTTAATTTCGCAGCGCTCTCATGTTTTCGATGATGAAGAGGTTTTGGCCTCGTGCCAAATAACATAAAAAAAAAACTTACCAACTAAATTTTTCTGTTTTTTTTGCGACTTGTTTTCCAAGTTCGGAATTGGTTGCTGCTCCGGCAATGCTCGAAATGAAACGCATCCTGCTGCTCCATGGGCTTTTCGTAGGCGTTTCTGGACAAATGCAATAACAATAACGCGCACATGTACCCACTCTATGTGTGTGTGTGTGAGTGTGCTACATTGGCGCACATACTCCTAGTAGAAGCTAGCTCCCCTCTTTGCCTGATTTTTTTTTTTGTTTTTTTTTTGGGATCAGTTTGATGAACTCGGAGGGCAACTGCCGGCAACCCGGCAATTGCCGCTGCCTGGTTTTGATTGTTTTTATAGATGATGCGCCGATTCCCACACCCTGCTCCACCCCGTGCCTAACTTTTCCATCAAAATCCTGCTGCTGCTTCCGCTGCTTGTTGATGATGGGGTTGGCGCTGGTTTGGCCACGGCCATCACAATCATGATGTTGTTGTTTTGCAGCTTGCCTGCATTTTTTGGGGTTCTCGCATTGTTGTTTTTACCGAGCAGGCCTCACTTCCCCCTCGTTCACCGCATTTGCCACAGTTGATTTCGTTAATAGAAAATTTAATTGCTTTTATTGATATATTCCGCAGTGAGCGGGGCCCCAGCGTCAGCCAGTGATTGTAATTGAGATTACATGAATGGAAATGCAGCGAGCAGTGAATATTATTGATTGCCAGCGAATGGTTGTTGGCAACCAAGAAATCTGCAAATATTAAATTCCGAGTTGAAATGATTTTGCTGAATGTACTTAAAGAAACATACATAAAAGACTTGAGGGAATCTGGATACAATACGAATATTTGCTTAGCGAATTATTTATTAGTTTTTTAATACATTTTACTTAATTGATTTGTGTAAGGTGACCTTTTTTTCTTAGCCAGCTAAAGCACCAGGTCAAATGCTTCCCATTTATTTATTTATTGATTTTAATATTATTTTACTCCTATAAAAGAGAATCATATTTAGCTTTAGTTGACTAAATTGTTTTTGGGTTTGTTAAATAAATATTTTGGTATTACTTCTATTATTTATTACGAAAATATTTAGTTTTTTGATAATAATAAAACTTTCTACGGAGACTTGTATTTATTATAATTAAGTTTGCCACTTTATCCTTATGCTCCTTACTATGTTTTGTTCAAGTCTACATTCAGGAAAGCAACAACAGAAAACACATTCGAATCGCTTAAGTGCCACACATTTTTCATGCCACATCGTTGAAAGTTTGCACAATAACCATATCCAACAACTCAACCAACCATTCACTCATCCAATCATTTATCCAAGCCAACATTGCCCACCACCCTCACACATGTTTAACTTTAACCTGGCTAAAAAATAAACGCAGTGCAACTTCAAGGATGAACAATATTTACTTACTTAAGGTTAAAAGCTGAAAAACTCACGTTTAAAAGGATTGAATTCCCTCGAAAACACACACAAAAACACACACACATACATTTGGGGGCGCCACAGTAACCCCAAAATGGATCGAAATAAAACATCAACTGCAATTAGTTGAGCAATCGATGGAAGTAAGTAATAAACTTCTAGCCTGCCAACAACATTTGCCACTGATTGACTAGCAACAACAACAACAACAACAACAACAAGTGGAAGAGTGGTGCAAAAATCAAAAGCAACAACGACACAACAATTTTCTAATGTGGCCCTAACAAGAATGCCGCCAAGTGCTTGCCTTGTTCTGTGCGGGTAGCAAACAGACTTCACTCCCAATATGTGCGAGGCACTTTAGCGATGGAGAACTGAAATCTTAATTAAGATTGATATGTTTACGTGTATGGGTGTGTGTATGCCAAGCTGACTGACCGACTATCTCCCGACTCCCACCCTTCACTGACTTGACTGACACTCGTCTGAATGTCTAGTTGCCTTACCTGGCTGCCACTGCTCCTTGCCTCACCTGGCTGCCACTGCTCCACATCCCCCCCTCTCAATCCTATTCCACTTCGTGTGTTGTGCCTGTTCGATTTTCGTTTCCATTTCATCCTCTCGAAAAAGTTACCTTGTTGTTGTCCTGTACTTGTGCTTACGTTTTGGCGGTCCGTCAGCGTTCCACTCGAACTGCAGCACAAATTATTTATAACATTCGATTTCTTTCCTTCTCTCCCGCTGTTGTTGGTGTCGCTTATTAGCGTAATTAGAGCTCCGAAATGACATAATTCAAAATCAGAAATCGTTAGCATTTGATCTTTGATGGGTTCGACCAAATGCAACTTTTATTCTGTAGAGCACCCGTAGCATTCGAACGAACTGATTGACGTGCACCCTCAAACAGTGTTGACAACGTTCAATTCAGTGTTCGAAAGCTAATCACTGTCGACGCTGTGCGTGTGTAATTTCCTGGTTGCATTAGTCAACACAACAATATTTGCAGTTGAGTACAAGGTACTCGAGCTGGAAGTTAGGATTGCCAGAGTTATATAACATTTAAAAATATGTAAATTTTATAAAATTAACATTAATATTCACAGAGTATTTCTTACAACAAATATGTGTTTGTATTAAAAGCGAGTTGAAGAGCGCTAAAGCATATAACACTATTTAATTTAAACTGGATAAAACTTTATTCAAGAAACTACAAATAGAATTATTAAAAATATAATAGATGTTTAACATCCTTTAATCTTTAAATTGTACTTTTAGTTTACTTTTAAATCATTTAATTTGCAAATAAACAAAATAATTGACCTGCAGTTGAAATATAAAAAGGCCTCCAAGCAGTTCACAAATTTACATTAAAATTTGCAGTAAAAATTTTTTTTTTTTTGAGATTCTGGTCTATATATGTATATATTTTCAAGATGTAGCATGACTCACAAAATGTTTCTGAATTTAATCAAAAGCAAATGCATAAGCGCTAAAAGACGTTGAGCAAAAAAGTTTGCAGCCATCAAAAATGGTTATGGAAAATGTTTGCTAACATGCAGCATCGTTTGAGGGGTGCCAATGCTGCCACAGCAGAACATGGCGCATGTTGTGCACAGCAAATTAAGTGCAACCACAACACACACACACACTCACACACACACACACACAATCATACATACAATTGTTTAACGGAACGAACAAATGGCAAGACTTTTAACACTCCTGGGATAAAGTTTCATTAAGAGCAGCCTAACATGACCGGGACGCAGTCCAAAACTAAGTAAAGCCACAAGGCGGCACAGCAAAAGTGACAGAGCAGCAGAAGTGTCTGGGTTAGTGGGATGGGATATACATATATGTATGTATGTATGTATGTATGTATGTATGAATGTGTGTGCACAACTCAAACTATCATAGTTCATACTACGACGAGGCTTCACTTCACTTCAAATTGCACTTGAAGCTTATGAAGCACACGCCGCCACGCCCAAGTTGAGGCAACCAGCCGCCCACTTTACTTCAAGTGCATGTGAAACCGCAGTTGAAAGGCATTTATTGTACTTGTCATTGTTGTTGGGGAGTTGAACTGGTTAGTGGGTGTGTTTTGGGTGCTGAGGCTGTGCACAGAGCTCGGTCCGTGTGGTTGGCAACCCCCACTTTATGTTCCTTGTGCGCCCCTCGTTGAAAGTTCGCATAGAAAAATGCTTTTCTCACTCTTATGAATTCCAATTCGGAGCGCTCATAAAAACTCTGGTCTGGTAGGTCTGTGTCGGTTGCTTTTGGTCTTTTTGTGTATTAGGCATTTGCTAAACGACCCTAGTTAACCTCCAGGCCAAATAATTTGCATCAAGCACTTGCACTCTCTGCCAACTTTTGCTCAGAATCTGTTACGCCCTTTAGGGTATTTGGGGGCCTGCATTTTGCCTCCCTGCTTCATTCTGAGCTGTCTGCTCTTAGCGCTTTGTCTATTGCCGCCTGCTTATTTTAGTTATGGCATTTGAAGCATTTTTGCCAAGTTTACAAGATTATGCGCTTAGTGTTCTAGTGCTAGTTTCCGCTGCAACTCCTTCCTTGGCAAAACTTCATCACAGGTATTCAAAAGTTTTTTGTTCAAGGTGCAAATGAATGTGTGTGCATGTGTGTGTGTTGTCGTATCTGTGTCCATGTGTGGCCCAGGGTGTAATTAAATTGGTGCTATTTTGAGTGCTGTGTCTGTGTTTCATCTGCACTGGCATTAAAGCCACTCTTCAATGTTATAGATTTTGCAGCATTTCTCTCCATTTTGTACAGCAGCAGCACTTGCAGAAAATCATAAGATACCAAAACGATTTGCTTAAGCCACCGAACATATTTAGAGAAAATGTTGCCAACTATTTAGTTAGACTAGTTAGGCTGAAAGAAATTATAATAAAAATGTTTCGATTTAATTCTTTTTAACATTTTCAAGACTTGTTCTTTAACTGAGCAGGCTATATATAATTGAATCTGCAACACAGGCAAGATATGCAACACTTTTTGGAACTTTAACCAGCAGCAGCAGCAGCAGAATTCAACAGTTGTTGTCATTGCCCACTTTGTTGCTGTTTCTGTTATTTGAGTTGATGTTGTTATCACATAAGGTGCTTTGAGGACACTTTTCTGACTTTGAGTGTAAGCCAAGCACAGCTCGAGCACCAAAGGGGGCCAACAACTAAATCCTCAAAAATGCCCGTCAGCACGCACTTTCACACACATACCATGGCCACACTTGCAGTCCAGGCAAAACATAAACAATTTATGGAATTTATTAAATTGGCTTAGAGCTGCTTATTTTTGTTATTCTGAATGCTCTTGAGCCGCTGGCAAACAAAACAAGGCAAGAGAAATTTCAACACACGGCCGAGAAAATCTTTTGCTCTTCTGTGGATATGTTTGGTGTTTTTTTTTTTTGGCTTGTTTTGTTCCTTTAACACTTGAGAAAATTTATGACAATGAGCCAACAACTCTGAGTGCTCATAATATAAATAACAAGTAGGGCAGTGTGCAAATGGGCGGCCCAATGGGCGTGGCCGGAGTAGCCTCAACTGCGTAGGCTAACTGACCGTGGTTAAGTGTGCTTTATGCCCAGCATCTGTGTGCCACCCATTGTGCCTGATTGAAGCGGGCGTGCCACATTGAGTGAGGAACAAAACGAGACTGCGCCACATGTGCCGGCAATTGCGGAATTATTCCCAACGACTCCCTAAGGCAGCAAGTCGACTTTTTGGCCTCAGACGCTTAGCCCTTATACCGAAGGAAATACCAACGACCCCCTTCCCTTCCAGCAAACCCGTCGATCCGATCCACAGCTCAACTCCGCCACTTGGCGGCCTGCCAGGCGGCATTATTTTTTTATGTCTACGGCTTGTCGACTGCCACCTTGAGCAGACCCCAGCTGAAATTTACGACAATTTAACTTAAACGTTTCCAGAACACGTTTCAAAAGGGGAAAGGAAAACAGAACCAATAATACCTCCAAATCTCTTAGCTGCCAATTGTTGATTTGAGAGATTTTTGCAGAATTTTTTAATATTTAATGAATTTAGAATTAACTTAAAACTTAATTTTTAAGAAAACATTTGAATAAAAATAAATACTTTGAGCGGATATTCAACATTCATTTGAAAATATTCAAAAATAAATATGTATATTTTCATATCATAATTTAATAAAATTAATCGAAATCCATAGCTTTTTCAAACTGCATACAAAATGATAAAATATATTTCTTAAACAGAATTATAAATAATATTTTGGTTAGGAAATTGTTGGTCTTTGTCGAAGGCCGAGTTTTACCTGCTGTAAGCTGGATGAAAATCATATTAAATTATTGAACCTATTATTAGCTCTTGGCTTTGTGGATAATTAAATTAAATATATATTATAATTGAAATTGTTTTAGCTGCAAATGCGAGCACTCGAAAAGTATTTCTGTACACTTACACTTCATAGAGTTAACCAAAAGTGAATTGTGGTCTTAAGGCAGTTCTTGACATTCAAAAGGTGATATTTATATTGGTACATCACTATTTATAGCAAAATAGTTAATTTGTTTTGAAGGTGCTAAGCCCAAGCTATTAATATTAGAATATTCTTTCCTCCGTTTGTCATGAAAGTAAATTGTCAATAAATCGTTCGATGAATAGAAAACCAACAAACTGAAACTTATTCATGGAAAACATTCACGTGCCGTGGAAAACCCTTTCGACAGCGAAATGTCATCAACAAATAAAAAGGATACTTGACGCTGTTTGTTGATTTTTAATTACTATAGGCCACCTAGAACCCAGGAAAAGACATTGAGACCGCCGACTTCGTTTTCTTCATTGTCCTGGGACTGGCCAAAAGCCGAGAGAGAGCCAAGAAATTTACATTTGTTGGCCACAAAACAGAAAGGAGCAAGGAAATAAAAGAGTTGCCGGCAGTTGGTAAAAGTTGCTGAATAATTCAACGAATGTCCTGCCAACATTTTAATTTAAGTTTGCGCTTCGTTGGTCGCTTAGATAAGGAACTCTCGGCCGTATTTATTTACACTTTGCCGCTGCCAAATGACAAGCAGCCCAAATTATTAGAAAACTTTTCTCCGACGACATTGTGCAAACACAAATAAAATAAAATAACAAAAAAATAAAAAGGAGGAAATGTAGAAAGTACAAATTATGCAGCAATTTCATTTTGATATTTTGGCCAAAACTGGATGAAAGGCTGTTAATGTAAATGGCGGTCACAAAAGTAGCCATCGAAAAAACCAAAAAAAAAAAAAAAAACTTTTAATAACGTCTCAAAAGACACATTTTTTGCGGTCCTTTGTCTTGTACCGCACACCCACATAGAGATAGGAGACTAGAGATGCAGACAGATAAGGAGAGAGACAGAGATAGAGAGGGACAGACAGAGAGAGAGGGAGAGAGACAGACAAAGAGTGAGAAAGAGAGAGAGAGATGGTAAAAACTCTTGTTCACACTTAATTTGCAATTCTGAGTGCGGCCTCCTTTGTTGTTGGCTTTTGGGAGGGTCGCTGCTCGACTGCGCCTAATTATTATTTTCACGAATTCAAGTTGTGATTTGCGCCAAGGACTTTCAGCTTGTCCTTGCTTTGATGGCCACCACTTGATGTAAATTATGTTTATGCTGGCTCAACCACCCAACCACCCAACCACCAACCAAACCATCCACAATGCAGCACCATTAAGTTTTATGTACAGTCCTCTCACTATATTCTTCTTTTGGCTCCGTTTCTGGCTTATGGTCCGGCTTTATGGTCCAGTTAAGTCAGTTACTTTCGAAACTTTTCGACAATATTTCCGCTGTGATGTGCTGCAATTTGTCCGAATGGCTTGGACTTGATTATAGGATTGAAAACTATGTATTCCCGCAAAGAATGCATTGCAATTAGCAAGAGTCTTACGAGCAAGTAATATGCGACTTAGCCATTAAAAGTGCGACAACCAAAATTAATTTGTATTTACAGGAAACTTTCTTGTGTTATTTCTGTCGAAGGACAGATTTTTCAATTTATATACGCTGGAAACTATTCATATTAGCCCCATTCACTCGCCATTTTATGTTCGGAAATCTATTTTTATATCCAAATTGGGAAAATTTTCAGTAATTTTATAGAATGTTTATCAAAGATCATTTGCAGGTATATAAGATCATTTGCAGAATATAAATATAATATACATATGTAAGTATGTGAGTATCGTTCAAGAGCTCTATCTGCACATTAAACTTCTTGTCTCTGTATTATAGAATACCAGAATTTGAATAAATTTAAATGCCTTGTAAATAAATTAACATACGAAAATTCATAAAATTTGACATTCAATTGAAACTGCTTCAAATTTCGAGCCATGTTTTTGTCAATAACAAAAATAAGCCAAATATTTCACCACCGTTTTATAAAACGAAAAATAAATTATTAATTACAAAGAGTCAGCCGCAAACCAAAGTGGGCCAATTGTTTTTGCGCTTCTTACTTAAAATAAGTTACCGAGCGCACACACACACTTGCATACATAAAATATTCATTTTAGCCAGGCTTGTGTGTGTTGCCGTAGCTGAAAACGACGCGTTCTCATATTCGTATGTTAGGGCCTGCCCGGACATGTCCGGGCATGTCTGAGCCTGTCTGGCTGTCTGACTGTCTGGCTGTCGACATATCTTAATTCCCATAACCAGCAAAAGTCTGCATGAATTTCAAATTCAATTTGGCGCATTTTACATTATTTATTAAACAAAAGGCTCGACAGCAGCACAAAACGTTTTATTGCCTCGCTTGTTGGCATGTGTGTGTCTGTGACTGTGTGTGTGTGTGTGTGTGTGTGTGGTGTGTGTGTGTGTGTGTGCGCTCTGTCTTTTCATATATAAATAATTTAGGTGTGAAGATTATATGGTCGCGATATGGTTAAAATTGTTGACAACTTAATTTGTGAAGTGGTCTCCGTGGCCGGAAATGGTGGCATGAAATGGCCAACGTGAGTGTAGGTGCCGTGCTACACACTCGTGCCACAGTCGCCACAGGCCGCTTGCTGACGCCTACAAAAGATAGGCAGAGATAGCATTACAAATTGTAATTTAAATGCGCGTTGGAAATAATTTATGAGGCACTGCTACGTTGAAGTAGCAACATGGCAACGTGTCCAATGCGGCGCACATGGCGCTTACTTAATCTGCAAGGCAGGTACGAAATCAGGCAAAAGGGAAACGCCAATGACAACAGACAGACGGCGGCCACTTTGGCGCCAATTGCATTATTGAAAAATTAAAATGATTTAAAGTACAACCCTTTTCCCTCCCCCCCCCCCCCCCCTAGCCATAACCAATAGCCTTGCGAAATATTGCCTGAATAATACACGCGCCGCGGTGCAAATTGGCCAATGTGCCAAATTGCCACGCCCAGCTGTAATTGCCGGCATCGGTTTGTTAATTGCTACATAATTGTTTGAAATAAATTTACTTACCATACGCTGCACCTGGCAAAAGACCGCTCGCCGACTGCTGACACGGCGTATGAGTAATGCGCTGTTTAATACCAGTCCACTGACCGACTCCCTGCTCCTCCTCCACTCGATTTGCATTGTGCATTTTAAGCAATCGAGCATTAAATGGAGATTGAGCATTGCTCATTGTTTCACCTGAATGTGTCTGTGTGTGTGTGTGTGTAAATTGAGTAAGTGACTCTTGCATGATTAATTCATTGCCCAATGGATTGGGCATTGTGTGCATCTTGGTGCGCTGAAGTCGACTCATGTGCGACAAATTACCAATGAAAACTTTGTGCGGAAAATGGGGGCTTGACAGTTTTCACTTTATGCGCGGGAGCTTATCGCTCATTAACTGTAACTTTACATAATTAAAATGGAAACATTAAGTAGGTGGCATCATGCTCCTATGCTGGCCTATTAACTTCTTAACTTAAGCTTTTAAAAGGTTTGCAATTTAAATAACGTTCTTTACACACAGAAGTTTTACACTCAATGCCAAAATTAAGTGTACATGCCATTGAATAGTTAGCTGGATTCTTCCCTTAGCGTCATAAAACACTATGCCGTTGCGCAACACTAAAGCCTTAAAGTCCTTTAGAGCATTCCTTGAACACTGAAAACTGGCTGACCAGAATCATATTTGTAGCATCTGAGACATGCAGCAGGCGTTGCCTGTGCATTTGTCACAATCATTTATTAATATGTTAAACACATTCTAAACGAAGCCGCAGCAACAGCTGCCACCTGCCTTATGTCACCTAACACAGTTACCAGTTGGCAGTTGCACCTTAGTGGTCCCTCAGCCACTGCACAAGTGCTGAACAGGAGCTAACGGTGGCAAGGACTTCAGACTGAAGCTGAAAGCTGACAAGCACGTGGCATAATTTATGAAAGTGAGAAAGTGTCGAGAAGCAGTTTGCCCCACTCCCCAATTCCCACTCCACAGCCCCCTTTGACTGCCATATTTTATGTTTCGCTCACTTTCTTGTCAAATTTCTGCACATTTTTTATGTTGATATCCTGGAAAATACAACTGAATGGAGCGTACAAATATATGCAGTGATCAAAGCAGGGGGTATGGATTGTAAACTTTATCTTTACTAGAATGCACTTAAGAAATTGTTATAACAATTATCTAAATCTTAACAACGTTATCTAAATCAAAAATGAAACTTACTCAAATGACAAAACTAGGTCAAACAAGAAAAGCAGAAATGAAATACAATTGAAATATTTAAATACTATTAAAAAACCAATTATGAGGAATATGTTTTAAGCTGCATCTGCAGCAAAATGGTTTTCCCTTGTTTAAGATTATTTATTATGAATAATAAGCTTTTGTTTTATTTTTCTGTTTTCCGTTTTCTTTGTTTTTATTTCTTGCTTTGTTTGCTCTCGGTTGCATTTCGGGTGGCTCAATTTAATTAAAGTTCTTAATGAGTTTTCCATCGCAGCTCAATCAATCAAGATGCTTGAATTGAGCCATTAAATGCAAGCTGGCTTTGTCTTACAAGCGATTACATTGTCAGTGGCAGCCAGAAACCGTTCAAAACCAGCTGGGCAACTTGCCAGCAAATTCTTCGCCAATGAAGTTCGAAATACTTGAAGCGAATAAAAAAGGCAGCCACAGTTGCTCAACTGCTGAGATTGCAGCTGCTTGTAAAACAAAAAGCAACACATACATGCATACATACATACATACATACACATATGCATACATATGTGCAGCTGTGGGGCTAAATCGAGAACTGGATCCGACCAGTTCGAGTTCATTTGTTTGCCAAGTTGCCAAGTTGGCAAAGTGCATTTTGCCGCAGCCAAAATTTGTTTTGCGGTTTTGCATATAAATATCTGAGCATCCACACGCGATGGCGACGTCTCCTTGGCTTGGCTTAGCTCTTGCTTGCATTTAATATTATCTGGTAAGCATTTGCTTTAGTCCTTCGTCCTTGCCACATTTTTATGTTGCTTGCAACACGTGTGCATGCTGTGCAAAAAAAATCCATTGCATTCTTTTGGGCTTCTGTTCCTGCCGCTGCTGTTCTCTTTGCCTTCATTCGCCATTCCTTGTGTTGTTGTTGTGGCTGCTGCTTCTGCTACTGCTGTTGCTGCTGCTGCTACTGCTGTTGCTGCTACTGCAGTGAGTTGGGTTAAAGTAAACAATTTGCATAAAGCATTTCATATGCTGTATCCTTCTTTTTATGACTGCATTGTAAATTATGGTAATAGTTTCCGCGTGGATAGCTGCCGGAATTACAACTTAAGTAAATGTTGCAACTTGTTTGCTGTCGCCATTTTTTTTTTGTGTAAACCTCACGCAATTAAAGGAGTGTAACTTACTGATATTTTTTCAATATTTATTTTACATGTTCCTAAAATTTAAAGCCAGATTGAAAAATTATATTATTTACATTATTTAAAATTAAACTAAAAGCATTTCATAAGTTATATAAATTGGATAATTAATTTTGATTTATTAAAATCCAACTAAGTGAATGTGTAACATCACCAATATTAAGTAAATCATAGCAAAAAGTTTACGACTAATTTCAAATTATAATCGATAGTTTTTTGCCAATACATCTGTGATTATTTGAATTATATAAAGATAATTATTCATGAGTGACTCATGCCCATGGCACTAGATGACACAAAAGTCAACTGATGTCTCTTAATAATAAATTCTTTAAATCTATATTTAACATATAAATTAATATGAAATAATTATTTTATGTGCCTAACATATTTAACTTAACTTACTAATACATTGTTTCTGTCACACAGTTTTATGACTAAATTAAATTGTAATTACAACTTTGATGTAATTTTACACCAGCAATTAAATGACCATCATCTTTCAGCTCTTATGTAAATAAGCATTAGCGTTAATGCGCTAAATGTGAACATGTCTGGACTTGTCTGCAAATGAAGCAGTGCACACAGAGCCCGAAGTCATTTAATTGCATAATGAGCCAGAGCTGGCATTTAATCAGCTCGTTTGTCAACAAAGTGCATATATAATGCGACCACCAAGAGAGAGAGAGAGAGAGATGTGAAATGGATGAGTGAGAGAGAGACAGAGAGAGGGTGTGTAGGATGGTTAAGTTGCTGCATAGGTATAGATAGAGAGAGCGGTGTGAGAGGAAGATAGAGAGAGGGAGGGGAGAGGATATACAGCTTGTCAACACTAAACTAATTACGTATACGCAGTATGATTAGGAGCTATAGCTGATTAGGTAACTGTCAAACGTCAATGGCGTGTGATTGGATTCGCTTTATTGGTTGCCTCCACTCTCCTCCGCCATTCCTTCCCCACTGCCACTCGACTCTTATTTATATTTATTTTTTTGTTGTTTGTCGTCTCGAGTTTTAAGGATAATGGCCACACCATAAGCCATAACGAGCTGAGCATTTCGCAAATGAAACCCGAAAAGTCGGGGTCCAAATATTTGTTGACATATTGCGGATTTGAAATGATTTGTGAACGCCCAGCGGACCAGCGGCCAATGGCCAATCCCCTAGAATTAAACAAATACATTTGAATAATGGCAAGCAATGAGCAAACAAAACAGAAGACTGATTGCTGGCAATAAAAATGGACCATAAAAAGCGATAACATCATATTTATACGCGGCAAACACTCAACAAGCAGCCGCAAGCCGAAAGCCGTATAACAAAAATAAAAGACGCACAAGTCTGGGACAACAATTCCAACATGAACCATCCAACCAATACTTATCCCGATATATGTACCTAAAGCTGCCCAAGGCGGCGAGCGTTGAAAGCGATTATATGCGTAAATATAAAAATGGCGAAAAGACAAATAAACGACGATAAACGGGCAGGCGTGGCGGGTGAGTAAACCATAAGTATCCACATTCATATAACCTCCCCCAACACCCCACCACCCCACTCCAGACTGTCCACTCCCACCAAGCCGGCAAACGAAAATATTGCGAGCAAAAAAAGATGGGCACATAAAAAAGAAAACCAACAAAAAGGGCAACAAGGGTCAAGACGCCTGTACAGTGGGTCAGTCAGTCAAAAGTGATGTGGGTTCGGTTCAAACAATAAACGCAAACGGAAATATTTTATTTTATATGTGTATTTGAAACAACGGCGAGCAACCGAAATTAAGTCAAAAGCTATTGAACATATAGCTAGATTTTGTAAAATCTTAATCGAAGGCTAATGCTATTTAATTGTGATCAATAAAGTACTAGCAAAAAAATATTTTAAGATATGTTACAGTTATTTTTAAAATAGAAAATTAGAAACACATTTAAAATTGTAAACTTTTATTTGAGAGTAATAATAAGGCTTTGACCGAAACCAATTTTCTTGCTATTATTTCTGCCTCTGGTAACTATAAATTCTCATTTATTTGCCCAATTTCCAATCCTTTATTTATTTTAATTATTTAATTATTATTTTTTTGATTGATTTTCTGTGCAGCTTTTAAATTGAATTAAATATTTTTTTTATAAATACAATTTTTTATCTTTTGGCCCACATTAAATAAAAATATAATATTGAATCGCTGGGTTGTTGTTACCTTGCCTAATAATCAATTGTTTTAATGTTATATAAAAAGGATAACACACATTTGAATTAGTTTCGGTTTCACAATCGGAATTTATATTTTATTATTCTGTGCCACTGTATGTTCCATTGAGCCAACCTGAAAACGAGCACGAAAGTGAAGTAGGCGGCATGTTTACAGCAGTTTTCCTCATTCTTTTTATTTTATTATTTGTTTTTTTTTTGCTGCACGTTTTGTTTATGACGTCCATTTGGTTGTTGCGAGTAGCCGAGATTAGATTTGGGTCTCACAAAGGTGGACACACAGGATACAGCTGTGCATTTCTACTTGGTGCTGGCCGCTCTTGGTTGTCCTGCCTCAATGATTTGTCCATTTCGGGTGCAGTCGCGCAAAGGTTGACGACTCATTTTAGTACCGGCAAAGACGTGCAGATTTGCGATTTGCATTTACAGTTGATGTACACAGCGGTATTCAAATGTTAAGCGTCCCATAAATTCCCAATAAAACTGAGCTGCGCTTTAAATGGCCTGGCTATGCGTCTGAAAGTATGCCGACAATTTGTGTTTGCTCGCTTCAAATAAGTATAAAAAAAAAGCGCAGTCAAATTGGCTTTGGCGTCGATTTTTGCAGCTGCTTTTTGCCAGAAAAATACAACTCGGCCGAAAAGGCGGCTCATTGAAACTGGCTGCCACTTTTCAGCGCGTTTTTGTTTGCCCAAAGTCCAAAAGCCAAAACCAAAGCGAAACAGTACAAAACGAAAGGAAAGGTAGCCATCGTCGAGCCTGATAAATTGAATGGTGAGCTGCGTTTCCATAAAAGAGCCAATTCAGTCCCGGCCCCTTCGCTTAGGTGAGCCAAACAACATTTGCGCTCCAGATCATAGAAGAGTGTAGTGGACATTTACGCCCACTGGTTGCCAGTCCGTGTCGCGACACGTGTGCCCGCTGTTTGGGGCAGCCGGGGGGCTGGCTATTGAATACAGCCAGGCTTGAAAACAGATATAGACACGTGCTTCTAATTGGCAAAGTTCTTCTGGTTGAAGTAGCCTGCAAATTGATAAATAGATCGATTTATTTACTAAAACAAAAGCTTAAGCTTAATTCATATATATATATATATATATATATATGTATATAAAATACATTACGTCGATCTCTTACTTTAGTTTCAAATAAGAACAGTTTAATAAATCAAATAAAAAACAACCCATAAAAATTTGTTTGTCCACTATAAATATTATTTTTAGTCTGATATTTTTTTCACATAAAATCCTTATATTAAATATTTTAAAAAATATTAAGAATTATTGCTCATTTTTGTATATAATTTAATTAGTAGCTTTAATTCAATTATAATAATTTTTCAACTATATTTTACAAACAAATTGCGAGCTTTTTTACGTCAGCATTCAGTAAAACAAAGAAATTAATTAATTTATCGCTGGTAATTTGAGAAATTTCTCAAAAGAGGTCAAAAGTTATTGAGCATTATACATTTATTATATTTATGAACTAATCACGAGGATAATTCATTAGTTGATTGTAGAATTCTGGATTAGGCTCTAGATCAAAATTGTTTGTAGTGTGCATTTGAATCTCTCAATTTTGTTAAGGATTCTAAAAGAGCGTATCTTTACCAAATATACGGATGGATGCAAAATATATAGCAAACAAATCGGCAGGGAAAGCAAAAGAAAAAGCTCGTAAAAAACTGCTCATTAAATTGCAACTCGATGCTCGCGAAAACTTCTTTTGAATGGTACAAAAAGCTGCAAATGCAACCGTGACAGGTGAAATTGAATGAGGGGACATTTCGACACATACCCCTTCTCCGCAAATGCCAAAAATACTGACTTCCAAACTATACGAAAAACGTGATAAAACGTAAATCAACAGCGAAAATCGTGTTAAGCATTTTTTCTTGTCACAAAAAACAAAAACAAAAAAAAAACACACACAATGCAGAGAAGGGCAACGAAAACAGAGGCAAAGAGAAAAGAAGTATAAACAGTTGTTGCTGAGCAGTAGAAGGGCTTAACATGGGGGGTGGGCTCCAAAGTTGAAAAGTGGCAAAAGTCCATGGGGAATTGGAGAATGGACATGGCTTTGGCTATGACCAGCAGCAAGAGATGGCGGGGCAAATGGTGCTGGCGACTTTTAAGCGCCGTTTGCAGTTGTCCTTCTCCTGCCTGGCTCCTCTCTCCTCTCTCGTCTCTACCCGTCTCCCGTGTCCCGTCTCCTGAGTTGGCAACGTAATTCAATATGCAATGCCGTGTTGAAAGCTGTAAAAATACTTAAGCGTTTTTCAATTTAGCAGTTTTATTTTACGAGCAGCGTCTCTGAACACATTGACCGAAATGAGATTTTCCGCTAACTCAAATTTCTTAAATGCTTGCGGAACATTTGCAAGTGCCACTGCAAACACGAATATTCGAGACACTTTTTTGGGATGAATCCAATGAAATTCGACATGCGGCATGTTGTTCACCTGAAATCTGAGTGATAACTTAGTCAGCAAGTTCGTAATCTATATTAAAAAACTTCTCTAAAAATCCATAAGGAAAAAATACAGGAATAAGAAATAAACATTTTGTGTTAAAATACAATTTATTTATATACATATGTTATATTTTTAGATTTATAATACTTCATCTAGCGCAGTAAGGATAACAATATAAGTTTAGTTCTCTATGATATGTGTGGATTTATAGCTAATTCTCTAATATTGAAGTTTAATATTGGAATACATATATTTTTATATATATATTCAGTTATGATATTTATTGGCGGAATTTAACATATCCTTTCACTTACTTCAAAAGTGTAACATAGTCTTCACAAGACTCAATATCAAATTTAATAAATGCACTTTTAAATTAAAATCAATTAAAAAATTTAATTACACATTTCAGCAGTTTGATTGTAAAAATACATTTATCCATGTTCTGTACAAATTTTATTCTATAAAAAGAAAATAAAAAAAATTCTACAATAAAATGAAACTTTTTGTGATTTCACAAGGGAAAACCTGCAAACGTTGCAATTTGCGATGAAAAACAATTAAACTTGAACTTTTGTCGTAAAAAGTAAGAAAAAACTAAAAGCGCTGCGTGAAAATGTACGTATCAGCCAAATAGGGCGACAGCAAGAGAGTACACAGGACGCGATGGTAGAGCTGGACACATTGGCAAAAAGTTGTTGGCCAAAGTTGGCGCTAATTAATTTTTATTTATTACGTAGAAGTACGGAAAGAGGCAGCCAAAATGTTTTCCCAATGAAATTATTTGACCAAAAATATAATTAAATTGTCTAACTCCTGCTTTTTGTGCACTTTCTCTTTTCTGCAGGCAAGCACACACGAGTGGATACCCAGCAAACGGCACTAGAAGGTAATTAATATGGCGGCTTTTAAGTAAACTTTTTTTGGTTTTTGCTTTGTTTTGTTTTACTTTATTTTTGTGGCTTTTGGCTGCGACTCGCTGCACTTTCACTGCCTCGCGGAACGTATGCGCACTGCGCCGCAGCCCCATCGAGATCCAGCAAAAGTGCGACAAAAGTCCTGTCAAAGCAATGTATGCAACGATTCCCTTTGCCACATTGCTTTTGCTTTTACGAACTCCCGTTGAAAGAGGGAGCCACAGACTCAAATGTGGGCCAAGCAAACTTTTCAACTAATGAACTCTGCCCCAAGCGAATTGGGACATTCTTTTGATTAACTCGGCGCATCTCATTCTGCCACTGATCCCACTTCCACAGATGCGGACATGCCACGCTTCGCCGAACCCATTGCCAATGTCACAGTCTCCATAGGCCGCGACGCTCTGCTCGCCTGCGTCGTGGAGAACCTCAAGGGTTACAAAGTAGCCTGGGTGCGTGTGGACACACAGACGATACTCTCCATACACCACAATGTCATATCGCAGAATAATCGGATTAGTTTGACTTACAACGATCATCGATCGGTAAGATTTTATGAACCTATCATTATCATTGTTGTAATGTAATGCTAATGTTAGAAATGTAATTATTTTTTTATTTGACTTTTGTCGAACAAAATAAAATCTTAAAAATATATTTTCAAATTTAATTAATGCATTTAGTCGAATTTCGCAGTGTGTTAATACCTTAATATTCATTTCGTTATTGTGTTTATCTTGTAGTGGTATTTGCATATCAAGGAAGTGGAGGAAACAGATCGTGGCTGGTATATGTGTCAGGTCAATACGGTATGTACCGCACTCCAAGGAACAGTCAAAGCAATGTAAGACTTTAACATTTTTGCATATTCTTCTTTAAGGATCCAATGCGGTCGAGGAAGGGCTACCTGCAGGTGGTGGGTAAGTAAGCGACTTCAGCGATTCGCTGTCAATTGAACCACAGGGCACACAACACATTGCTTGAACCCGCTTCGTTGCAGTTCCTCCAATGATTGTCGAGGGCATGACCAGCAATGATATGGTCGTGCGAGAGGGCCAGAATGTATCGTTGATGTGCAAGGCGCGCGGATATCCCGAGCCCTACGTCATGTGGCGCCGTGAGGACGGCGAGGAAATGCTAATTGGCGGGGAGCATGGTGAGTAATCAGCTTCACATTTACAATCTGCACACAGCGCAATTGGTCAATGTGGTGTCTTTAATTTCTTGCCAACCAAACACACAACCCACTCGCATCCAGTCAATGTCGTGGATGGCGAGCTGCTGCACATCACCAAAGTAAGCCGGCTCCACATGGCGGCATACCTGTGCGTGGCATCAAACGGAGTACCGCCATCGATTAGCAAGCGAGTGCATCTGCGAGTTCAGTGTGAGTATACCAACAATATGAAATTTTCCACAATGAGCGAGTGCATCAGCGATTAGGGAATGCATAAATGCCTAAATGAGCTTAAAACGATAATCGTAAAAGTTTCTAAACTTGGAATGTAGATTACTAAGATTGTACATCAGCGAATTGTTTGGCCACGTTTAAAAGCTACAGTTACCAAATTTAGAAGGAAGGTTACAAGCTTATATCTACCGCAACTAATCCTAGTTTTAAGGACATAAATTGAAAGAATTGATCAGAAATCAATATAAGAGCAAAATTACCTTTGGCAGTGAGTGAATCTCGCATTGATTTGAAATAGAATTAAAACCGACTTTGCACAGATTCAAAGCATAAGATTTATATAACAAACTCATAGCGAATTCAACGTCAAATCCATTTTGGGACACAACTGTTATGCAACATTTATGTGGCGATTTGTCGATGTGGCCACCCAGCGTCGGACGGGCTGCTAAATGCGTAAAATACACAAGGCAGAACAGCAGGCCTGCGCCTGCTTCCCCCCTCTTCCACTTGTAACTTACCAGCTTTAACCATCCGCCCCAACATTGCCTTTTAACTGTTGCAGTTTCAGGGCAATAACCGCTGCGTGTCCTCAACAAAAGCCGACAGAGCGGAGGATGGGGAGATGTGTTCGAAGAAGGGAGGGTCCACGCACTTGGCCAAAAATCGACCAAAGCTCCAGTCACGTTAAATTAATTTACCTGTTCGTGTACGCGTGTGTGGGTGTGTGTGTGTGTGTGTGTGTGTGTGTGTGTTGAGTGTGTTTTTGTTGTGTGCATGCGCTCATTTTGCCATGTTTGTGGGTGTTGTGTTTGTTTGTTTGTCAGCAAGTGTTATTTTGTGCTCCAGCGCTGGGTACGTGGCGAAAATGCGTTGCCATTGCCATGACACACACACACACACACAGCATACACACACACACACAGCATACACACACGGCACTTGAGCTGATGCAGTAACAAAAGCTATTTACACACAGCCAGACACAATCTCACGCGCACAGGCGCACTTTTAATGACCGAATGCATTTTAATCCAAGCCCCGCTTGACAACTCACGTAAAACGCATCCGAAAATTGCTTTAAAAATCTCAGTTACAAACTGATGCGATTATAAAGTTCAGTTGAGGATAGCACTTGAAATAAATTTTGAACACCTAAGTTAGAATACAAACCCCTTATTTTAGTCTCAATTTCTATTTATAAATATATACTTTATATATATATATATAACCTACCTACATCTCTGGAGAGATTCAAGCGATTCTTGAGTCACATTCATGGTTGCGCACTTAAATTTATTTATACCAATCCTGACTGGGAAATTTCATACCACAGAAAGCTTATAAATTGTTTTCGTATAATATTAAGTTAATGAAGTTAAGAATCATTATTAATTATTCTTAATTAAATTTTATTTATATTTTAATTTATATTTAACTCTTTGTATTTTTGTATTGAGTGACATTTGTCGACAGTGAATAAATGAATGTAAGGCAGTGATATTTTAATTATGCTTGTACACATATATGTTTCCAGTTCCACCCATGCTCTCCATACCAAATCAGCTGGAAGGTGCCTATTTGGGGCAGGATGTTATGCTCGAGTGCCACACAGAGGCCTACCCAGCCTCAATCAACTATTGGACGACTGAGCGCGGCGACATGATAATATCAGGTAATGTCCTTTGTTCAAGCAACTTAAACATAAGCTTTACTTATGGACACTTTAGTGCAAATGCTGCGATGTGCCGCGAAATCCAGGCCAGAGGCACGCATTGTAGCCAGGTTTATTAACTGAAAAGCGTTTGTAAATGAGCTTACAATACAATCACCATGCCTTCTTGCCATGGTCAGAGTGAATTAAAAATCGCATCACTGCGTAACAGTAAAAATATGTTAAGCTGCTGCAGTTGCAATCACAGCTTCTGTCAACAACAACAGCACGAATTAACGAATATTGTATACCCTTGTAGACCAGAGTTATCTGTCCGCCTTTTCACAGTCCCTATAAATTTAAAAGAAACCGAACGATTTTTCCTATGAATGTTTGGTTCTTTGTTTAGAAAAAACTTTCAAACAAGAACTCAAGTTTATAATTCCGATTTAAGTTATATGATGAGTTCGATAATAATTATTTTTTTATATATGTATATATAACAACCCGCTTATTAGGAAAGTTCGGATCGGATATATTGGTAAAGATAAAAGTTGTTCATTTGACCGATCGTCGTACTAGCCCGATACGACCGATACCGATATGAGTACTGCAGACAAAAATACGGATATATGCAAAGTCTCTCATCGGACAAGCCTATTTCGACTCGATTAGCGATATTAATAAAATATATATACATACTTAATGGGGTCGGAGATGTTCATTTCAATGCGTTACAAACTTCATGACAAACGAATAATATCCTCTATCAAAGTATAAAAATGCGTTTGTCGAAAATAAAGTGGTCGCTGAAGCTGCTGCTTATTTTGCTGTTGCGTTGTCCTTTCATTTCTTTTGGTATTAATCATACGCACTGAGTGACTGACATTCAAAAAACAAAAATAATTGTCTTTATTGAGCAGCGAACAATAACTTCGACAAATAATAAGTCATTTCATTTATTTAATGGCAACGTACAAAAATATACAATATAAAATCAGTTTAAGTATGAAAAACATTTTTCTCTGTTCCTTTCTTGAAGTTTTAATTCAGATAAATATTTAATGTGCATATAGTGAATAATTGAGCAAATAAATATCGAATAATAATATTTATTTGCTTAATAATTTAGTATTTTTTTTTTTTGATTACTTAATTTTACTTTATTTTTACATTATTTTAAAATTTTATTTTTTGTGTTTTATTATATGTATTAATATTAATACTCAATTTATTGATGCAAAAATGTTTACATGGCTTCTTTTAGTAAAATAATTCAATTTCAATTTTGATATGCATAAATTGCTCCACTTGGAGTTGTTGTCAAAGATTTGTGCTGCATGTTTGTGGCTTTTATTCCAATGTGAAATTCCTTTTACAATGGAAATCCAATAATTGGCAACTGATTGAATTACATAAAATCTCGTTCATACAATGGGTTTAATTAAGCACTGAACTCAGAATGCAACAGAAATTGAATATAACCAAAACGCGAAATGATCAAAACCAGCAAATAAATAAAATGTTGATATACTGGGAAAATTGACAAATCGCAAATAAAACAAAAACACAAAAAGTGCAACAACAAATGTGGCAAACTCTAACAAATTCCTGTGTGTCAGCGCAACTATAGAAATGTCAGAAAATTATATTTGCAGTGGAAATTATTTTAACATAATCACACAGATTTGCGGACAAGGCGGTGGAAAAGTGAAAAGCCCCTAAAAGTATTCAATAACATGCACCGAAACCAGAACTGGGTTTGACACTCAAAAATCTAAACATTGTGGCAAAGGGAGAGCGGAAAATATTTATCATAAAAGCGAGAATTTAATCAATATAATGCATGTAGTGTGGCTGAAAGTATAATTTTAACCAAACAGATACCACCCCAAGCATCAGTTAAACAGGAATCACAATTTACATGCATTTTTATCCCATGATTATTTTGGAATGTCCAAAAATGAGTCATCAGCATATGAGACGCATGAGCATAGAAATTATAACTTATACTTTCGCCGTTTGTTTGTTCGATAAGGGAGCACACACATTCAACAAGAAATAGCCGTATATTTTTGTACACAAAAAAATTCCAAATTATGGCCGAGGTATCAGCCAGTAGTAGCGACATTTCATATGCACACACGCATAGGCAGCAAGCAAACAAAATGCGAACTGAGATATGAATTCGGCACCGAACTTGATGCATTGCAACCAGACACCAAAAGTTTTGGGTAATAAATTTTAAGCGATTTCGTAGCGAAACGCATGAAATATATACACATA
Source organism: Drosophila nr. fundita (assembly GCA_035044245.1). NCBI lineage: Eukaryota > Metazoa > Arthropoda > Insecta > Diptera > Drosophilidae > Drosophila > Drosophila nr. fundita. Next base: position 77,495 of record JAWNMG010000185.1, read on the forward strand.
TGGCGGTTTGAGGGTGGGCAGAAAAGTAGGCAAATAATATAATAAAAATAAAGCTATAAATAAAGATATAGAGGTAGATATGGATATAGACATAGATATAGATATAGATATAGATATAGATATAGATATAGATATAGATATAGATATAGATATAGATATAGATATAGATATAGATATAGATATATACAAAGATATAGATATAGATATAGATATAGATATAGATATAGATATTGATATAGATATAGATATAGATATAGATATTGATATAGATATTGATATAGATATAGATATAGATATAGATATAGATATAGATATAGATATAGATATAGATATAGATATAGATTTAGATATAGATATAGATATAGATATAGATATAGATATAGATATAGATTTAGATATATATTGATATATATTATATATCATTGATATTGATATTGATATAGATATTGATATTGAGTCTAACCCGTATCCATCGGAAGATTATATAACTTTTTTATTATATCCAAATGGGCAGTCTGTGTGGTATTACGTCTTTTTCCTATTACCTTTTTTAACTCGTTCACTTAAGCCACAAATTAACCCAAATCTGTCCAGTATAACAGACGAGTATGCCACATCAACTTGTCGCACAGCCCTCGTTGACCTGTCGCTAGCACATGCCATTTATCACGAGCATAGTCAGAGGACAGAACAAGCAAGTCTCTCTCAGACTGCCAGTGATGCATGCCACATACAACACACAAAAGAAAAGAGTATAGAACGTGGAAAAAACTTCTGTTTTATGTCCCAATATTGGATGGCGGCATATTAAAAGTATAGACTCACTGCCATCAGTCGTAGGAATCGCATATGTCGAGGTTGCCGCCACTGCTGTAGATTATGAGTTAAATTATATATTTGCGTGTCAGAGGGGCTTTCAATGTGGCATGGAAAGTATCTGAGAAACTGGCGCGTCACAAAAGGTGACTGACTATAAAAAAAAAAAGAGAAGCGGTACCTCACATGCATGCCAAGCGCCACAGGGTAAATTGTTTTTGCCGAAAACGAAATGCAGAAACCAAAGACATTTGTCACAGGCACACAAACAATTGAGCCACACAACAACATGGCGTATGGGAAACATGCGATATCGCATTATACTGCGCCAAACAATCAAAGTGAAATTAAGTTTATATGTTTAGTGCTACTTATACCAGCTATTTGTGTGCCTAGTCTGAGCCCCGAAAAGTAGGCAGAACATAGCGAAATTAAAGCCGCAAGAGTGGAAAAAAAAAAAACGTGAACTAAAGCATTGAACAAAAGTTTTTCTTTTAGATTTTCACTGATTAATGAGAAAAGTTTTATTTAGTTCTTCTTGGGTAGAAATCACCCTTAATATCGAACTGCGGCAGTTTTAATTACGTACACACGCAGTCACCTAAAGTTAATGAATGGAGAAAGGGGATGATGAGGGAGTGTAATTAGTTTGAGTCGCCATTGAAAACGCATTTCGCCTCAATGCTCACAACTAGTACAAAAACATACACAAAGTGCAGGTGACATTAATTAATTGGTTTACTTTTTTCAGTTGCTGCGGCCAGCTCAACTGCCGTCATTTACGTATAGAATCCAAATTTAAAGCAGCCTTAAATTTTACAAAAAAAAGTGAAAACAAATATGAAAGTTCATTTTGCGATCTGTCGCTCTCCGTTTTACAGATACTTCACGGGCTGGTGATAAATACGAGACCACATCAACCGTCAGCGGTTATACGAAATATATGAAGTTAAAAATTCGCGCCGTTGGACCAAATGATTTTGGCACCTATCGCTGCGTGGCAAAAAATTCACTGGGCGAAACCGATGGCAACATTAAACTCGACGGTGAGTGACATTGCGACACATTCATTTATTTTCACTGTTTTTAATTTCACTTTTTTCTTCTTTAATTTATTGCAATTTATTTGATTGCGTTTTGAGCAGCAGCTGTAAAAAACGACTTCTCATTTTTCATTTGCAGCGCGCTCTTCCTGCCGAGTATATATATATTTTTTTAATAGTTTTTATATTTTATGAAAATCAAGTGGAATACTTAATATGTAAATTGATCACAAACTTTGGCATTTTCAAATCAAATTAAAAATCTGTGATTTCATTTGATTTTCATAAATGACTATGATTTTTTGTAAATTATTTCGACTGATATTTTGTTATATATATCTTATCTTATCTTATCTTTAGTTAATTTTGCCTAAGAAGCGATTTTTAAATAAAAATGAGTTTCATTTTTCGCAGAAATGCCAACACCCACGACTGCCATTATATCAGAGATGGCCATGTTAAATCGCAGCTATGGTAAGCATTACTATTAAAATATAAATCATGTAAATCATATTTTTCTACTTTCATTAAAGTCAGTTAAAGTTTACATCAAGTCAACTTCTTAAAACTTTAATTTACTTTAAATATCTTCAGCACTAACTAACTTACTCAACCCCGTAAAAACTGGATTCATAAATTCTGCATAATTATTTTATAACTTTATGCACCGCATATCATCAGTAAAACAAAGCACCCCAAAGATCATAATTAAAGTGGTAATTTTCAAAAAAGATGAAGCTCGATATTCCATTTTTATATAATTTGTTTTAAACACACACATTTAGTTCCACACATTTAATTCAATAAAATAAATTTTATAGTATTTGTTCAAATGAATAAACTCTAAACTTGAAATTACTTGGCAACAGCTCAAGGTATGGTTTAATTTACTCGTTTCCAAGGAGTACCGACTGCCAACTCTCTATGCTCATTGCAAATAACTGCAAATTCTTGTTAAAATTTTGGTCGACCGACTTAAAGTTCTGGCGGCTGGCCAAAGTCCCCTTTCTAAGTGAACCCCATCCACCCCGATCATTCCCTCTCACGCCCTCATCCCATGTAAGAGCTTGCATGCAATTTTCTGTGTACATTTTGCCTGTTTTACCATATTTTCTTTTTGTTTTTGTTCGGCTTGCCACGCTTTTCCCTTTGTTTGTTGCTTCTCGGCTCGTCTATTAAATGCAAATAAATGCAAAAATTAAATAAAAATACTTGGAATACCATTACTTGTATATGTATATTCATTTTTATATGTGTGTTCATTTAACCCTAACTTCTCAACTTATTTTCTGAGTATTTTTTTCATGTTCAAAATATTCCAAATAATAATAAACAAAACGTCAACCACAACAACAACCCATCATTATTCGTGTACCTTCGACCAAATTAAAAAAACACGTCCAATTCTCTTTTTCTCTATCTTTTTTTATTTTCTCTCTCTCTCTCTCTCTGTCTCTCCCCACTTCGACTGATTCTTGCTGCATAAAATTATATGTAAAAAAAAAAAATGAATAAAACAACTTAAACAAACTTTACATTGCAAAAGATGGCAAGAGACGTCATAGAAATAAATTTGAGTCGGCTAACGCTTTGCCTGATTACGGGGTTGAGGAGTGGCGTGACGGTGCTCAAGGTAAGTACCCGCAACGAGTGTTTCCCCTATCCAACCCCATGCCACCCACTTTTGTGCAAGCCTAAGTCCTGAATCTTTTGGTGCCTTTTAGGTAGCCGTCGCTGCACATTTTCATCATTTGCACATAGTTCCTCTGCTCCTCTCCCTCATCTCTCTCTCTCTCTCTCTCTCTCTCTTTCTCTCTTACTCTCTCTCTCACTCAGTCACTCTCTATATTTCTCTCGCATTGCTGTTGCATTTGCTTTTCTTTCATTTTGTATATGTTTTTTAAATTTCAAGTGCGTCGCAGTTGGCTTCTCCCGTGTTGCCAGTTGTTATAATGCAAAACTTATGATAGCGAAATTCGCTTGGCGCGTCTCGTCCTTTTTGGCCTTTTGTCTGGGCCATGGCCAAGTGTTTAGCACCAATGTTAAAAATTAATTAAATTTGCCTTTAGTAAAATGACGCTTGCATTGCATTGCTTTCAACTGCGCACTTTTCATTTCGCATTCGGCGGCAAAATGAAATGTATTCCATTTCCCTTCCTGCCACCCAAAGAGACAACAATAAACAACATCGCATCGCATCTTGGATTTATGAAGTATCACAAGCGTAAGGCGTGCATAGCAATCGAATATAAAAGAGTAAAAGGGAAGCAAATAAATAGTTTTCGGTGGAAACCATACTTTTGATTGACAAAATATATTTTTTTAATATTTTGTATCTTTGTTTATTTTACCTTTTTTTCTCAAATAAAAGTAAAGGCATATGACAATGCTCTTTGCTTAACAAAATCGGTATTTGCGAAACAGGGACAGTTATCGATAAAGGTAAAAATCTTGCTTTGCGCGTTGTATACGAAAACTTTATTCAACATTTGAAGTCTCTAGCTCCCATAATCGCAGAGACGTATCCGTCGTACTGTCATGCAACATTTTTAAATCGATCTTTAAAGGGAGCTACGACGAAACTACTTTCAAAATTTGGTAACTACTCCTTAAAAATTGTAGAAGATACAGACAGCGTGGAGTGTGGGCGTGGTGTGAATATGTACATGCCTATCTTTGAAGGAGGCGGCCAGCTAGCTACCTGCTTAGTTTGGTTACCATATTTTTTAAATTGTGGGAGAAATATAGCCTTTGGCGATTATGGTGTCAGGATTTTCACCTGTATATTTATGAGCGGTTACCGGTAATATTCCTTTTAGATTTTTGCAAATGTGTATTTTTTGAGCTAGTTTGGGTGCGAAATTCGATTAAAGGCAAAGTAAGTAGAGCGTTATTTGGAATTTCTTTGAAAGGGATAATTAAGTATACATAGTTTCCATTAGTTATACAAAGTTTAATCATAAAATTTATACTAATCATTCTAAAATCTCATAAGTGAAGAAAAAATTGCATTGTTTTACACTTGACTTCCCGCATAATCTCAATAATAAAATAACAAATCAATTTGCCGCCATTTCAATAAAAATGATCGTTCAAATGCGTATAAATTTGATAAAAGCATTATTCGCCTAAACGGTGCAACAACAAGAAACATGAAAAACGAAAAGTGGAAAGTGGAAAGTGGAAAGACAATGTAGGAATGGAGAAATGCGGCCCGCATGATTCACATCATACCGACCACAAAAGCTAACCAACATTTGTGGGGCGGCGTAAGAGAAGCGGTGAGCCTGGCGGGCCTGGGCGGGTCGGGGCGGTGCAAAAGCAACTAAGCCACAAAATGCAGCCACAAAACACAACCTATCTGCAATTTATTTTGTATTTTATTCCATTTTCGTTTCGAGCGCACATCAGACTTGCGAACCTAGCTTGTGAATGGTTCACACCCAAAACTTGCCAGTGTGGGGGGGGGTGTGTGTGTTTTTACTTTGCTTTTTGCTGTCCAAATAAATCTGCTGCAATAAAAATGCAATCAATCGCAACAGCAACAACATTTGCAACAAACAACAGCTTAACTGCTGATTGACACTGACATTGTGCCGCTGTCACTGCCATTACCCACGTCTTTCCAGCCCCAGAACGCGCTTGTCGTCCGTAATATTTTCAAAAATATGTCAGAATTTAGTCGAAAAAAAAAAAATAATAATCGCAAAATTAGTCATAACCAATGTGTGCTTACAGTGTGGTTGCAGCCAATAATTGTCAGCTGCCTGCTTTTTGAGTACTTTTAATCCTTGGCAACAAATCGCTGGATGGCCGAAAATATTTACCATCAACAATGTTGATTGCATTTAAAATGCAATTATTTTGAGCACGCGTCCGTAAAATGCCGCTCAACCGACTGCACTAATGAACTGCATCTCAATTGTGCGGGCGGACGCCAAAGCATTGGCTTGCCAGAGGGATGCGGAAAGGAATGGGCAGGGGCATGGCATATTGTTTGTCTGAGCAAAAGCTACGGATAAAACAGGCGTGGCTGCCTGCCACTCGCAGTCATTGCAGGTGCTTTAAAAATTAAAGGAAAAATAAGCAGAAAAGAAAAGAAAGGTTTGCTTTGAGATTATTTTTGTATGAATACCTTGAAAAATTAAATTCCCTTTAAAGCAAAATAAATTTCATATAATATTAAAAAAAAAATTATTAAATTTTACTTTACATAAAACAAATAGAAAATTTCAACAAATAATAAAGACAAGCACAAAAATCTCCATCATTGTTATGTAAAGGGATGGCAGCAATGGTCTTGGAAGAGTTAATCCTATTCCATTTTAATATAAAAATTTAGAATAAATCAAAAATACTAGTTTTGATACCCCAATTTGTAAAAGAGCATTTTACAATTTTTAGTATATAAGATAACTAAAGATTTTCATGAATTTCAAAGTTATTATTAAGCAAATTGATTCTTCAGAGATTGTTGAATTCACATAGTCTGTCCAATTAAAAAAAATCTTTTAACATAAAGCATTTTTAATTAAGCATAAAAATGCCTTGCCTGACAGAAAACTGAAGTATTTGACTCAAAAGAGTGTTAAGAATAAATATAAGAAAAAAAATTAATATTATTTAATAATATTAGATAGCAAATTATATCGAAATGAACGTTTCTTTGTTGATTGAACTTCGCAATTAAAGTTCCTAATTTTTGTTAAGTGGCGCCATCACAATAAATGCTGGAAAATATACAAAACTTAAGCAAACGTTAAGAATAAAAGCTGACTTCATCAAAATTCTTAAGATATTGATTTTTTTTCAACATACACACATCATGTTACAAGAAAAAAGCGAGAAAAATATGTTTAAAAAAAACGCAGACAAATTTAGCTACAAAATGCCTTTTTGATTGATTTGCTATTGACAGTTTTGACGTAGAGTTTTCATCGTTTTGTTTTGGCATTGTGGCAACTTATAAATAAAATATCATATGGGGTGAAACGAAATTGCTGAAGCTGAAAAATCAGAACAAAGATGCCTTGCATAAAAATGAGAATATTTATTGCCTCGAATTGGCATCAAATGAAATATGCTATCAAAATTGTCTGCTTGTGTCGCTCTGACACCTTTTCAGTATGCTCTCAATCAAGCGGAAACTCAGGCATTCACAAAGCCACCACCCATATATACGCCCAAATATGTACACACAGTCTTTCCCGATATTTATGTCTTTGACATCAATCAAAGGCCAATTCGAATTTCCGCCTCAATTTTGGTCAGAGCCTAAAACAAACACACAAAAGGAGATCGTAGGCAGCAGGACATACTTAAATGATAATGTGTGTAAGTGGAGGGTGGGTGTGAGGGTGGGAGGGGTGTGTGTTTGTTTGGGTTTCACTTGATGCTCTTGAAATGCCTTTAAGATTGGCTTATTTGAAGTGTGTTTATTTGTGCCTTGGAGCACAGCTATCACTTTATATTTATGACTTTGATTGTAGTCAAAAAAAAAAAAAAAAAAAAAAAAAACAATTGGCCAACACTGACAGAAACCAAGAACAACAACTACCACACCCATCATAGAGCAAACACCAGCAGGAAAATCAACGCAATGTACGCTTAAATGACACTTTGTTGTTATTTATGACGCCAGTTGATGAAAAGCCAAATGCCAAAAGATTAAAAGCAGATAAAATATATATAATAGCCCTCATATGTATGTCTACTTTCACCAGCAAACACTATGAACTCCGTCGATGTATGCCTGGTGGCACAGTGGTGCGCATACGATTTCTAAGTAATGGATCAACATAGAATACTCAAAATGTTATCAATTAAAATTAAACTGACTTCTTCGAAAATTATCTTGAATTACACAAACCAGGTTGTGCAGCAACCAGAAATTTCAGCTGGTTTAGTGGAAAAAAATATTCAAAGCTTTAAATTATTTTTCGTTTAAGTAATTATTATAATAATATATTGCAATACATACATGTCAGCCCATAATCGAAATCTTCAATTCCCGAAATATTTAAATCAAAATTTAAGTCAAAATAAATTCCAATTGTTTTGCATTTTTGCCAACTTTTTAAACGAATCTGATGCCACTGTACCGGCCATATATCAAACATTGACATGCGGTCAACAAAGTGCGTCCAATGACGTGCATAAAAACCAAAAGCACCAAGCACAAGTAGGGTGAGGGGACAGCACTCAATCAGCCGGAGACAGCGGCCAACGCTGTCCAAGCTCGGGTACATTGACTGCCAGTTCTATAAAGACGCACAGAAGCATCCAGTACGGTAAAATATTGTCGAGTAATCGCTGTCGCAGCGCTCGTCGAATGCATTGACGATATAAAGACACACAATGACGTTGTAAAAAGAAGACAAGAAATATGGAAAGAGGAAATGAAATGGGTGGCAAGTACATATATACGTATATATATAAATGTAGGGAGGACACAATGTGGGGCAGATGTCAACAAGCAGCACCAAAACAGAAGCCATTCAGCTAAGTGAGCAGCATAAATATGGTTGTTGACCAGAGAGTCATTGTGGTCAAAGTTAAATTATAGCACAAATGGATGAAAATATACTGAATCTTTTCTTTTAATTAATCAATATAAATTAATAAATTATTTAAATCAAATTAAGTTCAGTTTGTAATTAGAGACTGGAAAATTGTTCAGATTATTAATATTTGTGATTAAATGTTAAAAAAACATTCAAAAACATTTAATATTTAATTTTAATTAATAATAATAATAATTAAATTGAATTAAAACTAATTTTAAGAAATCTTATTAAAAAAAATAAGTTAAAATTTATACAGAAATTCTAAAATATTTCGAAAAATTTGATTTTAAATTTAATTCATTATTTACTTTCAGTCTACATTTAAATTATCATTTATCTGCACTTAAATCTAATCGTATTAAGTAATAATCAAAGAAATCCAGCAAAAACTAATAACTATAATTAAAAATAGTTTGTTGCCAGATATTCGCCTTAATCAAAATAGCAACCTCCAGGAGATGTATAACTTAATCCTGCGGACAATTTCGAGGTTTATGGGGCAAATGAGCCAATCCATTTCCCCTACGAGTCATTTGACAGGCCCAACATCAATTGACCCAAACGCTTAATGCAAAATCAATAAATCAACTAGCAATACTTATTTGGCCGGTCAGGCATATGGAACTGTTAAGTGCACACCACAATTTTCTCGTATGCCCCAACCCAAAAGACATTTCCTTCCCCCACCATGACGTATCCATTTATCCAATGCTATTTTGGCTTTGGTAACGCACAAAATAAATGAAAATATAAACTCGACTAACCAAAAACTGATTACAAGAAGAGCTCATACAATTCCCAACATTCCTTTCTTTTTCTCTTCCAAATTCTTATGTCGATTCGCAGGCAACCATGGTGGCAACACTGGCGATAACAATCAAACGCCCTTGCGTAATCCGCCCGGAGCATTTCACAACTCTGCAGGCTCACTGGCACAGCATAATCTACTTGGTAAAATAATGCGCGGCATTAAAACGCAATCATTTGGGATTTTCAAACGTTTATCGAGTTATTTGCTGGCGGCACTGCGAACGACGACTCTGCCAAGTCGGCGGCGTATGAGTAATATGAAAAACCAGGCTCAGCAGACCCAGCAAACCGCTGTCAGCGCGCAGTCAAGCATAAACAGCAGCAACATCAGCAGCAGCATCTGCCAAAGGACAGCCAAAATCAGCGACCGCAGCCGCAGCAGCCGCAGCAGCCTAAGCAGCAGCAGTACTAGCAGTAAATGGGTGTGGAACATTGCTCATACGCCGCATGTGACGCACCGCCATTGGCCAATGCTCATTTGCATAGTAATATTAGCTGGCAGTTGCCTGGTTGCTGTTGTTATGCATTTTATCGGCAGCCGCATCGCATTTTCTATTAGTGCGGCGCATAGGCAACATTTAATACTAACATTTTGGGTCGTTGGTAATAAGGTTGCCGCATTGTTGCAAATTTATACAGCAACAACACAAACAACAACATCTATAACAGCAACCAAGTCAAACACATTCGCTGTGCTTTGCCTGCGCAAGTATTCAAGATGAAATCAAATAATTGCAAAAAACTCATTTAGGGCACAACAACATGAAGCGGAGAAGGAGCGTGAAAAATAGAATCAAACTTAGACAAGTAAGAAACAGAATAAAGTTGTGCGAAACAGCACAAGGAAGGAAAATAGAAGCACATATTCCATACTCTATATACTCGATATATATACATACATATACGTATATATATAAAGCTATTAATCGTAGATATGTTTATGATGAAAAGTCAATGATTATCATGTTGAATGGCATTACCCTCAGCGACTGTGGATTAAATAAATTATCAGCAATGGCATTACGAGCCTTTCAATCAGTTTTTAATTACATTCCCATTTTGCTACTGTTAGCCAACTACTTTAAATATGTTTCACATTTTCAGAGAGAGCCTAAAGTAGTCTCAACGTTAAATGGAACAAATTTGTGCAATTATTGGCAATATTTCAATTTAATTTGTTGCGATTTTCATTCAATTTACATTCAAATTTCTCTTTGTGAAAGCTTCGACGGAATTCAAACCAATATCAAAAATAAATAAATTATATGAATCGCAACATAAAATGAAGATGTTGATTACATTCAACCGAATTTTGCAATTCGAACTTTTAAACATTTAACTTACAAAGAAATTTTAAAATTGTGTTATAATATTTTGTGTGTGTTGTGTGTTATGAACACATTTTTCGGCCTTTTGTTTAATTTGTTAACCATTTTGCAAATGCGAGCTGCCAGATGCCAATTGCAACTGAAATATTTACCACGTCACTTTGAACCTTTTTTATTTGCCTGCACGCAAATAATTTCGAAATCAATACAAATATTCGCAAAATTGAAATGTTTATAAGCAAATAAATTTATGAAATATGCATGACGATAACCAAAATCTGTTAGTGCTTCAGCAAACCAAATTCGAACAAAGGCAAAGTAAATGAACACAATTTAGTTATAGTAAGCACATTAAAAACACTGTTAATCAAATTTGCATTTAGACGAGCGTATTTACAAACAAATAAAAACATACATTGCGAATTTACATAGTAAATTTAGCGCCATTACTAAAAAAAAAGAAGTTAAACACACAAAAAAAAGATACAGCAAAAATAAATGTTAAGTCTAGTCATATATTAGCTAGTGATACGGTTTATATAAGCATATATAAAACATATATCAAAATTATTGTTAACGTACATATTATCAGGCAAATTAATTGTTATTGATAATCTTATTTCATTCATTTAATTGAACACTTGTTATTATTATTATTGATATTTGCATAAACGTTTTAGTTTCGACTGTAAATATTCATTATTAAGAAAAGATCACTTCCCACATTTATTTTTAGGCACTGTAAATATGTTAGTCAATACACAAACTCCATTAAATTATGCGTATCATTAAAAAGACATATTAAAAAATGTAAGATCTTAATGCAAAATTTTGAAGAATGCTTTAAGAATATGTAAATATAACTATGTGTGTTGGCGTAAAACAGTTACAATGTATGTTAAAAAACTGAAGAATTAATTATTGATAGACAAACTATTTAAATAAAAATGTAATAGTTTAAAGCCCAGCATTTAGTACTTACATAACCTAATCGATAACAATTGCTGTTGAATATAAAAAATATGTATATTAATATTTGATACATTAAGCGTACGTAAAAAGCATAAAGAAGCTCAGCTAAATGTGTGTCTAGCAATACACATACATACATAACTATATGCATTAAGTACATACATACGTATATAGCTAGTTATTATTATTTCATACAAATATTTATTACGGAGGTCTATGTGAATAAGTTGTGACATATCTATGTAACATACATATATTTGTTTGTAATTGTATGCAAAAATTTACAATAAAATAAAAATGAAAATAAAAAACAAAATAATCAAGTACAAATGCTGTTGTGGAGTGTACTATATGTACATACAGTGGCGGACAGCTTATTTGGTGGATTGTCAAAGAGAGAAAGTAATTGCCTGCCGTATATTCAGCTGTGAAATATATTCCAGGATGACAGCACAGGCACTGAAGAGTAAAATAAACGAAAGCAGCACTTATACCATCACAAGTATATATTCAGAAACCCCAACTGAAATCACCGTGCTATCACTATCGGAAAAAGATAAGTACATACCTGAGATACCAAGATTCGCGACTGTAAAACGGACTGAAAGGCTATATGTACAAAACCATTTTACTCATTTTCAGCAGATTCATATAAATATAAATATAAATATTTTTCAGTTTATATTTGCCTGGATAAATAATCAGTGAATTTCTTGGCTAGTCTCCGGCAGATGTTCTTAAAGCTAGTGCAAAAATTATGTAAGTCTGCGCTGCAGTGGAAATGTCATTCGCCTGTATCACTTGGCACTTCCCTTTCTTTGTTGCAAGTTGCCTGCGTATGCGAGTGGAAAATTCAATTTGCAAAGTGCATAAGAGTAACAGACAACAAAGTTGCTGCCGATGAGAGGATGCAACGTGTGAGATTTTCACTCCCCGCATTGCTTGTTTGTTGATAAACAAAAGCGAAAGCTACTCTGCCCCAGCTAGGAACGCTACATACATATATACATATGCTCAGATGCAATAACACAGCAAAAGCCAGGAACAGAGCCAGAACTAGAAACATAGGCAGAAGTTGGGATTGGCTTTGCAGCTGCTTACATATGCTGCAGCGACGACAAAGCTCTGTGGCATCCTGAGAAGAATCGTGGTAGGGGGCAACGCGCACAAGCGCATGCAACAAACAAGTGGCATAAACGTTAACGTAAACGTAAAGGCAGCACCCGAGTGTCGCAAACATTGTAATTAAATCTGCGTCAACATGAACGACGTGAGCGCATGGAGATGGCAACGGGAAAAGCACTAGTCAAAGGAATTCAAATGGAAATATATTTACATGTATATGTTTGCTTCCATACCCTGTATAGATTTATCTCTTCGATCTAACAGATTCCCTATATAATTCAAGGTGTGTAACAATATTCTGGTAATTACAAATAATTTCTAGAAAAAATGTCTTAAAATTAGAAATGCTTTTTTTTTTTAAATTTTTCACAAATATATTTCTTACTTATCAGATCGATGATGATTAGTTTGCCCATCGATCACAGAGTATGTTCAAGTTGATACCTTGAACATTTACTTCTAATTGCTACTTCTGTTAGCTATTGACTTTTGAGCCATATAGCTGGCTGCACACATTGCACAAGACGACCAGAAAAGTGACGCTATCTTTGCCAGCTATTTCAGTGTTTATGTGTGTGAGCCATTAACAATGGCCAAGAATGTATAGTGATTTTGGCAAATGTTGGATGCATATCCGACCCCATAAGGTACATATATTCTTGATCAGGATCGACAGCCGAGTCGATATGTATGTTCGTTTTTACGTCCATCCGAGAATATATTCATTTTGTTCAGTGATCTCATACACTGTTGTTCACAACTCAAAATTCTATTCAAATTTATTGTACTCTCGGCATAAATTATAAAATAATTAAGTAAAACACTGTAATGAAAATCACAGTGACGACCACCGACGATAACATTTTCTTCATAGATGTCGACGAAGACTTGGAGCTGGAATTGCTAAAGGCACTGTGTGCCACCGAAATTGGCGCCGAGGTTAGCCAAATAATGGTGGTCTTCAATGGCCGCGAGCTGACCAACGATAAGCAACCGCTGAAGGAGTTCGGTGTGCGCGATGGCGACTGCATTGTGCTGGTGCGGCGCCGTATAACCTCCAATCGTACAGGTGGCAACAATCTACCGATTCATCATCTGGACTTCAGCAGCATCGCTGTGCCCGGTGCGAGCACATCGGGCGGCAGTCCGTCAACACAACAAAACGGTGACAGTGGCAGTGGCACGCCAGTTAATATGCAACCGCTCGCCGACATACCCATGACAGATGAGTTCAGTCTGAACTTGGGCGATGATCCGGCGCTGGTGCGTCAAATGTTCTTGTCTAGCCCGGAGACGTTGGCGCTGCTCCGACAAAACAATACCCGACTAGCCGAAACCCTCGAGTCGGGCGAAACGGAGTCATTTGAGGCCACACAGCGACTAATTGCTGAGCAGATCAGGGAGAAGAACGTCCAGGACAATATGGCAGCGGCGATTGAATACAATCCAGAAATCTTCGGCACTGTCACAATGCTCTACATCAACTGCAAGGTGAATGGGACACCGGTGAAGGCGTTCGTCGACTCTGGTGCACAGACGACAATCATGAGCAAGGAGTGCGCGGAACGATGCAATGTGAACCGACTCCTCGATACGCGCTGGAACGGCATTGCCAAGGGTGTTGGCACACAGCCAATCCTTGGTCGCGTCCACATGGTCCAGCTGCAGATTGACAATGATTATTTGACGTCCAGTTTTACGGTGTTGGGCCAACAGCCCATGGACATGCTATTGGGCCTGGACATGCTCAAGCGACACCAGTGCCTTATTGACTTGCAACGAAATCTGTTGATCATTGGCACCACAGGCACCACAACGCCATTTTTACCGGAAAGCGAACTGCCGCCCTGCGCCCGCCTCACCAGCAATCCGGAGGACAACGAACGCCAGGCAAGTGCCCAGGCAATTGAGCAGAGCAAACGGGAAAGCGGCGGAGCCGGCGGCAGCAGCGCCAGCACCAGCACCAGCAATGTCGGCTTTAATGTAAATAATATAAACGCTATACAGCCGGTGGATCGTTTCACGGAACAGGATGTGAATGACCTGATGGAATTGGGCTATCCTCGCAGCGATGTGTTCACTGTACTGAGACTGTGCAATGGCAACAAGGCGACCGCCAGCTCAATGCTATGTAGCCGCAGAGCAGCCGCTGGCAGCGGCGGGCTCAGCTGAACGCTGGAACGCTTCGTGCTGCTGCTACTGCTGCTCCGTCACTGCTTTGGGATTAATCAAATCAACCATCATTTTGCAAGGATAAAAGAAGTTAACAACACCAACACCACCACAACGATGTAAGTATCAATATCAGGACAATTTCCGAAACTTACAATACTTTAACGAAATTTACAATTTTTTTTTTACCAATTTTAAATATAATATTTTGTATATTTTGCGATAATTAATTGATCGTGGTAATTTTCAGGTTTAAACTCAACTCAATCCCTTAATTAAAGATGCCGGAGGATTGAAAAATCGCCGAAGCAATGAAAAACCGAATTGGGGAAAAATTATAAATATGCAGCAAATATTTATACACTAATATTTGTATATTTATTTATACAATTTGAGCTAGTATTAAGACTTAGCACTATGTAAATAAAACGAGTATTGTTTTTGGATTGGAATCAAATATATATGTTCTCGTATACCCGGCGCAGATCAAGCTTGCCTTATTCTATCCCTAACTGCATCCGTTTCTCGAATATCGATTTTGATTTCCGATAGCAATAAACGCCATAATTTTAAAGGCTGGGATTAATCCGTAACATGCATAAGCATATTATTGTTCAATGCATCAAGATTGGATAAGACGCACCCAAGTTGTGGTCGCAATTATATTTTCATATTGATCTCATTTAAAGCCTTTAATTAGAATCACTCAGTTCATCACTTACCATTTTGGAATAAGTGGAAAATTAGTATAAAGCCAAGACAATTCGTTTAAACGTTTGAAGATAGTCTGTGTTTTTCGAGTCATATGCAGTATTTATTACTCGACAGCACTTAAAATGCTGGCAAAGCCCATAAATCACTCATTTGCCCCATTGAGCAGTTGTGCCATAAAAAATATACGCAAAGCAACATTTTTGCCTGCCATCAAATCTATTCGTTTGACCTAATTTGTAGCCATTAGACAGACGATAAACATTCACGGGAGGCGAGAGGAGTAGGAGTCGTGATAAATGTTACCCAGTCGATAGGCTCTTCACATATTTCATGTGGACTTCATCCACAAATTGCCCGACAAGTGGTCATTGTGCTGGAAGGGTTGAGCATCGCCGTATATTAAGTTGCAGCTGAGCTTTGATAAAGGTCAAAAGCGGCCGGCAATTATAAGACGAAGTAATATGATGCCAAAGCCAACATGCGAAGACAGCGCCACTTTTTCCTAATAGCCCAGTTGAAGCAGAGCGAAAGATGTTTAGTACCAATAAGGCAATAACTTAATACGTGTTGACGCTGATATCCTTTGCCGGCCACTTATCATAACGCTCACGTGCTGATGGCTATCCGCAATGAGCTGTTTGGCTCCTCTCATGTCCTACGCCACACGCACATGCTTCTGCAATTATGCTAAAACCGTTAAATTTATAGTTTTCCCACACTCGAGCAGAGCCTGGCATTTTTAACAAGGCTCCGCTTGTCGGCGTCTAAATAAATGGCTTTTAGAGCAGGCGTTAATGATGTTGATTGTATTCCTGTTCCCATGTTCCCTGTTCGTCCTGCAACGGCAACCTCAACCCGACCACCGAGAGTTGCCCACCTTTTCATGTTTAATGCTTTTTTGTCTAATGTTTTATAGCCGCATTGCCTCCGCAGACGCACCTCTTCTGTTGGCCTGTTTATTTTTATGATGATATATGGTCAGTGTTTTGGATTTTATCCTGCACATTCGCCTGCGCCCCTTGTTAGGGATTTAAGAGCCATATTTATTACGGCGGTGCTACCTGATTATGATCGTGCAAACATTTTCTGTTGGTACCTCGTGCTAGTTCCCAACGTTGTTAAGTTGATGCCCATTATTCTGAACCATCAATATTTTACACATGTACTTGATAGCCTCTTATTGCTTAATTTAATCTTGATAATACCGTAAAGCACTTCAATTAGTATAGCATAATAATTATTGAAAATCGATTTACAGTCTAAAACATAAAGTCAATTTATATTAAAGAGCAAGAGAATTTCAATAAAGATTAATTAATCAGCTTTTTGCAGCAGATAAAGATTCAGAAGAATTAATACCATTAACTTCTGATTATCCGACGGAGGCGGAGCTTAATTAATAAATTTGTAAATCTTAAGCGAAAATCAGATTAAAATAATGAACAATACAGTTCAACATTTGTTGATTATTTAATTGAATTTGTTTTGATTTTAAATATTATAAATTTCTATAATTAAATAAGCTTAAAAGCTTGGAAAGCCCGAACTTTCATCACGCTATTTCGCTTAAGGCTCAAGCATAAGCTAACAGTAAATTAAAAAAGTTATCAACATCCGCCCTGTTGCCAGCAATAACCAAACAAAAGCGCCGAAATGCGTTTAGTATGCAACTTTCAGCAGCAACGCCCCAAATAACATTAGCGAAAATCACTTAAATGGCTGTAATTTGTTTGGCGCACGGGGCGTATGCATTACCTACGAGCCCTCTGAACAGTCGCTTAGTTAGGCAAACTAGCAGCAACAAACATAATACAAAACAGTTTTAGCAATTTGGGCGTAGAACAAAACACATTGCGAATTTTGGAAGTGCAGGCAATTCGGATACGCCAAGCTCTTCAGAGAATCCCCCGGGAGAGAAGTGAGCCAAAACCAATTCGAACAAAACCTCATCACTCAAGCGCAGCGCACGGCATAAGTGCAGCTTGAGCGGGACCAACAACAGATCCCATCAAACAATGCAGGTTTTTTTTGCACAAAAACCAACACACACATATCCCAAATAAACACATGTAGTATAAGCCATGCCAGCAAAATGGTTTAAAACTCAATTAAAGTTTTAGCCGCAAAATAAATGCAAAAACGGCGTCGGCGGCGTCGACAACAGCTACAGACAAAATAATACTGCTCCAAAAAAAGGTGGCAAAAGTTGAACAATTAAAATGAAGCACAACGAACAGCGCATACTCTGCTTAGCAGAAATCTCAATAATCGTTCAGAACTTAAATTTAGTAATAAAAAATATTTACAGGCGTGCTTTGAAAAAAGAAAACTTTCCCAATCCCGAATTGGATTATAAATAAAAGCGGAAATCTATTCGTTAATTATTATGATTTTATTATTATTTCAATAATACACAATCTTATATATATATATTGCTCAATTTTCCATTTCCCAATTTTCCATTTCTTCGATTCTAATAATGGATTTGCAGTGTGCACCAAATAAAAACTAATTGAATTTAGTTGGTAAAAAATCAAATTATTTTTACTTGAATTTTTGGGTTAAATTAATTTTTTCATTTTTCTTTTGCATGTAATTCAAATGAAAATCTCACAATTCAATCGAATTTCGCCAAAACTTTGATGAGCCTTCAGCTTGCCAGTCAACGAGTGTGTGTGTGTGTGTGTGTGTGTGTGTTAGTGTGTATGTATTTGTGTGTGTGGTTGTTTGTGTTTGTTTTTGATTAGTTTACATGCCGTGGTATTGGTGTCGAGATTCCCTTGTATTATTTGGTGGTGTGCAACGATTTCTAGTAAATTTTTTTTGTTGTTTCTTGGTGCCTCGCTATTTGAAGTGCAGTTTGAAAACAAATCGTTTCACGCTTTGCCCAAGCTTAATGAAGTTTAACAACATTTAATGGTGCATTCTTTTTACATGCTTCTACAAAAGTTGGAATTTATTTTATTAGAGCGTAAAATCGCATTTTTGAAATTGTTAGAGCAACAAAAACACCCCAATACTCAAATCGCCTTTTGGCTTGTTTTCTGTGTTGATGCCGTCCGTAACAGCGAGGCATCTGCATTTGCCCCGAATTAGTAGCCTGTTTCCACTATCAACAATTACCGTCTTAGCCTTTGCTGTGATCGTTTGTAGTTTTGCTGTGATCTTTTCAGTTCGTGAAGTTAATTGATTTTAATTCATTTATTGAAACATTTCCATATATGTACATCAAATATTGAAGTTGCATCTTAAATACGTTTTAATTTTTATCATTCAGATAAAATAACATTTAATTAAAGAATGCCATAACAATTCATAATAAACTTGTTTACATTTTAATTATTTTTATGGTAACATTGTCTTAGGGATTTACATCTGTTTATAATGCTGGATTTTTACATAATATGTCAACAATTACTCACCGCTGAAAGGCACACAAACTTCATAATATTTTTATAATTACTGGTTATGGCCAAAATTTTGGTGGAGCAAAATCAACATAAATAAAACCGCCTGGCACCTAATATGAATACAAAACAATAATAAAACGAAATTAAAGTATTTTATTTATGAAAAGTTCTCTGCACCATGTTAATGACTCATTACACATGCAACCTAAAATGAGGCAACGTTCGAAACAGTAGCGACAACAACAACTGTAACACCAACACTTGTTCACAAATTGTTACCATCATGAACGTGGCTTAAATGCGGCAAACATAAAGTTGAATTATGCAGTAAAAAATAATGCATTAATTTTGATAAAATGAGAGAACTGTGCACAGGGTACACACATACATCGCATAATACTACTCCGACATACCGAGGCTGCCCCAACAATCCGAATTGTCCTTTTCAGCGAGCACACAGCTTTTAGCCAAACTGCGCAACATTGAACACTTGTGGTTCGGCCAAATGAACGAAAACAGTTCCTAATTGCTTATGCACGTTGCATGTCATTTGCCAGACGGGTATTAACAGTAAAGCTAAACTAAATAATTACTTTCTAAAATATTAACTCTTTGTTCTTATTTATATACTCTTGAAAGCGAAAAAGACCTGCTTAATTTATAAGCGGAGAATTATTACAAATGCATATCAAAAATTTAATTTGGAAAATATATAAAAAATAATAAGCATTCGAGTTTTGCGTAACTGACGGCAAAATACTCTGTTACTAATGCCATCTGATAACGATTCTCAATGACCAGAGTGGGCGTAGTCAGGAAGTTTTTTGCCACTCTTTCAAATCCTATAAATCAAGCTTTCAAGCTTGGCATCTTTAGATCTAAATTTGTGGGAAATACAGACTCTAAAGCATTGTTAAATTAAAATATTTATTCCTTGAAAATTCGATAAGAATTCGTTTCTGAAAATTCGTTTAAATAAACAAACCTAGAAAAAAACGTTTCGTGCTCTAAATAATCCACTTACAAAAATAAGAGAATATAAATTTTATTCGATAGTAAATATAATAGTAAATTTAAATACAGGAAACACTAAATTGCACAATTCTAGCACATATATTATTTAATTGTGATTTTGCTATATGGTCGGCAAAATGATGATAGGCCAATTTGATCAGTGTACAAAAATACAGATATGATGTATACATAATCGGAACTAGTAACGATATTGGAAACTGGGATCCGAACCATAGACAATGCAAGCACATGGATAATCTGTAAAAGGCATTCGTTGCAAAACACCCAAAATAGAAACAATAAAACAAGTAAAGAAAATGAAACATTTAGTACAACAATAACAACAACAACAACAAATACATGAACATTAATATTTATAATATTTATTTAGAATTATCCCAGAATTAACGTTCACAATTGACCAAGACGTTCAAATTGAGTTAAAATAACAGAAAATTATACTAAATTATAATTGTATAATATCAAAATGGCTAAGTATTAAAAGTGTTTGTCTTTCTCAAATTCCACGATTTAAGTGTTTTGCGTTTTTAATAGCCAAATGGAGTATAATGTGCCCAAACTAGCTGGCCTATGCTGTTTATGGTAACTGTTTTAGTGTAGGTAGTTTGTGTTGAGGATTGCCATAAAAAGAAATATAATTTTGAAAGAAATATTCAGATTAACCAATTGAAAGGTTCTTTTATAAAATTGTTAAGTTAATTGTAAAGTTGAAGTGATGTAAAGTCGAATGAGTTAAGACACAATATCAAAAAGTACCAATATTATTACCTTGACTATGGGCTAACATCTGAAACGAAATAAAATTTATAGTTTCTTTTTCTGTATATATTTAAAAAAAAAAAAAAAATAACAACAAAGCTGGTATTTTTTGATATTGGAGAATAAAGAGCAAATTTTGCACAATCAATAATGAAAGACAACAAAAGCGGCTGTTTTGGTAGTAATTAGCTAAGTAGCCTGTATCGGCCAAAATTCATTTAGTTACAGTCCAGGACATATATGTAGATCATGCTTAGTATGTACACATGTCAATAAATATAATATTTATGGATAGATATTTGTTTAGTAATCGTAGCGCTCACATGCCAACACCCAATGCACAAAATTGCAACACTTGAACTTGCCTCGTGGTTTGCACTGCAGATGATCCTTAATGTACTGGCAAGGACACTGAAATTGCCCACAATGCCGGCCCGGCTCTATGGGCGTCACATCGACCAAGCCGCGCAACGCCTCCATGCCCCAGCGGGAGCCGTAGCGCAGAAATAGCTGCAGGCCGCGCTCCTAAGTTGGAGATACATATACAGTATAATATTAATTATTACAAGTTAATGGGTAACAATTGGTAGATAGTCACAGGTTTATATAAATGATATGAAAATTAGTGTGCTGGTTAAACAGTGCATGTGACCAATATGTACAAGTTGATACACAAAAATGTGCAGCATACTTTTTGGCTGGAACAATTATTAGCAATAATAAAATGCGAACAAAATTTGCTACAAACTAAACTGTGGTAAATTAAAAATTGTTCTGATTTTTTTCAACAGTATTTAATTGTACAATTTACAAATGCACGCACACAAAAATCAAGTTAAAAAAAAATACAGTTATTATTACAAAGAAAGGAGCAAAAGAAAATAATAAATGGAAGAACTCGATTAAGTCGTTGTTTCATTAATGTTGATCTGCCACAGCAGCAGTCTAGAGTCGCCTAGAGCCTACAGCCAACAGCCCATGCAATTGATGCCACAGCATTGGCGATGTTGCTGGCTTATCTTGATTTTGTTACGAAACAGCTCCTCCTCATACTGGCACGGGCAAATGGAGGACTGCAGATGTCGTGGCGTCTCATGGACTCCCGCCTCCTGTACGGTCCAGTCGAGGCGGCGGCGCAAGAAGTCCTTGCCCCAACGCTGCAGATAGCTGAGAAACAGCTCCTGGGCAACGGCCTAAACACGAGTTGTGATCATTTTTGTGCGTGAGAGTAAAAAAAGAGAATGTGTGAGCATGATGTATGACAGAGATGACGAAAGCACGCGAGAGAGAGAGAGGAGAGAGAGAGATAGAGATAGAGAATATCGAAGGTGCGAGTGTGATGAGCAACTACAAATTTCAACGGCAAATACACTTTTTTCAGTGAGCTTTTGAAAGCTTAAGCAAAGCTATGCATCAGTTATGTGATAGATGAAAGCTTATGGCTCGCTTCTTACCTGCTTGCGGGAGCGACGCACCGGCTGGCTGCCCTGTATGACAATATCATTCAGATCAATATCCAGCTTGGCCTCCCAGCCGGCCTTGATGGCCTCGCCGCCATTCTGTTCGGTGTGCTCGAGGAACTCATTCAAAAAGCTCACACACTGTGCGGCATCGAAGTACATGAAACACAAGCTGACCTTGTGACAGGAGATGCGACCCCGATCATCCAAAACGAGTAGAATCTTGTGGCGCATCAGTTGCTTATTTACACGCGCCAGACACTTCTCCAGGCCGCGCGACAGTCGCAACTTCAGCCACATGCACAGAAATATGGCTGCCGCATTGAGAAAGAGCCAGCCCACGCCCAATGCGAACAGTGCCACGCCCTGCAGGCCAGAGAAGAGCAATGCCAGCAAGACGGCAAATGCAAACAGAATCCAGCAGACGAGAATGCGCTTATAGCAAATGTTGTACACGGTGAACCGGTAGTCGTTGACCAGCGTCTCCATTGCATTCACATAGTCCTCCACAGTGAGCTGAGTTGGGCAGAAAGGACATAATTATTAGTTCGAAGCTCAAAGATAGCAAGATCAGCAGAATTGTTTAGTTGACTCAACGCCTACCGTCAAGCCCTGAGCCATTAGCTCCTCGGGCACCAGCTCCGGTCGAAATATGGCCGGAGTGATCCAAGGCCATTTCGTATTGCAAGGCAGCAGTGTGACAATAACATCGCCATTAGCTGTATAGCGATATTAATAAAACTTAGTTCAATTGGATTGTACTGATGGCTTCAAATAAATCGTTTAAATAGTTCAATTTTTGGTAGAGAGATTTACATAAAGCTCATGAGCATCTTGTCCGCTTGTGGGGCATACTTACCAAAACCTTCTCGTATGCGGCCCGTTGACAATTCAATTGTGCGCATGCCAGAGGCCTGATCTACTGGAATTGATATGCTTTTGTTGCTGTTGTTATTGTTGTTCGCGGAGGTGGAAGTGCCACTGCCATTGGGATGAGTAGTCGCTGCTCCTGCTGATGCAGCTGTCGAGGACGATGCCGATGTTGTTGGGGCAAAGGCTGCACTTGCTTTTTGGTTTACTAGCTGCTGTTGGTGGCGGGGCGGACTTGTACCGCTGTTGCTGTTGCCATTGCTGCCACTGCCGGATGCATTCAGATTAACGTGGGTGCTCTCAGTTGTCAAAACAGCCGGCGTCACATCCGGCAACGATGTGGCAGCTGTTGTCGAGGAAACTGTTGCACGCTGCAAAATAAATGCAAACAACAATCTATGTTACCACAAAGCGCAAAATATTAAAGAAGAATGAAAGAATTATACAAATGTACGCCACAAAATCAATACTATTGATTTGCCCCCGACAACGCAGAGGGAATCATAAGAAAATTTCAGATTGAGTAACAGTCGAGACTCGACAATGACAATGATTTCTCACATTGAACCTGAGCACCTGAGCAACGAATTGGGATTTGCGTACCACGCCTTTTAAGGGGTACGCAAATAGTTTATTTAATTGAACTATAGCGTGCTATAAAAGATTTATTACTGCCATAACTATATATAATTTCAAGGTCGCTTGGCCAAAGGCATACACCTTTTTAAGCAGTCCAGAAATTTTTTACTGCTTTTACGCTCGAGCTAATAGCTTGCGGAATTTCAACCATTTAGGTCAGCTTTGCCAAAAACTAATTATGAAACCTATGTTAAATATTTATTATATGCCTGATAAGTAAATGTATTCTACGATAGTTCATATTTTGTTTTATTAACATATTAAAAATTAAATACTCATTTCGACCATATTCAATGATCATTCATATTTTTTGAATATCCCATGAAACATGTCTTTTAGTTTGAATTGGTTTTACACTTTAAATTGAATAACTTTCTTAATACAGTGACGATCGTAGATAAATCAGATTTAACATTGTATAACGGATATATTCCTTTGCTTTTATATCGGGCATGTGCTCACATCAGCAAATCAGCCTCCTAACTTCAGAATATTACACCTTGATGCCAAATTCAAATTGCTAATTGCCTTGCTAAATAATCATATATTGTTATAGTTAATCAAATTTGCTTCGATTTCAAGAGCATTACAAATATTTATTAAATAGAAAAAGATGCCAATCATATCGACTGGAAGGTCTTCTTGTTCTCCCTATGAGTCTCTTTTTTTTGGTACCTTATGTCAATGTCAGCGCTATAAGCCAGCATCTGGGTTTATTTTGACAAACTAAGCCAGTCTAATAAGCTGGAGGCAACAAACAAATATTGACTTTATTATAACCATAATAAAAAGGCTGGCGAAATATTTAAACAAATGCCGCTCGCGATAAAGAAATTCTGTTTGTTATTTTTATCTCACTTCCCGCTTATATGTATGGCAAGGGTGCAAAAACAAAAAGCGAAAAGAAAAAAAACAGAAAACAACTGCAAGCAGAAACGTGGAAGATAGCTGATGTGATGAAAACCAATAAGCGAGAAACGTTTTCAAGATATTTTATCTATATATTTATGTGCAACAAATAAACTTTTTCATGTACCTGCTATCTAGTCGCCTGTGTCGGAATTTATTAATCTACAACGGCACATGAACGGAACTATTACAAATATTATGCATATATCCGACAACAATTTAAGCTTTGCTGTAAAAACTAAGAATATAAATCAAATATGCTTAAGATCATCTAATTTTTTATTTTATTGAGTGACACGATTAAGAAAAATCTAAATTTTATATTGCATAAAAAGAGATTTATATAAAGTTTCATGCAAATATATTTGAGAAAAAAAATATCATGAAACTGCATTAGAAATGTATCCATATAAAAAATATCTGCAATCTATTTGAGCTACTTTTACTGTCAGTTAAATGATCAGAACTCTGCTGCATAATTAAGTGATCAAATTCACAAACTGCATTGGGCTTAATAGAAATTAGAGTATCAATTTGTCGCAGGTTGCAGATTTAAGATTTAAAATAAGAAAAATATTCTTTTATTGTACACGTGTTAAATTTCATAAGTGGGATACGTATGAGCGAATTAATGTCTAACCTTGTCAGTTGCAGATTATTGTATGTAAAGATAATGTGCAGCAATGACGTGTCTCTCTCCAGTCGATGAGTAATCAACGCAACTGTTGCAGGCGGCCTTTACAAACCTTACTTCATTTGTCATGCGTGCAACGTGACAAATGCAATAACAACCAAAATGTAAGGTAAGGCGAAGCAGCGGCAGAGGTAAGGAACGCGCAGCTGCCAACAACTCCATTAGGCAGGGGAAACACAAACAAGGGCAAAGCAATGCACCGATAAGGCAACAAACAGAGATGGCAGTACAAAAAGAGAGAGAGAGGGTACGCACTTAAGGCGTGTATTGGAATGCGTTGCGTTGGGTCAGACGAAAACGGTACGTGAGAGAACAAGTAGAGAAAGAGAGAGCGAGAGAGCCACTAACCTGCACAGGTGCTGGAACTGCTGTGGACTGGTCATTGGGACTGCGCGAGCGCGCGCGTCTTTTGTTGTTGCTGCTCACCACTGACGGCGGCGGTGGCGGCAGCGCTAACTTGTTTTGCTGCTGTTGGTTTTGTTGTTGTTTTTGTTGACTGGGTTGCTGTGTGGCATTGCCGTCGCCACTGTTACTGTTATTATTTTTTTCACTGCTGCTGCCTGCTGCCTCGTCGTCGAATTTAACCCAATTTTTTGGAGTCTGTTGTGCGTCCAAATCATTCTCATCGCTCTCATTCAGCGGCACATCCTGCAGCGGATGCGTCGACGCCTGCGCTTTGCCCTCGTGATCCATTTCGTCTCTCGTTTTTTTTTCTCTCTGTTATAATATGAGAGGCAGACACGTGCCTGGAATGGTTGTCGAAATCGGAATTGGAACGTGTTTTGGCTCGAGAAGCGACGATGTCGTTTTGCTTCTACGCTTTTTTTTATACTACTTGCGTAGTTCGTTTTTGCCGCTTACATAACCTCAATAATTACAATTCACACTTGAGTTGCTGCTGCTGCTGCTGTTGCTTGTGTATTTTTAACTGATTTCAGCTTTAGCGCAGCGCACAACGCGTCGTTTACGTGTTGGCCGCTCACGCGTTCTCGTCACACTGCGCGCGGCACACCCAAAACACACACAGAAAAAAAAGCGCAGCTTAGCTTGGCTCAAAGGCGTGCTTCGCTCAGCTTGCGCTCAGCAATAAAGCCCTTTTACCGTTTCGTTCTCACCCGTTAGGTCGAGCGAGCTTCGCTCTGTTATTTTTAGCTTTTCCCTGCGCTCACCTGTTGGCCGCTTTGTCTTTGGCTATCCCTCTCTCTCTCTTCTCTTTATCTTATCTCTCTCTCTCGCGTACTGTCTCTCACACTTCTCTTGAATCTCATTCATTAATGTGTTTTGGCTTTTCGTTTTGTTGCTGTTTAATCTTTCTCACATGACAAGTTTCTGCCTAAACTTAAAGTTTTTTCTTTGTGTTTTTCTTTTTTTGTTAATGACAAACAAGCTGTGCTCTAGCTCTCTCTCTCTCTCTCTCTCTGCTGTTTCTCATCTTTGAGATTTGTGGCTGTGACTCACAATTTGTAGTTAGCTGCGCTAGTAGCCTCTCTTCCTCTCTTCCTCCCACTCTGCGACTCAGCACGCTAAATAATCATTTTTATCTTTTTATTCGGTTGTTTGCTTGCTTACAGATCGCTGTTGTAGACAATTTCGCAAAATGAGCAGTGTGTTAGTGTGCGGGTGTGTATGTGTGTGCGTGTGTGCGTAGAATGAGATTCGTGACTTCCCCCGTATGTGGCAGTGCACTGAAGTGAACCGTTGAATTGTATTGCTTTAATGCATAAGCAAATCCAAATAAAAATAAAATATATATGTATATATAAATAAGCAAACAGCAACTCTTTTGTTTTCAGCTGAGAATGCTGGAATCAGCTTCGTTGTTTACTTATTTGGCAGGAAATTAAACGATTATTTTCAATGTTAGTCAAAAGTTGATTGACTCTCCACAGATTTTCACTTCAATAGATACTGTTTATACCTTTGGTTGACACCAAAACAATGCAAGCAATACCTAGCAACGATTTCTGATTTTAACTAATTTTCTCAGAAAACGATAACTTTGGCTGACCCAGAAATAGTTCATATGCTAGTCAGTAGTATTGCAAAAAAGTATTTTAAACAATTAAGAGAGCTGATCTGAAGTAAGCTCGACTACCAGATACCCTAAGCGATAACACGTGCATATATCCGTGGCACTGCAGAATATATACACACATATTTACGCTCTCTTTGATTGTCAATTGTTTGTAATCCGATATTGATAGTTATTCTACTGCTGATCAATATTATGAGGATCTAAGCTCTGTGAGATCGACTCGACTTGAACCTGACCACGAACATATATACTTACTGAGGTCGAAGAAGCTTTCATCTGCCTTTTTTCATGGGTTTATTAATAACATATGTCGGAAATTGTTTCACTTGAAATACAATAAATTATGTAATCAAATTGCAAAAATAATTGATTACATACGCACACATATAATTAATTATCATATTTGACTGAAGTATGTTTATATTTAAACTTTGATGCTGAAAAAAGGGTATACAATGTTGACTCCGTCTTCCTTCACGAACGTGAACGTGGAAAGTACCAAAAACTGTAATTTAAAATCAATTTGACGTTTGTTATGGCACCCAGTTAAGAGGTACAGTTTGTATGTCCTTTCGATAAGCGGACCAACATTTAATAACAAATTTATGGTGCTGTGGTGAATAGTTTTCGCCAGGCCGACAACATTTTTTGGCAAGCGGTCGCTCTGGAAAAATGCTAAATGGCTGGGACGACATTATAGTGGCAATTGTGCGGCTGGGCAGCCACAGAAAACTTTTGCCGACCATAAATTATGCCACAAAATTATTATATAAGAGGCGAGTGTCGAACGGCTGCAAAAGAATTGGCCAAGTGCCAAAGCGAAGCGGCCGAGCTGCCAGCCAAGCATTTGCCAAAAGTTGTTAAGCAAATTATGGCCTGGCACACACAAATATATCTAGAAACTCTTTACAACGTTCTGAGCGACTGCAGACTTGGTCTAAACAGTAATTGCAGTTGGCTAACAATTATCAACGGTCATATTATTGCATCAAAAGCTTGCAAGAATTTCAAACGTTTATATTTGTTAAAATTCAAATAATAAATGGCTTCAAGTTATTCAACGATTGTCTAAACACATAGTTAAATATAAGAGAAATTCACAGAATTCAAATATCAAATAAAGGGCATCTTTAAATGGCAGCCTTATAAATCTGTTTATGAGCATCGGTATCGAATACTTTAATTTGAAGTTTTTTTTTATCATGTAATCAAATCAATTTTCATTCTCTGCTTTTATAGACAGAAAATGTTTAAACATTGAATATTTTCCTTTTTACTTTGTAACTGCATTTTACATCTTAACTTTTGGAGACGTTCATTGTCATTCATAATTTAATTTGTCTAACAGAAATTTATTAGAATCTTATAAAGTTACCTAGATAGGTTAGGGTAGGTTAGGTACACAAATAGGCCAGATATAGCACGTTGTGATCCCTTGGGTGGATTCATCACAAATCCCTGACACTTGTATTAGATTGAAGTAAGAATAAGTTCAGCCAGCTACGCTCATAACTTTCGCAATCTTAGTTGGAATTCTGTTAACTGGAATCGGTTAGAAATGGGGCTTTCCAGGATGTTTACTCTCTTCCACACAAGAAGTTTTCAGTTTCTTTCTCTTCTTTTCAGCTTCTGCAAAAGTCATTATATAGCTGAGCAGCGTTTACATCTGATGGTACATGTCACTCTACTGAATCTGTTGTATCTCTTATCTGAGAGAAGTGCCTTTCCTGGTGATCGCATTCTGCTTTGCTATCTTGTCCAGAGATTTACGACAGTTTGTCACCGATATCGATTTTTTTGATATCGCGCTAATCGATTGATTGCCACTCTGCTATCAATGTAGGCATTGCATGATTCGACTTTAGACCTCATTGGGCAAGCGAGTGACTTCCTTTGAAATCACCTACGCAACTTACATAAATATATTATTTTTGTTGATTCAATTTATATTGAAATTACATCTTATATAAAACAAATAATCTGGTTACTTTCTGATATCCACAACTTATATATTTAGTTTTGAAGAGCAACCTGCTCCCCATGAAATTCATAAAAATTTTGGCAATTAAGGACTTGCGGATCATAAATTAAGACAAGTAACTTAGTGAGCCAAGTTTGCTCTTGGCCACCAAAATCTTTTGTAAATTTGCCCAGCTTAATAAACTTGGTAAGCCATAAATCGCTCAACATGCAGAAATCCATTGTTCGTGGCCACTTTTCAACTTGGCTAAGGCTTTGACAAGCCACAAAAATTGCACTCTCAGCCGCAAGGCATTCAACCAAATGTCTAATTAGGCCAAATTAATTGCCTGCGCTTTTGACACTTTCAATGACTGTTGACCCCCGTCCCCGCCCCCACCACCGTCTCTTAGTCCGACCATCCTCCCTCCCTCCCTTGCTTAGCAAAGTCAACAAAACAGGCAAGCCAAGTATACAACGCTCAAAAGTCTATTTGCAGACATCTTTTTTGTACACACCCACTCTCCCTTTTCTGCCATCTTGCCGCTGCAAGAGTAATGTTGGCAATTTGTTGGCCACCATCTTCATAGCCGCCCTCGCCATCGTCGACGTCGTCGTCGTCGTCTTATTAACCCGCAACAGGAATCGGAGACGCGCCTCGCCGACTTGGCAAAACTTGCGGCAACTTTTTGGCCGACTCGAGAATGTCCAACGGGCGTATAAATTAGCCCAAGTCAAGACGCAAGCTAGCATCTGTTTCCACACAGCTCCCCTTCCACTTTCCCTTCCCGCAGACCACGCCTCCGACTTACACCCCAGCCGTTGTCTTTGTGTTGTTTGTCTCATGCAAGTGCCAAACTTTTGGCATCAAAAAATGTTTTCAAATTAAGCTAATTTATATTATATAAACACACTAAAGACGCTTAATGAGCGGCCCATTGAGGCTGTGTGCGTGGCTCCATAATTTGTAAGCAACCATCATACACAGATATACCCTGTAATTTATGTAATATACACATTGGCCCAATATCGGCTTCACAGTATTTAATTAAAATAAGTTAAGTAAAATTAAAATTTGTTGAATATCCTAATACAGACATTTTAATAATATTTATTATTTTTTAAGGTAAATTTATTTTTAATTTAATTTACATCATTTTAATTTTAATAATTTATTATAATATAATTTATTAATATCAAAATTTGTTAGGCATTATTTGTGATAGGCAAAACACAAACGATAAACCATCGTTGGGAAGGTTTGAGCTATAAATGCTTAGTTGATAGATATATATATATATAACTGGAGCTTATATAATATTTAATGGAGAGTTTTGATTAACGTTTGTCAAATTCACAAAGCGACTTGCGATACAAATTGTGATCCCTGCTGTTGCATTTGATAAAGTTGGGAGATGCAACACTTTTTGATTTGCCTAGAGGACGGCGGCAAAGGCTGAATGTAAGTCCACCTTTAAGCTCTTTGAAAATGGCCAAAGTTGTGCAATAACAACAAAAACATCGAAAACAACATGTTGCTGTTGTTGCTTCACAGTTCGCCCGCGAAATTAACGTGACTTGCATGACACCCCAAAAGTATGCAGCGCGACTCTAAAGTGTCGCCATCAGCATCAGCGTTCCACTCACCCCTCTATCCACATGCTACCAGCAACTTTTTCTGCCTTTGGACAAAAAAAAAAAAGGAACAACAACAACAAACTGCAACTGTGGAAACGTGTCACAAACTTTATGCGCCCGCCACGCGTCACGCACGCGATTTTCGCTTAGTTGTTTGTCACTTTGCCCGAGGGGAAGGCGACAAGGCACACGGCGAGTAGGGATATATGCGAAAGGGAACTCCTAAGAGTGGGCGGGGGGGAGTAGTGTTGCTGTTACAGCCACCGCCTGGGCAAGAAAAATGACTGAGCAAATTAAGTGAGTTGCCATTGCCAGCAGCATGGCATAAATTAGCGAAACGTTAGCACAGAACTCAGATTTTCAGAGCTATAGGAATATATATATATATATATATATACTATAAGAATGGTGTGGAGCTTAAGCGGCTGTTGTCGACGATAGCAGGAAAATGCAATTAAGCGTACTGATGCAATTTGAGGCAAACATTATGTATGTCATTGCAAATGCTGCGAAAATGGCTTTTACTAATTACAAATTCAAATATACTCAAAATAAAAATATAATTTTATGTTTAAAAAACCATTTGCCGAAATCCGGTGATTTCAGCTCGGACTTGTAAATAAATTCAAGGGCTGCTCTAGTTTTTCTTTCTTTTAGTACCTGAACCTGTTACTGAAGACTTTTAAAAGGAAATTTGGCAACAAGACTTAATTGGTAAAAGATATATCACTTTTATTGATACTGTGTAAACTGCAATATTAAAAATAATATTAGGAATAAATGATAATAAATATTGCATATGGAGTTTGAAGCAAGTCTCCAACTGAAAATATTTAAAACATATATTTTAAAATCTTAAAAATAATGCATAATCTAGTAAGAAGGACTAAATTTGTACTTATTTTACAAGCAAAGCGTTAAACATGTCACAACATGTTCACAGATTTTTTTATATTTTCATTATTTTCTCTTTCGCTCTTTATCTCTCTATCTCTGACCCTAACTTACACAATTTGTTCTGATTGGGTTTCCCCAATCAATATATTTGAATATCCCCAGATTTAATATATGCTTTATTTTGCGATTGTTTTTT
Source organism: Drosophila nr. fundita (assembly GCA_035044245.1). Taxonomy (NCBI): domain Eukaryota; kingdom Metazoa; phylum Arthropoda; class Insecta; order Diptera; family Drosophilidae; genus Drosophila; species Drosophila nr. fundita. Next base: position 109,542 of record JAWNMG010000185.1, read on the forward strand.
TTCCTTTTAAATATTAATTCAATTATATGCATTTAATTTGATTTCATTTCATTTTTAACTCTAATTTAGATTTAAATATAATTGAAAATTTACAATTTTAATTTTAAAAACAATAAACAATTTTTAGTTTGTATTAAATTAGCTAAATAAAAAGAGGCATAATAATTAATTGGCTTGGCAATGAAAGCAATTGGCTTAGAAGTGCTGACTCAAATTTGGGAATCATACAACTAAATTCTGAAACACAGGCAGTAAACAAATTTGTAATTTTGAATGCAGTGAGGAACACGTTTAATGAGATATATAAACTGTTTTAAGTAATATTAAATGAAATGTCTAATTTTGTCAGCAATTCGATTGAACAGAAAAGTTCTTATCATTTTACATAACATTACAGCAATATTCATTTAATTGGAGTTTATTGTATTTCTTGAATGATGTTTAATTATGTTGGGGCATTCATTTCAATTGCAAAGTCATTCAGTTCATTTGCAGTCGATCTGCAGAGTGTCGGCACAAACGGACCTGCCACTTCAAAACCACTTGAGCATATAATAATTTACAACATGTTGCAGCAGCAACCGCACGCACAACAGATGATGTGGCAGTCGACAATGAAACTGACTGAAACGAGTCACACCTGTTGTAGTTGTGCGTGTGTGTGTGTGGTTGTATCTGTGTATGTGTGTGTGTGTCGGCTTGAGAGTGGCTGTGACTGCTGTCAGCTCTCATAAAACATAAAATCACTTTGGTTTTCCTGGACAGCCTGGCAGCAGCAGCAGGTGCCATGCGCCAAGTGCAGTTGTTCGAGGACTCGAACACTCGAGAACTTTGGGTTACTCACAATGGCATCTGAATGTGGCAACAATCTAAAGTGCGTGTCGCCATGCCTTCAAGAAATCAGCAAGCAACTCTTTCGGTTGACCAGCCCACAAATTCCAAATGCCAACTGCCGCAGAGTATTTTGTTTTTGACACGGGAAATATCCTTTGTTTAAGTGTTAATTGAAAATTGGCTTTTGTATCAAAGAACTGAAGTTCTGATAAGTACATGCAGATACAGAAACTTGAAATATTCATACATTGAAATTTGTACATTTTTTGACAAGTGCCACATGGATTTTACAAAGATTTGGGTTCCTAACCTAGCATTAACAGTTAAGTGAATTTAGCCAAGTTGCCAGTCAAGTTTGCTCGTCATGCTGTCTGTCTGGCTGTCCGATTTCCAAGCCGTAGCCCTTAAATTTCAAGTCTGCCTTCGGTTTCAAAGTGCAATTAATCCAACATTATTAATCCTCTAACGCCTCAATCTCCTCCTCTAACGCCTCAATCGTATATCTTTAACGTTATTATTATTTGCAGTAAATAAAAGTACTCTACGACACCAACTTTATTTTTAAGAAGCCTTAAATTCAAGGTGTCGTCATAAAATCGCCGCATTTGCATTTAAGTATCGGACAGGAACCCCTTGGAAGCCATGAAGCCAAGCCGTGATCAGCATAATGGCCAGTCAAGTGCGAGGCCGCGGGGATGCGAGAACCAAGTGCCAGACAATGTGCCATCAGACACGCAACTCTCAACTCAACGCAAGCGCAGCTCATTACCTTTTCGCGTCTTGTGGAAACTGAAGCCCAAAATGTTGCTGCAGCCACTTCAGTGTAAATCATTACAATAATTCAAATAGAGCGTCGCCAGGACCATAGCGAGTTGGAGCAGGAGCAGGAGCAAAGTAAACGGTGAAAGTTTGGGAGACCAGACACAGAATGAGATTGTACGCGTATAGTAGTAGGGACAGCCGCCTGGCAGGACAGTAGACGGCAGACAGCTGGCAGGGCACCCACTTGAGACTGTGAGGTCGAGGGGGAGGCAAATGCATTTAAGCAGAAAATGTGACAGGAAAGGAAAGGGAATTGCGAATAGAATATGCCATGATTTAGTGTTGCCTAAACGCTTATACAGTTTGACATTAAACTCGTTTGACTTACACCAAAAAAAAAAACAATTTCTTCTTATACGTTTTCAGCTTCTTGTGAAAAATGGAAAAAAATGTCAGTAATATTTCGACTGTCATGCCTTTAACGATCTAAATGGGCAGACGACTTGGAAATTTCATCTGAAAAGTTCACAGCTAAAAACTACATTATATTATTTCATTTCTTTCTTTTTGTGGCCTTTCCTTGTGGCACATCAAATCAGCTGCAAGCTGGTCAAATATCTTATACAAAAAATGGAGCAACTTGCAGCACAAATAAAATCATATTTAAAACTTTCTGGCCATAACAAAAAGGGCCGTAACAAGAAGCAGGAGAAAAAGTGTTGCTGCTGTATACAACCAACAAAACTTTCGTGTTAAAATATAATAAAAAAAAAAGGAAGAAACTGCTTTGGAAGATAGATTCCGACGAATAGATACCCTATACCCAAATGTTAACCTTCACAGCTGATCAATATTATGTAAAGGTATACAAATTCTCGATATATCCTTAAAATAATTTTTTTTGTTTGGTATTTGAAATCGATTTGTATAAATTTCATTATCGAAATGTTTCGATAAATTGAAATAAAATTAGCCTGCTTGTGGTATTCGAGAACAACACATTCATACAAATGGAAAGAGCTAGCTCGACACGGCTCCTGATCAAGAACATATATACATTATGGAGTCGGATATGCTCCGTACTGCCCTGCCTGTTACATTACCATTGCACAACTTGGTTACACTCTTTTGCATATTTTCAAAGGGCTTAGGGTATGAAAATAAAGAAGTGTGTTCCGTTGCACAACAAGCGAAACAAGCCAAACAAAATGCCGAACAAACTGAACTTTTAAATTGGTAATTGTAAATATTTAGCAACATTCATAAACTGCTACCGCAAACAACAAGTAAAATGAAATTTTGTTTTGCCTTTTGGGAAAGTTTTTTTTAGTTTTTTACCATGTGAAAAACAGATTTGACAACACTCGTAATACAACATGTTATTTAAGAAAATTGGAAAATTTATTTTGCATGTTTCAGAACCAGTCCTAGACCAAAAATAATCCTTTCTATATACCCCTATTCCCCTAAATTTAATGCACTTTTGAGAATTTATTTGTGGGTTACTTTTTTACACGTAACTTTGCTTACTACTAGAGATAACTTTCTCATTGTATCAGCTGCTAAAAACATAGAATAAGTTGTTAACTTTTTCATTGTTGTTCATTACTATATAAATTTGAAAAACATAGCTCATGGCGGTAAATATGTAATTATATTAAACACATATGTTTGCATCTTTTTGCGTATCTTAACACAACCCAATTTACAAATGATGCCTTGAGGCACACAAAATGTAAAAGTTAAAAATATTGCATAAATTAAGGCAAACAAAGTGAAAATGTTAAACATGGTATATAATTTTGCAAACAGACAGCAAAGGAACAAAAAAAAAAAAAAGAAAAGACGCGAAAAACGGGTGTGGGCCATATTAATGCAATTTAACGGGGCGTATGCATAATATTTAGCTAAGCCGAAGCCAAAACGGGCAACGGGCAACGGGCCCAGTGCAAAACTTAATTAAAAATGTGTGCGCATAATTATAACTATATTTAGCATGCTGCATTTTTACACAACACACACACACACACACACAAACGCATATGCATATGTGCATTAATTTCATATGCAGCTGCACACAAAGAAGATCTACAAAATATATATATGCATATATATTTATATGTATGCCACAGTTTTTGTAAGCGGCATTTTGGGGCCGCCGCTGATGATCCAGCGCCAGGTTTTGTCAACACGGCGACCCAGTCACCAGCATCGCTTTTGGCCTGATGAGCGGCAGCAGTTACCGTAAATTATTTTATTTATACCGTTAGTCGGAAGGGCTGCCGCATCCCAAGAGCTGTCTATGTGCTTGACTTAATAAAATAAATTTAGAAGTTGCCACAGCTCCCCTGTCCACCCTCTCAATTCACGCCTCAGTTAGGCGCGCCAGCAAAACGGCAAAATGTGCATAATTCCTGTGTGTGTGTGTGTGTGTGTGTGTGGGTGTGGGTGTGTATGTGAGTGGGTGCACAAGCTTGTTGTTTATTATTTATGCATGCTGTGCAACATTTACGCCCAGCAGCTGCACAACAAACGAGAAATCGTTGCACGGCTGCTTGCAACACAGATTTTTTTGTTCCTTTTGTTATTTCCAGCACACTTGCACAGTGGTTAAAAATGCTGATTTTGAAATGCGATACTTAGCACACACATATGAACAAAATTATGTGTTTTTAGTCATAATCTGAACAGTAAAATCTGTGAGAAGATGGTAATTTGTGATTTTTCAAAATCAATTTTAATTATCGTTGTTAAAAATACAATTTGTTAATGAATTTAAAAATTATAATAATATAATATTTGAGTGTTGGATAACATAAAGAAAAATTTAATTTATCTATTGATTTTATTTGCAAAAGGTAAGAGATGAATGTGAACATGGGTTGGCAGAATTTCTTCAACTGAACATCCTCAACTGAGGGTGACGACTGGTAGTATCATCGTAGTGGTCCGCAATGAACTGATGGTTCAAGGAAGGGCCGGACTAAGGTGTAAAGCTACCCGTGCCGATAGTCAGCCTTCTGAGGGCCCATAAATAGCCCAGTTGCTCACGGAGCATAAAGGATTGCTGGCGGCCTCCGATATTAGTAAGCCTTTCATCCATAGTGAGGATCTGTGTGTTTCTACGCTTTTCTTCGCAACCCTTGGGATTCAAATGGATAAAAAAAAGTAAGCTCTGACTTTTGTGGATTTTGATCGACGATATTTTTTTCTTAGTATCGTTACTAAAGTTATTTATTTTTTATTCATTTCTTTACAGAATGTTGATCCATTTTCTTACACCCTCTAAGCCATGCCAGTCCTTATGGGCCAATGCAAAGATTTCCCCATCTGTAAATTTGCCAAAGGAACTTTCCGACTAATAAATATATTTATATAATATATACAAATATTATATGTAATTTTGTTAAAATCTGTAATAAAAGAAAAACTGCATTCGCTTATAAAGAAATAATTGAATTGTCAACTAATTTGCCGCTGGCTGTCAAATGTAAATTTTAAAATCGTAGCGCAAATTGATTTTGCTACTTTTGTGGCTTCGATTTAGGTTTGGTTCGTTTTGTGCATGATTAGTTAATTTTCTGTGCTAGTTGTCATTATGAACGATTGATTTTTTCTGCACTTTTTTTTATACATTTTAATTGCTTATCTAAAATACAACCACACGCCAAGAACAACGCACAAAAACATCGGTAAATTAGTAAATTTGTTGAACATTTCATTTTAAATGGAGAATTTACAAAAATCTAGTTAAAGGTTGGTCAGTAAATTAAGTTGACGTAAATTACATGTTAAACACGACATTATATTTAATATGCGTATAATGAATGCATACTTTAAAGCGCCAATTATTCCACATATTTAAATTGAAATTTAATTTGTTTGATTAATACTTAATTTATGGTATTGAATTGTGGTACAAACTTTGTTCTGGTGGATTTAAAATTGCAAACAAATAATTTAGTAAAGCAATACAAAAAATATATAAAGTGGTACAAGAAGCAAGAAAAAAATATGGATTGTTTATGTATTTTCCCTAATGACATCAAGGACTCAGAAACAGTAGTGCTTAGCGCCAATTAAGCGCATTTGTTGGTGCTCCTTAAAAGGTTTCAATACTTGACAATTTATTGGCATAGGATTTTAGCGTTTGAAAGGCGAAATGACATTCTGAGGCCACAACAAAAGGACGACAATGCAGCAAACATAACAATGGGCCGAAACAGGAGCAAATAATGGCAGAAAATAAATATATCGGAAATTCTTAAAAATATCCTTCTTTTGGATGTGTGTGTGTGTGTGTGTGTGCATTGTTAAAAAAAAATATGAAGTCGATTTAATAAATGTGGCAGGATGCCAGGCCACGAAATATACTTGCAAACTACATTTGCTCGAGATTATGAAAAGTTTACTGAACAAGCGTTGCAGTTCTTTAAAGAACTTTAAATTCAAGACTCCATTTTTTGCGTTTGCGCCTATTTTCGCTACTTTAGACTGCCAAAAGCAATTTACAAAAGTTTTTCCATCAAAAATCCGCTGTCAGTATAAATATCCTTAAAATAGCCGGCACTGCTGCTGCTGCTGGTAAACATACACAGGACACTAGCACACACACACACACACACACACACACACTCACACACACACGCACACACACATACAAGCAGACAGGCGGCTACTGTTGCTGGCCGCTTCCTGAGCTGCCTGGTTGCCTCGCTGGCTGCACTCTCCAGCTGCAGAAAATGATTTATGAATGCATGTGCTGATATATGCCATGTGTCCTGCCCCAAACTGCACACACGACCACCCGCCCGCTCGCTCGGTCACCCACTCGCCTGCCACCTTCTTTGCTTGCATTGTTAGTGCCCAAAATTATGCTACAATATTTTTTTCTTTTCCTGCACATTGCGCCAGTGTTGGAAAACTTTGTGCATTGTTGCCTCATCTATTCGCAGACCAAACAAAGAGAACGTGTTAGCCACACAAACACTCACACTTCCGCCAAATCAGAGCACTTTAAATTGAGCACGCTATGTATTAGATGTGGACGCCAAATTTGCCCGAGAAAAACTAAAGTCGTCTGATCCGCTCTCTGGGCTGCTTATCATTTGCTGCTTTAACTCTAACTTAAATTAATTTTTATCATTAAGAACTCTATTTTAAAGGTTATGCGTTGTAAATCTTTACGTAACTATCTTTATTACTAATTCATACTATATGCTTTTTATTTTCGGTCTGACCAGATATTTTAAAAAATATTCATATTTGCTTTTATAAAACTTTAAGCTATAAATTTTATTTTTATTTGTTTTATGATTTACAGATCAATTTTCCATATTCCTTATTGTTTTTGGACAAATTCAAAACTTTTATTTATATACAAGCTAAAATGTAACAACCATAAAACGTATTATTTGTGAAGAAAGTAATATTTAAAGAAAATAATAGGAAATTACAGAGAAAAAAACAGTCAAATAGTAATAGTAAAGGTTGTAAAAAATGATCATACAAAATGCAATTACTTGGCAAACAAATTTAAATCAAAACCGCAAGTTAACATTTCAGCTTATGAAAAATGCATTAAAAACAAGTGATGTAATATAATTTAATTAGTGCACATGTAATACACAAAACTAATCCATATTAATTAAAGTAATTACAATTAAAATTCAAAGAGAATGGGCGTCAGTACACAAAGGGAATTATGGCGGGCAGAAAAATAAATAAATAATAATGAAAATATTGAGTGGAAAATCTGTCGGAAGAGTTAGACAAACGGATTTAACTGCACATTAATCGCAAATATACTCGTACACACAATATAAATAAATAAAATGTAATATTAATTTGTTGACAATTATGACATTATTAGCTAGACAAAAGCGAAAACCACAACAAAATGAGTTTAGCGGCTTTCAAAGCGATTAATTAGCGTTAAGTCAGCATTTTTGCTGCCAACAAAAATGTAACTGCTCATTAGTTGCTCTAGGCTCAGTCTGGACAGTCACTGTAGCGCAGTGGCAATGCGATGTTCCTGGGGGCAAAATCAGCGTTACGTAAACGCCCAATGCAACCGCATAAGCACCTGCCTAATTTGGATTCAGTGTGTGTCTCGTTTCGTCTCAAGTTAACTACCTCTCTCTCAGTATGCCCCGAACTTGGCGTATGTGTATGGGAAAGTGTGTGCGGAAAAACTACTTGTTATTCAGTGCGTTTAACTTCGTTTAGCTGGGCGAAATGTTTTAGAACTCGTTAGAGCGTTCACCACGCCACAGCAACGGCTTCAATAAAGTGCGCCACAGATTGACAGTCTTCGTCCGTCAGCCATACTCCTGACTGGCGACCTAATCAATGTTCTGCTAGATTGACTAGCCGCCATTCGCCACCCACATTAGTTTGTAATTTATTTAGCATTAACTGTTGCATGACTCTCAGGACAAGTTGTCAGCTGAAACAGAGCAGATAATCATCAAACCAAATCGAATATTAAGATTATTATACAAACATACTTCTCTATCTTTTTTGCAGCAATTATTTAAAGAATTGTTTATTGATATATTTATTAATATTGTTGAAAAAGTGATTTTGATTCTTCTTTCCTTATCTTTCTATGTGTTCATTGTTATTTTTTTTTTTGCCTCGCTTGCTTTTTTAGCAATGCAAAATGCTGTTATTAAAGAGATAGAATTCTCAGGGCGTTGTTAAGGATACATGAGAAATACCCTAAGGCAGTCACCTCAGCGCTTTATCCTTGATCCTCAGAGCTTTATTCTCGATATGCTACCCGAGTCGATATAATAATTGCCTTTCTGTCTGTCTGTTTTTACACCAGCTAGTCACTCACTTCGAAAATATCTGAATTTTGGTTGCAGGCAATAAATTTATTCCCATAATTTAAGAGTCAAAACTAACCCAAAATGTAAAGCACAAAAATATCTGAATTCGTCCACCCAGCCCTCAAAAATCAAGAAAGCACAACTTTGCGCAAATTTTAACGTAGATTCTGGTAATCAACTCCGTTCGGCGATATACTAAATCGCTCCATCACGTCTACTCTAAAGATTGATTTTTTACCGTTACCCTCACAAGTGTCGTGTCAACTGTTAGCAGAGTATTCCATAGTAGGTTACAACGATTTGCAACGTTCTCACTTTTTATCTTTATCACATTTCAAATAAGTACTGCTAACAACTCAATGTCAGCACATCCACTGATTGCTCAAGCATACCCAATGTTTGTGCAATCATGCGAAAAAACGACATAGACACTAACATTTCTTCATGATTAAACCGATGGCTTGTCCTTCAAATCATGCCCCTGCTCTTGTTCCAGCTGCTAGTGTTCCTTTGCCCATACCAATTATCATTTGTCTGGCACCTGGCCAAAACAAAAATCATTGTCCACTGTCAAAATCAAAGTACTGAAAGTATTAAGGTAGACAAAACACATCTACCTGTCGCTCAATTGGCAAAAAAAAACAAAAAAAAAAATGAAAGAAAAACTTTTACAAATGGGGACAATGACTATTACTTGGCATGCACATGCCACACACAAGACACAAGCACACGGACACACGGACACACAGAGAGACATGACAACATGAGCAAGCAACTATTTCATTGCCTGCTTTTTGGGCGCTTCGTCCGATGATTTGACAGGCACAGTTGACAGGCTACAACATGTCGCATAATTCATAATTACATTCCAACGAGCCCATCTCACAAATCATCAAATAATCATTAGAAATTATCACGTGCAAGCTGAGTAAAATGTTAACAACTCTCTTATTTATTTTTGCTTATTTAATGCGCACTAAAAACAATGAATATTGAAACTTAAATTATATAAAATAATTAATATAAAAATAACTTAAATAAAATAAATATAAAATATAAAAATAAAAAATAAATTAATTAATTAACCTGGTGGTATTAACAAATTTAGAAAACAACATCACTTATTTACAGGGTATTTCTTTATAAGAGTAACATTTTTACACACCTTTTTTTTAACTCATATTCTTAATAAATATTAGTATTATAAGATCTTATATTCTATATATTTACATAATTCAATTTGAAAAAGGATATGTCGAAATTGCAAACAGGATTGTTCAAAGTGGAATCGATTGTGCACAAAGGTAAGGCGGCAGCAATAAATCCAATTAACTCATGACTAGGCGAAGAAAATGTAAAAACAAAAAAGGGGAAAATTCATCGGGTGAATTTGACTAGTTGTGCCACCCAGATAACAGTTTAAAAAGCTGAATGATGCATTTTTTATGCTGGCAGCAGACGAAAAAAAAAAAAAAACATTTGCCATCAAAAAGAAAAGAATCAAAATCGAACAACAAGAAAAAAAGCAAACAGTTTGAATTTTATTGGCGAAATTGATAAAGTGGCTGTAGGAAAATCGAACTGAATTGCAAATGCAAGTCCATCGATCGAAAAGGGGGCGGGGCGGGGCGGCGCAGGTCTGCCAAGCAATCAACGTGCACAAGTACAAGGATTTTAAGATTTACATTTTCGATGTTTTCTTATCTTTTCTTTTCTTTTTTCCTTTTGCGATTTGTGTCCGTGTCTTGTCTTTGGCATGCATAAAAATATGAGCAATTGCTCCGCAAAAGCGAGAAGGATGATAAGGGAGGCTGCCGAGACTTTGACTTCTAAGATAAAGTTTTACCTCAGCCACGTTTTCGTCTTCAAAATCAATTTTAATTTACCAAACTTGCAAAATAGGTAAATCTTGTAGACAATCTGGCCATGTTTTAAATTTCAATTTCAATTCCGGAGAAATAAAAAGACGGTTGACATAAAATACATATAGAATTCCAGTTTGTTGATTGATTAATGTCAGACTAATATCTAGTAATAAATAAAATAAAATAAATATTATTTTAGTCCCATCTTCAATGTTATACAATATTTATAATGTTTCGGTTCGGAGAAGGGCTTAAAACATATATTGAATAAATTATAGTTCTAAGCAACCTTGAATTTTAATTAAAGAAATCGGTTTTAATTTTAATCATAGCAAATATTTCTAAAATGTTGAAGTGTAAGCCATTTTATTACAAATTTAAAAAATTGTTTGGAAATTGGCACTTTCGAATGCTATGAGAGATTTTATCGGCTGTCTGCCTTACAAGTTGCGATTTCAAATCGCCGTAAAATTGTAAGCTTTTCAAATTAAATTATTTCAATTTATAAACTATTTAAAATGTAAATTAAATCTTAAAATACCATTGCTTAAACATAATATTACCAACAAAAAAATACCTTGGGAAGTTTTAATTTTAGAAAAATATAGAAAAAATACTTTCTGAATAATAAGGTGACTTACACTTTTTATTTTTCTATGTTTATGTTTTTATACATAGCACTAAAATAATATAACTGAACTGATCTGGAATTTTCACATACCTTAAAAACATATTATTACGCATATGTATTTTTTGAGACGTTAAGGACTGTCATAATGCCAAATTAACCATGTCAGTCGTGATGTCCACACGAATCTTGCCTGTACAACATGGAAAAGTTGCATAAGAGGCATCTGTAAGATTTCGATTTGAAGAGCAAAGCGCCAAGCAGTTTGATTAAATGATTTGGGTATTGAAGAGACTACACAGAAGTTGCGAGAAGCAATGCTCGCTTTGCATAGAGATGTGCGAAATAACCAGAAAATCAAAATAAAAGAAAAGCGAACCAAACTCGTTGATGTATGATGTTGCCAATTGTTTGAAGTAAATCAATCGGCTTTGAGCTAGGCCGGGCACAGGACGAAGGCTTTTAGTATAAGCAAGTCCAGGCAGCAAAAGGCAGGCAGCACCCCCTGCCCCTCGCCACGACCACTTCAAATGTTACTGATTGGTGCCGCCTGCTGCCTGCTGCCTGCCTCTAGGAGGTATTAGTGTGCTCATCCTGATGCTGCTGGTGTTGCTTCTGCTGCCTTCGTTGTTGTTGTTGCTGTTGCTGCTGTTGTTGTTGTTGTTGCTGCTGCTGCTACTGGTCTTTGGCCAATGTAAACAAAGCGCACTGAAAAATGGCCAGATATAAAGCAGCCAGCGCCTGCCAGAGAGATGTACCCCCTATCTGTCCCGATGCTGACAGTTGGTTAAGGGTCGCCGCTGTCATTTATGTTTGAGTTCCATTCGAGTTATTCAATCAGCCCATTTCTCGAGCTAAGCTGAAACGACATACCAAACCAATTCCTTTGCTGTGGTCAGCTCTTTTTTGGCCAGCACAGGCAAATGGCCAAAAATTACAGAGCACTAAGCGGAGACATAAATCACATTAAACTGCAGGGACTTTCGTTTTGTTTTTTGGTTCCTTCATACTCATGCAACTGATAGCACTATATCCACTATATATTCAGACATTGTTAATGATGCAAATTATTTTACAACTTAATGATAATTTATGGCTGCAGTCGTATCGTTCTACAAAATTAACCTGCATATTTTACAGCACATTTGAATTGGGACCACAAAACGTTTCGACACCGAATAATTTATGGTAATACCAATCACAAACGTAATTCAAAATGAATTATTCTTTACACACACATACATACATATATATACAAACACACGCATTAACACCCACACGCATAGGTGTGAGCCCATTAGCATACAAATCGACACACTTAACAGATACTTAAGCCCAAGCCAAACATTTTAAAAGCATTTCATTCAGATAAATAATGCATAGGTAATAAATGCTCATAAATTTTAGGGTTGCTCTTCTACCAAACGAGTTGGCAGCTCTGCAAAAATGGAGTATTTAGGAAATCAAGTGCCTTGGAAACATTCAAAATTAAACTATATAAAATAAAGCTTATATGTTGATCTAAAAAATCTAATTTAAAAAAAAAAATATCAGTTATATTTTGCATCTCAGATGCTGCCACATTTTGTACACAATTTTATTGTTATAATAATTTAAAACACGCACAAATGAAAAACTTAAGCAAATATTTAAATGGAAAAGTTGGTAATTATTAGTTTTGATGTAGCTTAACAATGTAATCAATTATTTTACATTGTGGCACATGGAGTTTGGCAGCCCACAGAGATTTTTTGAATGTTTTATTAAATATTTCGTTGCATTTGAAAATTAGCACAATTGGGCAACGCTGGAAACGGTGCGCAAATAAATAAAACAAAAACAAAAGCCAAAAAAAAAAGTTAATTAAAACAAAAACTATTGCCAGTGGGAGGCAGAGCTAGTGTTGCCACAATATTAGTAGCCAGAAATTGGCGCTCGAAATTCCACATCTAAAACAAAATTAATTTTTCCGGCCAAGCTAAAGTTTGGTTTTAATTTTTTGTTGTTTTCGTTTCTGGCCAAGAGAGTTTGCATTGTTTTGCATATTTTATACAGCGGAAATGAAGCGCTCAGCACACGGTCACATGCAAACACACACGCGTGCACTCGCAATTTTTGTCCCACTGTGCACTAAAGGAAAAAAGCAACATTTTCTGCAAAAAACTATCAAAAAAATATAGTTCTAAATGTTTTACAATATTTAATATATTTTGAGATCTCATCTTCAAATTGGGCTGCAAATTTGATCGGCAGTCGACTAATGCCAACAATTTTTTGGCCGAAAAAGTGGCTACTTTGTCCATTGTGAGGTGCGAACTTTTGCAGTAGCGAGCCCCAAAACTATGCAACACGCAACTTATAAAACACAAGGCACAGAAGACAAACTTTCATTGGCTTTGGCTGATTCGACAGGCGAACTGAAAATGAATACGAAAACAAAAATATAACTAACAATGCATTTCAGAGATGCAACTAACACACAGTCAGAGCTGCAACGGCCGCAACAACAATAAACTAATTAAAAATGCAGCTGACTGCCTAATCGGAAAGTTGGATAATGGATAATGGATAATGCACATTTGTGATGCATGCATAAAATATTGATTAACCATGTTCGCATACAACGAGCGCCATAAATAATGAATGCTCGGCGAAATTTAACAGTATACTTCCAGATATAGCTATATAATATAAATAGAACACCAATGCTGAATTTTACACTTAACTGGAAGAAACTTAAAACGAAAAGTGTGATATTTTCCCAAGCACATACAAAGAACAAGAATACATTTACACTGAAATAAATACATACGAAAATGTTGTATTATTAAAAATGTTTTTTTACTTAAATTTGCAACGGGTTGTCAACATTTCCGTAAGACTACAAGTATCATTTATGATATTTCCAATATTCTCAAAAAATAATTATTTTATATCAAGCTAAGATTCAATGTAACTAGTTGCTCATCGCCATGAATTGTAGACGATCGCGATATATATTTGGCGGCAAATTTCACTCATCTTTTTATTGTGAAAGTTAATTCTTGAGTCTTTTTCAAATTCTTAGGAGAAGCCCTAACTACTATTGAAATAAACAAAACATAGTCAAAAGCAATCGCGCAACAAGCTTCATTTTCATTTTTTTATTGTATATGTACATATAAATATTTTTTCTCTTCTGTTTTCTGGCCTTAATACCCTGCCAAAAGCAAACTCGTCAATTTAATGTATCTGTTGAAACTTGGACCGGATCAGGTGGATTTATATTACAATCAAACTACTCAGGTTTATTTATGGGCAGCTGTCTGCTCTATCATATATAGCTTTCGCAGAAACAATTAAGATATCGGCTATCAAATTTCAAATACACAAGTAAATTTATATGTATACATTTATGTATAAATGAATGAAAAATCTAGTTTAGCTCTGATAAAATTATGAACAGCTGTCCACTAAATCATATACCTATATCAGAACCAAATGAAAATCTAGTTTAGCATATTATTTGTAATATTATAAATATCTGTTAACTATTTAAAAAATACAACTTATTCAATTCAAATCGCTTTTGAAATTCTAGTTTATTTATTGGGCTCCTTGCACTCTGTAAATGTATGTCATCTTCAGAGTGCTGCCGCAAATATGGCTCTTCTCCCGTCGTTGTTTTTGTTGCCTAACAAAAAAGGCAAAAACCAGCTCCATTAGCGGCAACAGCAACAACAGCAGCACAGATCGATCGATCAGGGTATTGATCTGGTGCACGCTGTGAGCGATATTCTCAGTTGATCGGAAGAGCGCGTGGCGAATGAAGGTGACGCATTTTGTGACTTTTGGCTATTTTTGTTATTGGGCCACAATAAATTAAAAAATTGTAACGAGCCGCGCAAATGCTCAGTTGGCGGCAACAGTGCAAAACGCTACACGTCAAGGTGCAACAACAAAAAATAGCAAAAAACAAATATATATATATATTATACATATATATAAAAGTACATATATATATTATATATTTAAATATGCAAAAATAAAGTAGGCAAAAAATAATAATACAAATTATTATTTGCATAGTGAATCGTGTCAAGTGTGTTGTTTCTGTGGCACATGGAGCGAAGAAATTATGAAACTCAATGTCAAGTGCTGGAAAGCAAGTGAAAATTGCCAGAAGAAAAACAGATGCAGCTGAAAAGGCAAAAAGTGGCTGCTGCAGCAACAACAGTTTGAGTAGCTCTGTGTGCCCACAGCAACAATGCGCACATGCCTTAATACACACCTAAATAGCATACGAAGAATACAAATGTCAACATATTTCAAATACAGTTGATTTGCAACTTTATATAAAGAAAATAAATAAAATAAACATATTTTATATGCAGTTCACTAATAACCTTTAAACCTTAAAGCAAATAAGTCAATAATAGTTTTAATATCACTGTGCATAGCTAAAAGGTGCGAAACTCGACTAATCGTTGTGGAGCTGCTGCATCACATTTTGAGCAGCGCAATATGCAGATATCTTAAATATTTGTACATTTGGGCATTAGTGAAACACATATAACAACATTATTATCATTATCAATGAATTTAAAGTGCAGCTGACGCTTATATTAAATAAATTCTTGTCGACAGCTTAGCAACCAGTCGGCCTTTTTTACAGCAAGTGGCAACGCCGCACGCTCAACAGAATCTGCCGTTAACAGTGCGCTTAACAGCGAATAACACCAACAAAAATGAACCAATGCCTGCCTGTTAATGCAAAGATGTCGAAGGCGAAGAAGGTTTTAGATGAGGCGCGTGAGACGCAAAATCGTGAATTGGACCTCGTCGACAAGGGCCTGGTGTCCTTTGAGGAGCTGCCAGGACTCTGTAAGTACCATACACTTAATGGGCCCGCAAACTCAGTGAAAATCGATCAATTTAAAAGAAAAAACAACATTTTCATGAGGCCGTCGTCGGCCCGTTAACATAATTCTGTTTGATGACGCCACCATCTAAAAACAAATTTGCTAAGATTTGTTCGTAGAAACATCTAATTTGAGATAATCGTGCTGGCTGGTGACTTCAACGAACGTTTTAAACAAACTTTCGTGTAACTTCTGCACTTAAATTGTTTGCAGAAACGCCCAAAATATTTATTTGATTTCTTTAAATAGTAACGCATTAGCGTTGTCTCGCTCACACTTATGCAATATATGCACGCCTGTTGCGCGCAAAGCAGCAAACAGCTGTTGATTTTTAGCTTTGCGACATGTAGGAAATTTGTTGCTTCGGATGTTTTAAAAAATGATTCGAGAAATTCGAAATACATTTACAAATTAAAAAAAATATAAAAATAAAAAATAATAGAAATCGTTTAGGTTGAAGATAATTTGTAAATTCAATACAGTTGGTAAAAAAAAACTTTAAAATTCGATTAATTTTTGAAGAATATTAAACATTTGAAAATTGAGTTTTTATGGTTTTTATGTCTCCTTGCAGTTAACATGTCGAACATTACACGGCTGACGCTGTCGCACAATAAGATCAGCGTCATTAGTCCTGGGATTGCCAATTTGCTGAATCTGGAGATACTCAACCTGTCCAACAATCAACTCAGCGAACTGCCCGTTTCCCTCTCCTCGATGCCCAAGCTGCGCATTCTGAATGTGTCCATCAATCGACTGGGAAATCTGCCGCGCGGCTTTGGCGCCTTTCCCGTGCTCGAAGTTCTCGATTTGTCGTACAACAACTTGAACGAGCAGCTGCTGCCGGGCAATTTCTTTGGCATGGAAACGCTGCGCGCTTTGTATTTGGGCGACAACGACTTCGAGTACATACCCAAGGAGCTGGGCCAGCTGAAGAACCTACAGATATTGGGCCTGAGGGACAATGATCTGTTGGAGCTGCCACGCGAGGTTGGCGATCTGCAGCGGCTGCGTGAGCTGCACATTCAAAACAACCGACTGCAAGTGCTACCGCCCGAGGTGGCACAGCTCGATCTGCTCAGCAACAAGTCGGTGATGAAAATGGAGGAGAATCCCTGGGTGAATCCCATTGCCGAGCAATATCTGTTGGGCATCAGTCATGTAATTGAGTACCTCAAAACTGACACCTACAAAATGTGAGTATTTGACTAAGTTCGACCAAATTCTAATCCCAAATGAAAATAAATTTAATACTCACTTGAAAATTAATATCTTGGTTTCTTTCCGAACAGCATCTATAACCGCCACATGC
The DNA here is from genome assembly GCA_035044245.1 of Drosophila nr. fundita. Lineage (NCBI taxonomy): Eukaryota > Metazoa > Arthropoda > Insecta > Diptera > Drosophilidae > Drosophila > Drosophila nr. fundita. Next base: position 126,680 of record JAWNMG010000185.1, read on the forward strand.
AGGGCGGAAGGGGCGGGCCACCACCGCCCAAGGCCGATAAGAGCAAGAAAGCATCTCGAGTACGTGCATAGTGGACCAAAACGGAGGATTTATTATTTGTGGTCGTGTTGTTGGGCTGTCGGAGCAGCCATTTATGTGTGTTTTTTCTTAACCAAAAAAAAAAAAAAAATGTTTTTGTATACTAATTTTTAAGTATTTGTACTTTAATATTTAATTTTTGTAATGTGCCTTTAATGTTTGCTAACAAATGCGAATAAATAAAATTAATTTTTAACTTAAAAATTTGCCATTATTTACTTGACTTTAACGGAATATAAGCCATAGCTTAATGGGGATTTTTTTATTTAGCTTCAGTATCCTCATTATTTAAATGAATTAATAAATAAGAAGTTATTCGAAATATTTTGACTTACCAAAGTTTCCGATATTTAAAGATCATATTTGATATTTGTATTTTATAAAATAGTAGTTTCTTGTTTTTATTATCGTTTCTTATGTTCATCCTTTTTTTGTTTCTGTTTTTTTGTAGCAGTGTTTTTAGCCTTAAGTTGAATTAATTAATTCGTTACATTATATAATTAAATTAATAGTTTAATGTTTTTTGTTTTTGTATTTCTTCTCCATTTTTGTCTTGCGATAAACTAATAACATAGTTTTAATTTGTTGTGTTTGTTGTCAATTTAAATTTAATACATATTTTATATATCGATTTAATTAATTATTTTTAAACTTATTTTTGTTTTTGTTCTTCTGTATATTCAGTTAAATTTTAATTTATTTTACTTAATTAATGCTTTGTTTTCGTTTATTACTTGGAGAACTTTTTCTATGTACACGTTTTTTTTTTTTAGTTTAGCAAGAATTAAATAGGTGAAATTTTTAAAATGACAAGAATATTCAAAATATATATAACTTTATTTTGAACTTTAGTATGAAATCATTTAAAATATCCAACTAAAATTCAGTTTCAAATTAAAATCGGTGAAAATAAAATCGCATTCACTATTGTTGCCATAAAACCAAAGAAAGAAGAACGGTTTAAATAATATTTACTTACTTAAATAAAAGACAAAAGTGATTTATATACTTTAAGATGCAAGTAACAAATTTTTAATACATAAATTAAGAGGAGTAGAATAGTTTCGAGAACTATGCACCGCTTAATCAAATGCTGGATGCACCTACGAGTATGTGGTGTAGTGTGATGTTGTGTAGACTTTAAGATTCTTTAAGATTTGGCATGCCGATGCAAAAATATAGACAAAAACAAAAAACATAAACTAGAAACCTTAATCAAATACAACAAATACAATAGTGGATATGGATAATTGTTTACTTAAAAATAATGGTGGATATTGATCGCATATAAAGATGAGTAACATTTAACATAATCAGTTGCTGGTTCCACACAAACCGCTCATTAAACATTAAAAGTAAAGCTTTAAACCTAATACAAAATGACAATAGAAAATCAATACAAAAATTAAAAATATATATATATGTGTGTATGTTCGTATGTGTGGCAATTGAAGAATTGCTTTTATTTTTGCATTATTCGATACTCGTATCTGGATGTAAATGTTTAAAGAAAGACTCTGGCAACACATATTTTAGATTCTCATTCAATAAATTCAAAATGGAAATTTGCATGCATTTGCATTTTTTGTTTAAGGTGTTTTTTTTTTGTTTGTGGTTGTTTTTTTTTTTACATTAGTTTACAAATGCAATTTTGACGGCTTGAATTCAAGTTTGGCCTTTATTACAGTTAAATACAATTTAAATGCGTTGCTTTTGTCGGTGATGTGCCGCTAAACTCATTTGCAGCTTATTTTTACAAAAACAAATTTAGCGTTTTGAAAATTTGAATTAATTGTATTCTTGCCTTACTTTTTTTTCTCGTAAATGTTCGACATTTATGTAAGTTTATAAATTTTAATTTTTGTGGTTTGGGTTTTTGTGTTGCATACATTTAAATTGTATTATTTTTATTCATGTTGTTGCTGCTTTGTAAATAAGTACGCACAATCATTTATATATATATATATATATATGTATAGATATATATATATATATATGTATGTATGCATATATATATATATATATATACATATATTTGTAAGTATATATATTTCTGTTTATTTAATATATAAATTTAATGCAATCTGCTTTTTTAATTATTTATAATAATAATGATTTGCATTTCCATATCAATTATTTAATCAAAAATATCGTTCATTTTGTTAGCGTTACTTTGTTGTTGGTACATATGCAATTTTTTCTTTGCTCTCCCGTTTTTTTTTTTTTTTTTTTTTTTTGCATGCTTTGTTTAAATAAAAATAATTAGCATAAAAATTACATTTACATTTAATTTGAGTTCATTTGATTTTTGTTCTTGTTGTGGTTGTTGTAGCCGAGCAAGCTGCTGCTGAAGTTGTTTTTGTTGTTGTTTCTGTTGTTGCTGCTTTTGCTTTTGCCGCTTTGCTTTTGGTTCCTTATGGCGCTCCGACATCAATTTTGGCTGTCAAACTTTGCTGTTGTTGGGCGCTCGCGTTGTCGACTCATAGTGGCCACGCCCCAATGCCGCATAGGCGTCGGCATAGGCGTGCTGTTGCAGTTGTTGTTGTTGTTGCAGCTGCTCCGACTCCTGTTGCTGGTGCTGCTGCTGCTGCTGCTGTTGTTGTTGTGGTTGTGGATGTTGCTCATGCAGCGATGTCGGTCGACTAAAGCTTACTTGTAGCGGCGGCGGGGGCGTGACGCCTATACAAGATTAAACACGTAACACGCAACGGAAGAGATACACAGAGAGGGAGAGAGTGGGAGGTATAAAAATAGTTGAATTAGTTTCTTACTCGGTTTGATTGCTGGGTGACACCATTTCAAGTATGCCGGTCTTCAGGGCGGCTACTTGATTTGGGCCATGTGCAGCTTATCGATGTATATTAAAAACCACAAGCAAACAAATTAATTTTTTAGTAGTCATTGATAACCATGCAAATCAAATGCATTCAAGATATATAAAATCCATGATTTTTGAGTGGTTAAAAATATGTTATAGGAATCAATCATTGATAGAAATATTTGAATAAAAATTGCGCTTTTAGACATTATCATTGACAAAGTTATAAAATTGAAGCAATCACATAATCAAAAGTTAATTTGCAGTAAAACTATTTTTATATTATATTAGTTCTTTTGTGCAAAACATGCTTTTGCAACCCACTTGGGAAATATAGGCAAGAGTATTATTGAACAAAATATAGAAAAAAAGCAAAAGCATTTTTTTTTCAATTTTGTTTTTCACATTTTTAAAAACTTGACAACTTTAATTAATCCATATTTTTTTGAGATCAACATTAATGTTAATGTTTTAGTAGTTAAATAATCAGTTATAAACAGTAATAAGTGCACAGGCAATAACAAAAACAACAACAATACAAGAAGAAAGGTCTTAAAAAGGTTAAACAAATATTACTAATAAAAATATATCAAACAAATTGAAACAGACGAAAAGACTACAAAATAGCTAAAACGAAACATTTCGAGTTGGGTTAGTAGAAACAAGGAAGAAAAAAGGTGGACGAGCAACGAGAACTGGAAACACAAAAGATAAAACGCTTCAGGGAAGAAAAATGATCATACCAATTGCTTATCAAATTCGGTTTTTGGTAGGGGAAAAGCGTTGTTTGGAATGATGGAATAGGCACGCGTGCGCTCTGGGCGAATACTCGGATGTTCTGGGTTCATTGTGTCTTCAATATGGCATGTGTAGGCGTTCCAATTCCACGCATTCCACGTTGTCTTTACTGATTTCTATTACTTATTTAATAGACAATATTGCGACGCGTTTTGGCAGCGCCGCCAACGGATTTATCTTTGCTGCTGCTGCGACTGCGGCCGCTGTTGTTGTGTTTGTTGTTTTTGTGTTGCTGTTGTTGTTGTTGTGGTTGGCTTGTGTCTTTGGCTTTGGCACTTTTGGCATTCTTGCTACTGCTACTGCTGCTAGCAGCCGAGTGAGTGGCTGTGGTAGTGTTGTTGGTGGTAGTGGTGTTGTTGTTGGTACGTGATGAGCGGGACTTATTGCGTGGTGGTAATTCTGAATTTTTAGCGTATCGATGGATGGAGAATAATGTAAGTTCAAACACAACAAACGATAACCAAAAAAGAAAAAATGCCAAAATTGTAAATTGTAAATGTGTTTGCAACAATATAAAATCAGTTGAAACAATTGAATACAAGGAGCAGCTAGCTATGAGGTACTAGAAGGGCGGGTCTAGAGGAACACGCACCTTTCGGCGCATAAAACGCTTGCGATTGTTGTTGTTGTTGCTGTTGTTGTTGTTGTTGTTGTTGCGGTGAGAGTGCTTGCTGCTGTTGCTGCTGTTGTGCGTTGGCCGGCGGCAAGGGCAGCGGCAGTTGAGCACGTGACACAACACCACCGCTGCTGATGGCAGCCTGGACAGCAGCAGCCGCAGCAGCAGCACCACCAGCACCACCACCCGTGGCACCCAGCTCAGCTCCATACCCTGAACGTGCTGCTCCTCCGCTGGCCTGCGGTCGTCCACTGCTGCTGGGCCGAGCCCCGCGTCCATCGCTACGTCGCGCCTGATTCGCCGCCGAGCTGCGATGGGCGTGACTGCCGCCAGTAGGCAGCGGCACTATCGAATGCCCGCCCTGATGCCGATTCCATTCGTGCGGATGCGCCTGATTATGATTACCACGTCCTCCAGCATGTCGTCCTCCTCCTGCCCCACCACCAGCACCACCAGCCCCTCCGCCACGCGGATAATGCTGGGCATCGTGCGCCGGTGGTGGAATGCTTCGTGGTCCGCCACCGCGCTGGTGCGGATGACGCTGCTGCATTGACGGGGGGAGAGAGAGAAAGAGAAAGATATTTTAGTAATTAGAAAGAGTGTAAATCACCTAGCTGAATGATCATATTCAGAGTGGAAGCAGTTGCCTTACCATTCTGCGTAGTGTATTCATTGGGGCACGGAGAGTTTCGCTGATGCGTCGAGCGCGACGCTTCTTCGGATTGGAGCTGGGCGTGTGGACGGCGCAGCATTTGATGAAGGCGCCAAGAACAACGATGAATCCGACTCCAATTAGCACCACCAGATACCAGTTGCCGGTTACCCACTCGGCGACGGTGAGTAGAGTCTCACGATTGAGTAGGAGATTCTTGAGGCGCACAAGGGGACCGTCGGCGTCGACGGCGCGACACTTGAGGAATACATCGCAGTAGCCCTGGAAATTGTCACAGGGTGAGCCGGGCTGGAGACTAATGCCACCCGGTTGTATATTATATTCGGCGGCAAATTCGCTGGTGCTGCGACAGGTGTTGGTATCGTTGCCATCCTGGCAAGCTAGTTCGCACAGCTTGCGCTTGTCGATATGCGGCACCATATTCGATGTGAGGAAACATTTCGTCATGTTCCACAGCAGACAGGGTGAGCCACTGCACTCGCCGCGTATGCACAGGGCGGTGCCATTGTTGCACATCGTCTTGTCATCTCGATGCTGCGGTTCCGGGCACTCGGCGGTGGTGCCATTGCAGGTGCTTGACCAGCTACACTCGGTTTCCTCCTTGCACTTCTGCGAATAGGTCATCGGCACAAAGGTGCAATTGTTGGACAGGCAGCAGGGTCCCTGCGATGGTGAGCATTGCGTCATGGCGCGTCGCTTGCAGCCCTTGGCACTCGAATTGGCCGACTGATCGTCCTCGCTGATGAGACGCGGATAGCAGCATCTGTCCTTGCATTCATCCATGTTGAAGCCACAGTCGCATTCTTCGCCAGACTCCACGATCTTGTTGCCACAGAAGGCACCCTCCGAGGCCTTGAAGCAGTCACGCTTCGTGTTGCCAACCAGCACGTCGAGCACATTGGAAATGTTGCGTATGGAACAGGGTGAAAATTTGGAATTGTTAGGACGATCACCAGATGTGGCACTGGCGAACATTATGTAATTGCCATTCAGTCCACCAGGACGGCATTCTTGCGGATAATCGTGCTGCAAGAAGAGCAAGCAGGCATCAGTTTAAAATATATACATCTAATTGTATATTCTTTTACTCACCGGTGATCCAAAGTTATGGCCAATCTCATGGGCCAGTGTCAGCTGAGATACTTTCGGTGGCACGCGACTGTTGTAGTTGACGAATGTTATTATGCCAGTGTTCAATGAGCGCTTTGTGCTCTGGTATTGTCCGCCCACTGTCTCCGTGTAGGTCTTGTACTTCTCGCAAATGCCGCCAGAGGCGCCCGAGGCACTGGCGACCCAGGCCAAGCCCAAAGTGCCACCCGTAAAATCTCTGCAAGTGGAGTGAAGAGTGTTTCAATCAAAGCCGAATAAACATAAACATTACTACCAACCTATAGGTAAATACGTATGCTAGACAAAAGTCTGAGTGGTCCTCCAAGGAGTGGAGATTCAAAAAGTTAGACACATCCATATGCTCATTGCAAAAAGCATTGTGTGGACCGTCATACGAATGGCGACACGCACTATCGTCGTCAATCTTAATGCGTTGCACCTGGATAAGATATGGAAATTAATAGTAATACACAAAAGTTTTTCACAGTCAACTTTAAACTTATTTTTAAGCTAATTAATTACTTAAAAATAGTTAAGTAATAAATATTTAAAATGTATTTACTTAGAAAAAGAAAAAAAGAAGAAGATATTTAAATCAACTGACTAATGCCACAAATATTATTGGGCGCTGCTTGTTTCTGTTCCTTATGTGATGCAGGTCCAGATTCATGTCCAGTTGGATGGACACGGTCTGCGTTGGCAATTGCGAACCACCCTTGGGAGGCGGCACTGTGCACTCACCTCGAAGCGTATGTTGCGATGCTCGGTGCGTCCGTCAAACTTTGTGTTGCGGTAAATGTAATTAACTGCCGTCACATGATGTGCAATCAGCGATGTGATTTCCTCACGGGTCTTCACATCCACCTCGTACTTGCCGCCGCGATCGTGCTGCAAGTGAGCCGAAAGAGAAATCAAATTGGCGAATTAATTTAAACAAAACCTTCAAAAAAAGAAGAAGAAGAAGAAAACACAGTCGACTTTTGGGCAATGTGCGTAATAATAATCTCAACCGCAGGACCGCTGTGCTTGACACTTGAAGCACACAACCTGCTGCCGCAGGCTGGGTGTGGCAAACAAAGCAGCCAGAAAAACAAACGGCCTACAGACCCCATGCCAAATTACAACACACCACCCAAAAAAAAGAGAAACCATAAACATACACCCAACCCCACAATACACAACAAGCACTCTCCAAATATATTTGTATAAAAATGCAAATTCAGCTAAAAACTCGTCGAATATTTTGTGAAAAGTTTTTTTTCCCCATTTTATAAACGCGATGAACGGGTGGCTTTGCGGGCAAAGAAGAGAAGAGTCCATCATTGTGCCGCTAACGGCAGCTTTTGGCTCCAAAATCAAAACACCGCTGGGCTCAGTGACAAATAGAATTGGGGCAAAGAAGGCAACAATTTAAAAAGGACAAGCGTTCAAATACCCCGCAAGAAAGCGGCAAGGCTAAAGATGGAATATTTATGCATTTTCATATTTAAATGAGAAATCGTTTTTTTAAGTATATTTGGAATATACTAGATAGATTTTTAAAAAAAATATTGATTGTAGAAAAGAAAAGAGATGCTTTCGAGAGTGTTCTGGAAATACTTGAAAAGAAAAGAATTTGTAAAAAAATAAACATATATGAAAAAGCACAACCAAAAGTTGAAAGTTACTGAAATAGTTTTGCAAATGCTTTTTCTGATTAATGCAGGGTATCAACAAACAAGGCACGAACGCAGCGATGAACGAAACAAATGCGCGAATTATGCAAAACTCATTGCAAATAAACATCCAAAAAAAAAGAAGCGTGAAGAGCGAAGGGGGGAAAGGCGAAAGGGGAAGGAGAACTCGGGTCGAGCATATCGCGTCGGGCTGAAGGACGACCCTCGCGAGGATGTTGATGTCGACAACGTCGAGTACAATGCGAAAAAATGAACGTAAACATAAAGTGCGGCAAAAGAATTGCTAGCAAAACGAAAAGGGATAGAGAACGACGATGGATATGGAGAGTCAGATTGAGATAGACAGAGAGAGGAGCAGGGGAAGCTAGCGAGCTGTAACGGTTGATTGCATGCGCTGCAGGAAGCGAAGCAGGTCAGCTGATTGGTTGATTGCTTTGAAGACGCCACAAAGCAGGCAACATTCCTAAAAAAATCAAACTCTCCAAAAAAAGGAGGATAATACTTGATCGACCTATTTGAGAATTGAGTTTGGGGATTTATGCTGCAGTGACCGATGATTAAGGGCGCCTTAATTACACACCAAATGATTTGATGCCAGTTTGAATGATGAATTCTGGGCTTCATCTAAAAATTAATTAATTTTAATAGCTCGAATATTGTTTAAATAAATTGACTACTATTAATCATTTCCAAACAACTTTTTTTTGTATACAAATAATGTAAACATTTACAAATTTTTTCTGCATTAAGAAATTTAGTATATATATGACTATATATTAATAATTATCGATTTTTGAAACTGATATTGTTTCGTTCGCTTTTCGTTAGTTTGAGATTCTCTTGAAAAATTATTGCAAGTCTAGCCTGGAAATTATAGCAGGAAAGTGCAACTTTGTATCACGTAACATTGTTGATTAGCCCAAAGTTCGGTCAATATGCTTAGATTTTGTGATATATTCTGGATTTTATGGGAACATCGTGCCAAATTTGATTTCTGTTTTTGTTTATAAGCTCAAAACTCGATTCGAAATCGAATGGCTCGGCGGACAGATTGAGAAAACCACTCTTACACGAAAAAATAATAATTTATAAATATACAAAACAAAAACCCATTAAATTGTAAACTTGTTTGTATGATTCAGAATTATTTAAATATAAAATTAGAAATGCAAGCATTTAACTCATGAAAACCTAAACAGTTTTTCGCCCATATTAAGATTGTTAAAGCTTTCCAATCTACTTCAACTGTAGTGTCTACAACCCACCGCTAACTTTCAGCTTACTGAACAACAATTTTCACTCAACGTTGCTCATCACTCAATTCTATGCATAACCTTCCAAAAAACAAAAAAGAAAAATAAAAAAAAAAGATAGAAAAAATGGCGTCTGGCTGACACTGTTGGCCCCAATCCCGCCTGTTATAGCCCGCTTCATGAAAGAGCAAATGCCTTTGTTTTATGCGCAGCTCCAAAAGTGAAGCGTTCGTTCGTAAAAAATTGAAAAATTCATGGATGTTGTTTTGTGTGTGTGTGTGTGTGTGTGTGTGTGTGTGTGTCTATGTGTGTGCGTGTGACTGTGTGGGGTGAGTGGGTGTGCATGTTTTTTAAGCCACAATCCACGCTACTGCTTCGATTTTAATTTGGCGCATGAGCTGCCAAGAGCCATTCCCCCAGCAGAACCACTCTCTCAATCAACGGAAAAACCTGAGTCAAACTTACATCAGCAATGCCTTCGCGTATGTGACGCCAAATCAATGGATCTGTTTGTATATACAGCGAGCAGGTATTTTTGTTATCCTCACGGCCACGTCCGGAGCTGGCTGAGCTCGTCGCACCAGAGGCAGAGGAGCCGCTGCCACCGTTGTTGTTGTTGTAGCCGCCAGTGGAGCGACGGACGCGCTCGTGAACGAGCTGATGCCAATCTGCAACATTGGCCGTTGTGCCCAGTCTGCGACCGGTTGTGGGATCATAGAATGCACCATCGGCAAAGTTGGCTTCCTTCGTATATTTCTGATGTGGGAATTTGAAGTCATCATCGCCGCTGGCGTATTTCTTTGGTGGATGCTGCTGCTGCTGCTGTTGTTGCTGCTGTTGTTGCTGCTGGCTTTTGTGCTGCTGTTTCCGGTGCAGCTTTTGGACATCCTTTGACATGGGCAACGGCAGCTCCTCAACGGCTGAATTTTGTATATTCTCCATCCATTGTGAGACCTCCTCCGTAATTCCGCACCCACCCACGTGACCTGCAATTATCCAAAATGAAGAGAAAATATAAAATTCTGAATGCGCTGATGTTGAGTTGAAATCGAGTTGTAAATAGAGAAAAAATATAAAAATGAAATTTGTAGCACGCTTTCATTTTAAGTAAATTAATGCTGATGCAGCAGCAGCAGCAGCAGCAGCAGTAGCAGCAGCAGCAGTAAGTGCAACATTCAGTTTTTTACCCTTTTTGGTCCGGAGCCAAATAATTGTGTGCATAAAGGAAAATAAAAAAAAAAGGTGCGCCTTGCATGGTGAAATTATTTATGGTGCACAAAATGAAAACCACGAAAATGTAATTAAAGCGCAAAACAGACAGAGCCGAGAGCAGCAGGGAGAAAGAGAAAAATGGTGGGAGCAAAAATTGTAGCGCAAAGTCAAATGTTTGAAAACAGTTGAACAAAGAAAGTAAAAATTAAATAAAAACAAAGTAAATATATAAATTGTTGCATACTTTTTGTGGCGGCTGCACTTTATGGCTTAAATGGAAAATTGGAATTTATATGAACAATTATATTTTATTTATTTTACTTATTCAACGGTTGCGAGCGTTGCGAGACCGAGCACCGACCAGTTGCCGAATGCAATCTCTTAAATTCATTTTCTTTAGGGCAGCGGAAACCGTTAATAGCCCTGAGTCCGGTAATGAAAATTTATTGTTTTATTGTTTAAGCACTGTGCGATTCCTTTGCTATTTTTGTTGTTTTCTTTATTTTTTGTTTTATCTTGACGCTTTTGCACACAGTGCCCGCATTTTATGGTCTCAACAATTTACATTCATTTGGGCACTTTTCTGTTCACTCTGGGCCACTAAGACAATGTTTAAAGCTGCTTTTAGTGAATACACTGTTAAATACGAATGCAAATACAAAATTTTGATCGTAAAATTCGAACAATGAGCTGTTTTATTAAAACCAATCGGAAATATTGCCATCCACACCATGATGACTTGAAGAATTCATTTGGTATATTTATAGCTTAAGCTGATGCGTTTTGAACGGAAAAAATAATTGGCAATGAAAAGCAGCAGTTGAATGCAATAGCTTGTTATATTGAAACAGCTCAGTCAATAATTCCCTCCGACTTACTCACTTCCGTACATACTTGTGTACTTATCATGCTCCATTTGTAAAGTGTATAGTTAAAAGCGCGCCAAATAAATACGAATTCTGCGCACTTTTCATTAAAAACTTTTCATTCTTTTTCTGGTTTATGGTTTAAATCCTTCCCCAGTGTTGACCAGTTTCAACGAACGCTTAAAACTCATAACGACCAGTTGTTCATTCCCGTCTCCCGATTCACATGCGTTTTGGGAGAGATCCTCGGCACACAGTGTGTACACACTGGCAAAATTGCAACAGCAGCCAGCTTTCAGTTTTCAGCTTTCAACTGTGCCATCAATTTTTATTTGGCTACCTGCTATTGTGTCAAGTTGTACACAGGCGCTGGGCTGGGGGTGGTGAGAGTTAAAGCTGCTGTCATTATCATTATGCTTTTGCACTGTTATTCCCATACCTACCCTCCCCTCCCTTTCGCTCTTCATTTGCCCCAACAAACCAACCAACACACAATGCACTGTTTGTCATTATTATGTCTTTGCGTAGAGTCCACACAGTGTTGCCAAACTTCAGCAGGGTCGCTCGCTGTGTGTGCCAAACAACAAGACGCGACCTATGCCAAAGCGCAAATTGTACGGCAGCTGCATGAGGTGCCACAGCGGAGGTGGGGCGTAACAGCTGAAGCAGCCACTAAATACATAACACTCGACAGACAAGCCAAGAATCCGACAGGACGCAGCTTCCGCATTTTCTTTTCCGCTGCATCTCCAAGCCCCACAGCTGCGCAAGGCCTTGTCCCTACACACCCCACCCCTCCCTCCCTACCTCCCGTGAGTGTAATTTGCATTTCAAAGGCATCCTTCCATCCCCTGACTCTCTATCTTGCCTTATGCCCTATAATCAAAATGATAAAGGGTATAAGAAGCTAATCATTTCTCAATTTCAATTTCCGAATGATGATTTAATGTATGTAAACTTGTTTTAATGCCTAATTTTAGATACGTCAAGAAAATAAGATGGAAATCTTGACTAGTTGTTGGAGACGATTATACTAAATCCCATACAAAATGTATATCGCATATATACCACTATATCGTATCGTTTTTATTTTAAACAGGGCATCCATGAGTAAAATACAATATTGTTCGATTCGATCCACGGCTGCGCCCGCTTTAAGGCGGCTCTTTGTGTGCTGCGGCAGCTTATACTTGATGAAGGGGTAGGCAGGCAGCTTTGGTTTAGAAGCTAGCTGCTCATCTTACTCCAATGACCCGTTTTCATACCTTGAGTCTGAAGAGACTAGAGTATATGCGGAAAACAGACTTGAAAAGTGGAATATAAACTTCTATGAGCATATCGGTTTCCAAATTTGTTAATTTATTTTTATTTATTTATTTATTTTAATTTAATACCAAAAAATAAATGATATTTTAATAATAATAAATAAAATGTTGGATATAATATGTCATATATATCCAGCTCTTCTAAAGCTTAGAAGAAATGATTTCCAGAAGGATCAAGTCGAAATCAGAGCTTTACAAGTTTACTAAGCAATCAGTAAAATATTGCACAATAATATTAAGAATAATATTTTGCTGATTAATAAAACTAATAATAATAATATTCATAATAATTATTAAATTAATAATATTATTAAATTTATTATTATGATTACAATTTGATTAGAGTATTAAAAAGTTGGGTATGTTCGACTGCTTTTTTCACTTGTTAAAATTTAAAAAAAATATGTTCTTTTCATTTTATTTTCACTTTATTTTATTTATTCTTTTTGCTGCAGCGCCTTTACTTTCTTTTCGTTGGTTTTTAGGACAGCTTTGTTGTTGTGTTCTCCGTTTCTCCGCTTCCACTCTTTCACTCTTTAGAGACTCTCAGCTCGCGTTGCTCTATGGTTAGGGGCTTGCATTCAATCGTGCTTATCTGATGTGTTTGCCAGGACCAAGATGTTGTCTGATTTTCGGTCTTTATGCTGTGCGCTGCTTTGAGAGTGCTACTCGACGAGGAAGCTCACTGCCTGTCCACCCCTCTATCTTTCTCTGTCTCTCTATCTCCATTTCCATCTCTCTCTCTGTTTGGCTGTGGGACATTTCTGTATTTGAAGTTATTTGCGGGGGTCGTCTCTTCAGAAGTCGCGTCATTTCAATCAACAGCTGTGGGCGCAGTTTTCTGCACATTTCATTTTGTTCAATTTTATTTTTTTGCCACTCAAACACATGTGCTTGCTGCTGCTGCTACCTGCCCCATCCCCTCTGTCCCCATTTCAACCATCGAACAGTATTTTTTCTTCCTTTTTTTAAGCTACACTTCAATCATATTTTTGCTGCAGCATCGTCGTCGCGATGCTCTGAGATTTCTTCACATAGATTAAAGTGCACTTTGGTGTTATCTTCTTTGCCTGCAGTCAGAGTTCGACACCCAATTCAATCCCACAATCGCACACCACCACCACCTACCCAGCCCCCGCCCCCGCACTTCAAACTCAAGCTACTTGCACTTGTACAAGATTTTTTTATGGTCTGCCTTTGGCTTTCGTTTCGTGTTGCTCCAATTGCACAAAAGCCACGCGCTCGACTTATGAATTTTACAACTTCCACATTTGACAGCCCGGGCCAGCTTAGGGGATTGCCAGCACAACAGCCAGCCAGCCAGCAAGAGCAACAGCAATAACAGTCAGAGACAAACGGCGCTCAGACATGCAAGCGGCTTTTGTAAAGGGAACAACTTATGTAGCTCTCCTCCCCCCCCCCCCTCCTTTCTATTCAGCGCAATTCAAGCCACTTGTGACCTCTGCCCTCTGCAAGATGCGCAGCAGCAAAAATGAAAAATAATTCCAAATTCAATTGCAAATGAAATTGAGGGCGAAAAGCACCCACAAAGCGAAAAAATTATTTATAAAAGAAGCCCGCATATCTCAAAGGGGCCAAAACAGCCGGTTTTTGCAATTTAAACGCTTTAACCATGAGCAACGATTTTGATGCAACAAAAAGTTGCTCTCGAAGCAATAATCACGCCACAGATATCAAAATTAATTACATTACTACCAGTTGCTAAAGTTGAGATACATGATTTATGATTCCATTCTCATGCCTCTAACTTGTTTGTTTTCTCAAGTGAGGATTCATTTTGGAAATCTTCTTGGCATCCTATTCGAATTTTTTAAACTGGCCACTCAGCCATGCTTTATATTTTTATCTTCTGCTCTGTTCTGTTTTTTTCTTATTCAAATCTTCAAGCAAGACATTTGGATTTCCTGGAATTTGTGCAAGTACACAATCAAAATTAAATGGCCACAAAACGGCGTCACATGCTGCTAATGCCGCAGGCAAACTCCGAGGCACGTTAGGACGTACAATGCTCCATCAGTGGGTGGCTGTATCTGGGTGTGTGTGCGTATGTGTGTGTGTGTGTAAATACATTACACATAATTTTTAGTAATTTGCTTTTATTTTGCAAATGATTTGATTATTTCCATGTTGTTGCTCCTCTTGTTTTTGCTTACTTTGCCTTTGTCGTCATTCTTAGCTCAATCTCCATTTTCATTTTCATTTTCATCTTAGCCGTCATCGTCATCGTCATCGTCAATTTTGCCGTCTTTTGCCATCATTTGCCAGTCGTAATTTGTTTACTTTGCAACTGTTGTTATTTGTTTACATTTCTGTTATTATTTGCTTTAATTAAAAAAATGTTTTAATTTATACAGGCAATGTTGTGCCGGGGGTTGTTCTGTCTTTGTGTGCGTAAGGAATTGAGCCTTAAAATCCTCAGAGGATAATGCCAAAGAAGATTATGTTGCACGAATCAATATAAACGGAATTTCGCTTAAGCAGTTTAAAACTTACATGCTAATTACGAAGTTAATCCCGGGATGTTTCACAACTCATTTACCCACTGCAATTCTTTGAAGAGAATTTAATTCCCCGTAATTGCTATTTGATTTCTTTCTTTTTTTTTCTGCACATTTAATTAATAAATAATCATTTTCAGTGTTACATATGATTTAAGCCAACAAATATGCACAATATTAAATATCTTGCATTTCTATTGTTTTAATTTTACAATTCATTTATTAAATAAAACTACTTACATATGAGCTCGAATATTATTTGTGGAATCATCCTCAATAATTCATCTCTAATTTATTTCTATTTATTTATTATTATTTTTACACATTCAAAAGATTCAAAAGATGCCGCAAAAGCTGTTCCATCACAGCCAATATTTAATTCATTTAGACAACACTGCCTGCCATCTGTATGCGCCATACTCAAATTATAATCTATATATATACGTTTGTAAGTATTTAGGTTTTGGCCATACAAATGGCCAAGAGCTTTAGCTCTTCCTGTTCGCCGTCACCTGCGCTTCAACACTTGCGTACAAGGCTAGCCAGAAACAGGAAAACAACTTGCCCCAGAGGAGCGAAATTACGCATTTTGGCAGCGTCCGGTGCGGGTGTAGACCAACAAATATACGATGGACACATGGTCAGTTAGACAGTCGGTTCTGGCGACAGTGCCGCCACCGCTTCCCGCATACAAATTAGTTTTTGCGGCTCAGACTGTTGTGGACTGGCCGCTCTTCTCACATCTCCTCCTCCCCCAAAGCCCTATTTGAGCGTTGGCATCTGTGTTTTTGTATGTATATGTTTTTTTTTCTGAGTTTTTCTTCCCGATTTGATTTTGCTAGCTTAAGCACATTAATGTAAATGTATTTAATACGTTGAGATATAAAGCTCGTCCATATGCATTAGTTTTTATGCAAATGTGGTCAACCCAAGTAGGCCTTGCAAAATATTTATATCAACGGTCTTAGCCTCACAGAAATTAACAGTGTTTGAATTCAGCCGCTTAGCATTTGAGATTACTTAGCATTTACACATATTACTCTTTCTTTCACTTTAGAAATTGTGAAAGATATGATATCCTGATC
Organism: Drosophila nr. fundita; assembly: GCA_035044245.1. NCBI lineage: Eukaryota > Metazoa > Arthropoda > Insecta > Diptera > Drosophilidae > Drosophila > Drosophila nr. fundita. The sequence continues at coordinate 142,709 of JAWNMG010000185.1, forward strand.
TTTGAAGGACATCGTCAACAACCTGACAACCAAATTTGGGGATTGTAGCCTTAAAACTGTGGGAGATATGTGCCTCTTTCGATTGGCGAATATCGATTTTATCGATTTCCTAGTCACACTTAAATCTTACACTTTTTCCGACGTGGAATGTTTCAAGTTTCAAGTCTCTATCTCTAAGAGTATTAAAGTATAAAAAATGTCCAACATTTTCTATATAAAAGCTAATTACCAGAGTGTGATATGAAAGCATAAGCCTCCATTGACAAGTTGTTGCTCTCACTGTCTAATTTTTGCAGCTTTGAAATACTTGTTCAAGTCCCCACAAGAATATTGCTATTGCTGTTCGTCACTCAACACGACTGCCCAGCCAAAGATAAACAATTTGTGGGCAAAACGAGCAAAATGCTTCGAGCTGAGGCTAAAACCAAATCAAATTGGTAGTCATGAATCTGGTTGGTGGTCAAGACGGGTCGGGGGATGGTGAGAGAGTGTTCACAGTACAGCGAGTAAATGGGAGGACATCAGTTCGAAGTTTTCGATGCACAACTTTCAGTGCGTGCAAATGATGGAGAAATAATCCAAATCCTTTGACATGTATGTGTGTGCGTGTGTGTATCGTTCACTAATTAACGACAGAATAATTTGTTATGCCATGAATGAACATGAGGCACAAAAGTACTGGCAACATACACACGTGAAGAGTTGAGTTTGGGCGCTGTGGTTTCATGGCATTAGGAAAGTTCATTTGACTTAGACCTGAATCTACCAACAGGCATCTACCAACCAACAGGCAGGATGAGTGTCTGCTCGTCTGCCAAATTTTGCATGCAAGGCAAAGTGCAATATCAACAAACGAACCAGCTGAGAAACAGACGTAGGAATTTGTCGACCTGTCACACAAGGCACAAAGTTTCAATAGAATAAGTTGTGGCATCGGACATATTGAACACACATCGACACACATGAATTTGTATGAGCATACATGACTGGACAGAAGAGGCAGCAATTCTGAGCCATAGCAAATGCAGCCCTGAAATAAGAAAGCAATGCCAATATGGAGGTGGCAAGTGAACTCTGCTCGGGGGGAGGGCTAGAACCCACACATGCTTAGAAATTCACATGTGTGTCTTTGGAAATTTCATTGCATGCAATTAGACCATAAAACAAATGAAACATTGCGGTTTTATTTTGGGCTTGCCTACGCACACCTTAACATCCAGCAGAGCAGGCAGACTTATGAATAGTGAATAATACTATATACTTGGTTTAGGAGAGAGGGAGAGCACAAACCTCACATTGATGTATACGCAGATTACTCGCAGAAGATCCTGAGAAAAATAATACAATAGCAACAGGAAACTTGTGACAATCTGACCCATACACAGAGCAAAATTTCTTTAGATTAATTGAAATTGAATAAATAATAAATAATGAATAAATAAATTTAAAATAAATTGTGTTAAATGAAAAAATACAACAAAATAGGTCAACTCAAATATTTCTTATTAATAACTAACGAGAAACGCAAAAAATGCTAAGTCTATGTCTGTCCAAGATTTGAAGAGCAGTTTGTTGCAGTGTACAACAACAACCAAAACAGCAAGAACAATATTGGACTCAGTACAAGCTTCATTTCCTCTGCTGCAAGCCGAAACGGAAGTAACAAATATCATCAAGCCCAATTGCATTTGTGGCTGAAAAGTGGAAATATTTACTTGCCACCGGGTTCTGAGGAAGGATGCGAAGTGGCTACAGTGCGTCTTCTGTTGACGCTGGTGCCAGTTTGATGGAAGATACTAAGTGGACTCCTGCGCAGGGACTCCACTCCAAGGCACAAGTACCAGTAGACAAGCACATTTGATAAAAGCCAGATAGGTAGACAGGCGGACAGCTTGCAGGACAGGATATCAAATGAAGTGAACTGCATGACTTTGCACTCGGAAATGATAAAACTGGTTTGTGACTCAGTTTTCGCTTGGGTTGCCTGTCGTCTGCCAGTGCTCAAGCATAATCTAGCTGTTAACGAACATATGACAAAATATGCACAGTGTAAGCCATACTTGAATTTTCCTTCAAATTTGGCCAACATTCAAAATTCTGAAAACTTCTTTCCATAATCGTGGGTAGCATTGACAATTTGTCATGGCTTGTTTTAGTTTCCAAATTACTCCAATTTAAATACTAATAGTTATCAAAATATATTTAAAACACAAGTGATATGATAAGGCTTATATTGTTAACAGTCCAACTCTATCATGTTTTTGTGTGGGAAATTCTTTAATTTTTCTCTTTTCAAGACCTCAGCTTTTGACCTATACAAATCGGTTGCAAAGTTTTACTTTTCTTAAAATGTCTTCAAAAATGTTTAAATACATTTTGCTTTTCATATGGCTCAGTCCACATTTTGGAATCAATTGTTTTTCTGGTTGCTGTTGGTTGTACAATACCACAGCAGCTGCAATCGTGTCGTGTCCTGTCTGTATCCTCGTATCGACTTGTATGACAATGTCGCCAACGCTTTTGATGCTCTTGTCATCGTAATCATTATCAAGTGCCCGACAATGAACACACAGCAATGCCCGAAAATAACCAGTGAAGCACTTAAAACCGACCACATGACAGCCGCCAGCGGGTGTCTAACCAATACAGTAAACTGTACCCTCACCCCACCCCTTCTACCGCCATTTGTCCTGCTCTTAGATCGCCTGCCATAATCGATGGCAGTCTCCGTTAGTCGAAGAGTGTCTGTTCTGTTCGAGTGTGCGTGTCTGTGTGTGTGTGTGTGTGTGTGTGTGTGTGTGTTTTATCTCTGGACTTGAAGTGCCAGCAAAACCGCAATTTTCAGTTCAATTTAAACTTGCTGAATGGTGTGTTCATTGCTGTTGTTCTTGTTTGGTTTATTCTGCTTCTTCTCAGTCTTGTTGCTCCTTTGGAGAGCCATTCATACTGCTGCCAGGCAATATCCAAAATGTTTGTTAGTTTTTGACGGGCTTCTTTTTTTTTCAAGGAACCTGCTTGTGGTGTTATGTGGGAACAATTGCAATAGCATTTTTTCTTAGCTTATTTTCTATTTTGTACTTTTTTTTATATTATTTCTATTATTATTTTGTTAATATTTATTTTGCTATTATTTATTTTTTTTATATACCCATCTTTTTCATATAAATCAAGTTGGATAACTATACATTTTAAATATTAATTTTAATTATATATGTATAAAGCATACGAATTTTAGATATTCATTTAAAAGTACAAATTTTTAATATTTATTTATTAATAACATAATTGATGTGTTTTTGTGGGCTTCGCCAATCCTTTTTTAATTTTATATTGTAACTTTGTATCTTACACCAATTAAATTGTAACTTTGTTTTAATTTCAATTTTATTTTCGATGAATATTTATGAATATTTATTTAATATGAATATTTGATCGACTTTTTAAAGGCTTGCCAAAATATTATTTTATTGCATTATTTATTTATTGACCTACATTTTTTCTTAAACCATTTTGGACTTCAAAAATAAAATAAAATGAGGGTCAATAAAGTTAATAAAAAAAAAACAGAATTAATTTTGTTTCCTAATATTAATTGCAATACACACGAACAATAATTTGGTAAGTTGATTGGTCAAAATTAAATTAAGAAAATTGCTTAAAATTTATGAAATTCAGCTTAAGTATAAGCAAACTAATGCACATGGCATACACCGCACGAACTGCAAGACTTGCTGTGTAAATCATTTAGAAATGAGAATGAATATGGGCACGTCCATATGAACATACATATATATATATATGTATATAGAAGTTTCTATCCTAATTCCCCTTTTTAATTAAACTCAAACATATGACCCGTTGATTCCCCAAACACACATTCAGTTGCCACACCAACCATATATGTATATATATATATTTATATATATATCTGTATTGAGGGGAGGGATGGGGAGCTAGGTGGCCAACAATTTATGGCTACTGCCAGAGGCTGCACTCGCACACACACACGCATACACACACCACACACAGAGGCTGGGATCCACAAGGACACTGACGACAATTCAAACAGAAATTTAATATTTTAGCCGTTAAATTATTTGGCACTTGTACTAAAACAAACAACTCACAGCTGCCGTCGTCGTCTCGCCCTACTTCAGTCTGCCCCACTCAAAAAACTGCAAGGATTAACTGCAAAATGGTAAAATGCAAAACTTTTTGAAACCGCATAACGGCGACGTCGAGCATTTTTGTAGAGGAGGGGAAGTGGTGAGTGGGACATGTGGGTCTGGAAACGACGCCGAGTGGTGGTTGCAGTGAACATCAAAATATTCAACAGCTTACACTCAAGGATCTGCCTCGACTGGCTTGGCTGACCAAATGTTGTTAAATAGCACGAACAAAATGTAAATATAAATTTGTTGCACAAGATTTATGCATATTTTGAGGCTCGTAAAAGCACAAGAAAAGCAACATTTCTGAGTTGTGTTTTGTTGCACACAACCACACTACCAAATACCACAACATGCCCCACCGCTTGCCTCCATGCTGCTGCACATGCAGTAAAGTGGCATGTGTGCTCTAAATTTTAAAATTGTTGGAAATTTTCCTTGGACTGCTGCTGCAGCTGTCACAAGGACATGAACTGCAGTCGTCTGAATTATGGTGCAAGACATTAGCTAAAACCTTCAGTGGTACGTGGAACGTGTGTCAGTTCAGTCTGTCTTGACGGTCTCTATGCTGTATGTGCGTGTGTGGTAAACAGTGTCTGCAAGCATAGCTATTCCACTTGGACACATTACGCACACGCCATATGCCAAATGTCTTTGTTGACGGCTGCTTGTCTATTCTAATTCAATATAATATATGTATATGTATATATAATATACATATATGTATAATATATGTATATGTAAATATGTATGTGTGTGTCTGATGTAATGGGAATATTGCCAACATGTCATAATTAAGTGCACACATTTGGAGAGATAGTTCTACAATTTCCAGTTGTATCCATAAGTATTTCGGTAGTTGCAAAACTGATATTGCAATTATGAAATAACTTTATTAAAAAAACATTGTTTAGATTAAATAAGAACGAACATATTTAAAACAAAAGGGATCGTTGCCGTCGGGTATAATCGACTTATTTTGGATTTTGTTCCAAGAAGCGCTAAAAATTCTATTTTTTTTAGCAGCCCCAAAAAGTGTGAACCATTCGTAGGCCAATAATAACAGTCGGATGAAATGAAATTGATGGTCATCATAATTTCAATGTTACATCGGAGTGGAGGTGGGTACACCATGCTAAAGGCTGGACAGCACACATCAATAAATATTTGAAGCCGGCCTCGACGTGAAAATGGAAGGCTAGACGCTCCAAATGCGCACAACTGCAAAGGGTCGCAGCGTTTGACCCGTTGGAAATGCAAACCACAACCGCAGCGAGAAGCGAACAAAACCATTTTTGGTGTGGAATGTTCAGCAATTCAATTTACCGCAAAACTCGTTATTACGGGTGCCTGCAACGGGTCATCATGCGCACGTCCCGCCCCCTTTTTCCCACACACACACACACACCGTCCACTAAAAAATGGTTGGAAACAGTGCCGTAACTGTTGCCATATGTTGCTTTTGTTCATTGCCAAGTGCAAAATGTATTTAAACCTGTCGCCGACCACCCAGCATACCCACGACCTGGCTAACATTTGTTGTGGCTCTCACGTGACGGAGTGTGTGTGTGCGTGGGGACATTAAAATGTATGCAAATGCTTAAATGTGTGTGTGTGTGTGTGTATTGTCTAGGTGCCAAAAATGCAAATGGGGGAATTGGGCTGCTTAGGAGGGACTATGCAGGTTGGAGTCTGGGCAGTGCGTGCTTCTCTTTGTTTTAAACATTTAAATATTTCAAATGACAGACTCTGGTTTACGAGCTTTTAGGCATGAGCATTTGCAAAATGAGCGTTGAGCAGTTTTGAAAAAAAAACTAAATTAGTAACGGTATTATTAGATTTCACTAAAAAAAAATTCAAACAAATTATTATTGTAAAGAAATTCAAATCAAATTTAAAAAAAAATATATTTTTTTGTAGTATTTAATAATCCTTTTTTTTTTTTTTTTTTAAAGATGAAAACGTGAAATTGGGTCGGAAGACAAGTAAAAATACTGGCCTAAAAATAGGCACTTGGGCAAAGGTCGAAACTTTGAAATGCCGTAACTTCGTCAAAAATCAACTTAGATTAAAAAGCGAGGGCTTTTTGATCATAGTTTTGCACCCAAATCAATCGTACATTTAAAGTTGAAAACGTGATATTGGGTCGGAAGACAAGTAAAAATACTGGCCTAAAAATAGGCATTTGGGCATAGGTCGAAACTTCGAAATGCCGTAACTTCGTCAAAAATTAACTTAGATTAAAAAGCGAGGGCTTTTTGATCATAGTTTTGCACCCAAATCAATCGTACATTTAAAGTTGAAAACGTGATATTGGGTCGGAAGACAAGTAAAAATACTGGTCTAAAAATAGGCATTTGAGCATAGGTCGAAACTTCACAATGCCGTAACTTCGTCAAAAATCAACTTAGATTAAAAAGCGAGGGCTTTTTGATCATAGTTTTGTACCCAAATCAATCGTACATTTAAAGTTGAAAACGTGAAATTGGGTCGGAAGACAAGTAAAAATACTGGCCTAAAATTAGGCATTTGGGCATAGGTCGAAACTTCGAAATGCCGTAACTTCGTCAAAAATCAACTTAGATTAAAAAGTGAGAGCTTTTTGATCATAGTTTTGCACCCAAATCAATCGTACATTTAAAGTTGAAAACGTGATATTGGGTCGGAAGACAAGTAAAAATACTGGCCTAAAAATAGGCATTTGAGCATAGGTCGAAACTTCAAAATGCCGTAACTTCGTCAAAAATCAACTTAGATTAAAAAGCGAGGGCTTTTTGATCATAGTTTTGCACCTAAATCAATCGTACATTTAAAGTTGAAAACGTGAAATTGGGTCGGAAGACAAGTAAAAATACTGGCCTAAAAATAGGCATTTGGGCATAGGTCGAAACTTCGAAATGCCGTAACTTCGTCAAAAATCAACTTAGATTAAAAAGCGAGGGCTTTTTGATCATAGTTTTGCACCCAAATCAATCGTACATTTAAAGTTGAAAACGTGAAATTGGGTCGGAAGACAAGTAAAAATACTGGCCTAAAAATAGGCATTTGGGCATAGGTCGAAACTTCGAAATGCCGTAACTTCGTCAAAAATCAACTTAGATTAAAAAGCGAGGGCATTTTGATCATAGTTTTGCACCTAAATCAATCGTACATTTAAAGTTGAAAACGTGAAATTGGGTCGAAGACAAGTAAAAATACTGGCCTAAAAATAGGCATTTGGGCATAGGTCGAAACTTCGAAATGCCGTAACTTCGTCAAAAATCAACTTAGATTAAAAAGCGAGGGCTTTTTGATCATAGTTTTGCACCTAAATCAATCGTACATTTAAAGTTGAAAACGTGAAATTGGGTCGGAAGACAAGTAAAAATACTGGCCTAAAAATAGGCACTTGGGCATAGGTCGAAATTTCGAAATGCCGTAACTTCGTCAAAAATCAACTTAGATTAAAAAGCGAGGGCTTTTTGATCATAGTTTTGCACCTAAATCAATCGTACATTTAAAGTTGAAAACGTGAAATTGGGTCGGAAGACAAGTAAAAATACTGACCTAAAAATAGGCACTTGGGCATAGGTCGAAACTTCGAAATGCCGTAACTTCGTCAAAAATCAACTTAGATTAAAAAGCGAGGGCTTTTTGATCATAGTTTTGCACCCAAATCAATACTACATTTAAAGTTGAAAACGTGATATTGGGTCGGAAGACAAGTAAAAATACTGGCCTAAAAATAGGCATTTGGGCATTGGTCGAAACTTCGAAATGCCGTAACTTCGTCAAAAATCAACTTAGATTAAAAAGCGAGGGCTTTTTGAACATAGTTTTGCACCTAAATCAATCGTACATTTAAAGTTGAAAACGTGAAATTGGGTCGGAAGACAAGTAAAAATACTGGCCTAAAAATAGGCATTTGGGCATAGGTCGAAACTTTGAAATGCCGTAACTTCGTCAAAAATCAACTTAGATTAAAAAGCGAGGGCTTTTTGATCATAGTTTTGCACCTAAATCAATCGTACATTTAAAGTTGAAAACGTGAAATTGGGTCGGAAGACAAGTAAAAATACTGGCCTAAAAATAGGCATTTGGGCATAGGTCGAAACTTCGAAATGCCGTAACTTCGTCAAAAATCAACTAAGATTAAAAAGCGAGGGCTTTTTGATCATAGTTTTGCACCTAAATCAATCGTACATTTAAAGTTGAAAACGTGAAATTGGGTCGGAAGACAAGTAAAAATACTGGCCTAAAAATAGGCATTTGGGCATAGGTCGAAACTTCGAAATGCCGTAACTTCGTCAAAAATCAACTTAGATTAAAAAGCGAGGGCTTTTTGATCATAGTTTTGCACCTAAATCAATCGTACATTTAAAGTTGAAAACGTGAAATTGGGTCGGAAGACAAGTAAAAATACTGGCCTAAAAATAGGCATTTGGGCATAGGTCGAAACTTCGAAATGCCGTAACTTTGTCAAAAATCAACTTAGATTAAAAAGCGAGGGCTTTTTGATCATAGTTTTGCACCCAAATCAATCCTACATTTAAAGTTGAAAACGTGATATTGGGTCGGAAGACAAGTAAAAATACTGGCCTAAAAATAGGCACTTGGGCATAGGTCGAAACTTCGAAATGCCGTAACTTCGTCAAAAATCAACTTAGATTAAAAAGCGAGGGCTTTTTGATCATAGTTTTGCACCTAAATCAATCGTACATTTAAAGTTGAAAACGTGAAATTGGGTCGGAAGACAAGTAAAAATACTGGCCTAAAAATAGGCATTTGGGCATAGGTCGAAACTTCGAAATGCCGTAACTTCGTCAAAAATCAACTTAGATTAAAAAGCGAGGGCTTTTTGATCATAGTTTTGCATCTAAATCAATCGTACATTTAAAGTTGAAAACGTGATATTGGGTCGAAAGACAAGTAAAAATACTGGCCTAAAATTAGTCATTTGGGTATAGGTCGAAACTTCAAAATGCCGTAACTTCGTCAAAAATCAACTTAGATTAAAAAGCGAGGGCTTTTTGATCATAGTTTTGCACCTAAATCAATCGTACATTTAAAGTTGAAAACGTGAAATTGGGTCGGAAGACAAGTAAAAATACTGGCCTAAAAATAGGCACTTGGGCATAGGTCGAAACTTTGAAATGCCGTAACTTCGTCAAAAACCAACTTAGATTAAAAAGCGAGGGCTTTTTGATCATAGTTTTGCACCCAAATCAATCGTACATTTAAAGTTGAAAACGTGAAATTGGGTCGGAAGACAAGTAAAAATACTGGCCTAAAAATAGGCATTTGGGCATAGGTCGAAACTTCGAAATGCCGTAACTTCGTCAAAAATCAACTTAGATTAAAAAGCGAGGGCTTTTTGATCATAGTTTTGCACCTAAATCAATCGTACATTTAAAGTTGAAAACGTGAAATTGGGTCGGAAGACAAGTAAAAATACTGGCCTAAAAATAGGCATTTGGGCATAGGTCGAAACTTCGAAATGCCGTAACTTCGTCAAAAATCAACTTAGATTAAAAAGCGAGGGCTTTTTGATCATAGTTTTGCACCTAAATCAATCGTACATTTAAAGTTGAAAACGTGAAATTGGGTCGGAAGACAAGTAAAAATACTGGCCTAAAAATAGGCACTTGGGCATAGGTCGAAACTTTGAAATGCCGTAACTTCGTCAAAAATCAACTTAGATTAAAAAGCGAGGGCTTTTTGATCATAGTTTTGCACCCAAATCAATCGTACATTTAAAGTTGAAAACGTGATATTGGGTCGGAAGACAAGTAAAAATACTGGCCTAAAAATAGGCATTTGGGCATTGGTCGAAACTTCGAAATGCCGTAACTTCGTCAAAAATCAACTTAGATTAAAAAGCGAGGGCTTTTTGAACATAGTTTTGCACCTAAATCAATCGTACATTTAAAGTTGAAAACGTGAAATTGGGTCGGAAGACAAGTAAAAATACTGGCCTAAAAATAGGCATTTGGGCATAGGTCGAAACTTTGAAATGCCGTAACTTCGTCAAAAATCAACTTAGATTAAAAAGCGAGGGCTTTTTGATCATAGTTTTGCACCTAAATCAATCGTACATTTAAAGTTGAAAACGTGAAATTGGGTCGGAAGACAAGTAAAAATACTGGCCTAAAAATAGGCATTTGGGCATAGGTCGAAACTTCGAAATGCCGTAACTTCGTCAAAAATCAACTAAGATTAAAAAGCGAGGGCTTTTTGATCATAGTTTTGCACCTAAATCAATCGTACATTTAAAGTTGAAAACGTGAAATTGGGTCGGAAGACAAGTAAAAATACTGGCCTAAAAATAGGCATTTGGGCATAGGTCGAAACTTCGAAATGCCGTAACTTCGTCAAAAATCAACTTAGATTAAAAAGCGAGGGCTTTTTGATCATAGTTTTGCACCTAAATCAATCGTACATTTAAAGTTGAAAACGTGAAATTGGGTCGGAAGACAAGTAAAAATACTGGCCTAAAAATAGGCATTTGGGCATAGGTCGAAACTTCGAAATGCCGTAACTTCGTCAAAAATCAACTTAGATTAAAAAGCGAGGGCTTTTTGATCATAGTTTTGCACCCAAATCAATCCTACATTTAAAGTTGAAAACGTGATATTGGGTCGGAAGACAAGTAAAAATACTGGCCTAAAAATAGGCACTTGGGCATAGGTCGAAACTTCGAAATGCCGTAACTTCGTCAAAAATCAACTTAGATTAAAAAGCGAGGGCTTTTTGATCATAGTTTTGCACCTAAATCAATCGTACATTTAAAGTTGAAAACGTGAAATTGGGTCGGAAGACAAGTAAAAATACTGGCCTAAAAATAGGCACTTGGGCATAGGTCGAAACTTTGAAATGCCGTAACTTCGTCAAAAATCAACTTAGATTAAAAAGCGGGGCTTTTTGATCATAGTTTTGCACCTAAATCAATCGTACATTTAAAGTTGAAAACGTGAAATTGGGTCGGAAGACAAGTAAAAATACTGGCCTAAAAATAGGCATTTGGGCATAGGTCGAAACTTCGAAATGCCGTAACTTCGTCAAAAATCAACTAAGATTAAAAAGCGAGGGCTTTTTGATCATAGTTTTGCACCTAAATCAATCGTACATTTAAAGTTGAAAACGTGAAATTGGGTCCGAAGACAAGTAAAAATACTGGCCTAAAAATAGGCATTTGGGCATAGGTCGAAACTTCGAAATGCCGTAACTTCGTCAAAAATCAACTTAGATTAAAAAGCGAGGGCTTTTTGATCATAGTTTTGCATCTAAATCAATCGTACATTTAAAGTTGAAAACGTGATATTGGGTCGAAAGACAAGTAAAAATACTGGCCTAAAATTAGTCATTTGGGTATAGGTCGAAACTTCAAAATGCCGTAACTTCGTCAAAAATCAACTTAGATTAAAAAGCGAGGGCTTTTTGATCATAGTTTTGCACCTAAATCAATCGTACATTTAAAGTTGAAAACGTGAAATTGGGTCGGAAGACAAGTAAAAATACTGGCCTAAAAATAGGCACTTGGGCATAGGTCGAAACTTTGAAATGCCGTAACTTCGTCAAAAACCAACTTAGATTAAAAAGCGAGGGCTTTTTGATCATAGTTTTGCACCCAAATCAATCGTACATTTAAAGTTGAAAACGTGAAATTGGGTCGGAAGACAAGTAAAAATACTGGCCTAAAAATAGGCATTTGGGCATAGGTCGAAACTTCGAAATGCCGTAACTTCGTCAAAAATCAACTTAGATTAAAAAGCGAGGGCTTTTTGATCATAGTTTTGCACCTAAATCAATCGTACATTTAAAGTTGAAAACGTGAAATTGGGTCGGAAGACAAGTAAAAATACTGGCCTAAAAATAGGCATTTGGGCATAGGTCGAAACTTCGAAATGCCGTAACTTCGTCAAAAATCAACTTAGATTAAAAAGCGAGGGCTTTTTGATCATAGTTTTGCACCTAAATCAATCGTACATTTAAAGTTGAAAACGTGAAATTGGGTCGGAAGACAAGCAAAAATACTGGCCTAAAAATAGGCACTTGGGCATAGGTCGAAACTTTGAAATGCCGTAACTTCGTCAAAAACCAACTTAGATTAAAAAGCGAGGGCTTTTTGATCATAGTTTTGCACCCAAATCAATCGTACATTTAAAGTTGAAAACGTGAAATTGGGTCGGAAGACAAGTAAAAATACTGGCCTAAAAATAGGCATTTGGGCATAGGTCGAAACTTCGAAATGCCGTAACTTCGTCAAAAAACAACTTAGATTAAAAAGCGAGGGCTTTTTGATCATAGTTTTGCACCTAAATCAATCGTACATTTAAAGTTGAAAACGTGAAATTGGGTCGGAAGACAAGTAAAAATACTGGCCTAAAAATAGGCATTTGGGCATAGGTCGAAACTTCGAAATGCCGTAACTTCGTCAAAAATCAACTTAGATTAAAAAGCGAGGGCTTTTTGATCATAGTTTTGCACCTAAATCAATCGTACATTTAAAGTTGAAAACGTGAAATTGGGTCGGAAGTCAAGTAAAAATACTGGCCTAAAAATAGGCACTTGGGCATAGGTCGAAACTTTGAAATGCCGTAACTTCGTCAAAAATCAACTTAGATTAAAAAGCGAGGGCTTTTTGATCATAGTTTTGCACCCAAATCAATCGTACATTTAAAGTTGAAAACGTGAAATTGGGTCGGAAGTCAAGTAATAATACTGGCCTAAAAATAGGCACTTGGGCATAGGTCGAAACTTCGAAATGCCGTAACTTCGTCAAAAATCAACTTAGATTAAAAAGCGAGGGCTTTTTGATCATAGTTTTGCACCTAAATCAATCGTACATTTAAAGTTGAAAACGTGAAATTGGGTCGGAAGACAAGTAAAAATACTGGCCTAAAAATAGGCATTTGGGCATAGGTCGAAACTTCGAAATGCCGTAACTTCGTCAAAAATCAACTAAGATTAAAAAGCGAGGGCTTTTTGATCATAGTTTTGCACCTAAATCAATCGTACATTTAAAGTTGAAAACGTGAAATTGGGTCGGAAGACAAGTAAAAATACTGGCCTAAAAATAGGCATTTGGGCATAGGTCGAAACTTCGAAATGCCGTAACTTCGTCAAAAACCAACTTAGATTAAAAAGCGAGGGCTTTTTGATCATAGTTTTGCACCCAAATCAATCGTACATTTAAAGTTGAAAACGTGAAATTGGGTCGGAAGACAAGTAAAAATACTGGCCTAAAAATAGGCATTTGGGCATAGGTCGAAACTTCGAAATGCCGTAACTTCGTCAAAAATCAACTTAGATTAAAAAGCGAGGGCTTTTTGATCATAGTTTTGCACCTAAATCAATCGTACATTTAAAGTTGAAAACGTGAAATTGGGTCGGAAGACAAGTAAAAATACTGGCCTAAAAATAGGCATTTGGGCATAGGTCGAAACTTCGAAATGCCGTAACTTCGTCAAAAATCAACTTAGATTAAAAAGCGAGGGCTTTTTGATCATAGTTTTGCACCTAAATCAATCGTACATTTAAAGTTGAAAACGTGAAATTGGGTCGGAAGACAAGCAAAAATACTGGCCTAAAAATAGGCACTTGGGCATAGGTCGAAACTTTGAAATGCCGTAACTTCGTCAAAAACCAACTTAGATTAAAAAGCGAGGGCTTTTTGATCATAGTTTTGCACCCAAATCAATCGTACATTTAAAGTTGAAAACGTGAAATTGGGTCGGAAGACAAGTAAAAATACTGGCCTAAAAATAGGCATTTGGGCATAGGTCGAAACTTCGAAATGCCGTAACTTCGTCAAAAAACAACTTAGATTAAAAAGCGAGGGCTTTTTGATCATAGTTTTGCACCTAAATCAATCGTACATTTAAAGTTGAAAACGTGAAATTGGGTCGGAAGACAAGTAAAAATACTGGCCTAAAAATAGGCATTTGGGCATAGGTCGAAACTTCGAAATGCCGTAACTTCGTCAAAAATCAACTTAGATTAAAAAGCGAGGGCTTTTTGATCATAGTTTTGCACCTAAATCAATCGTACATTTAAAGTTGAAAACGTGAAATTGGGTCGGAAGTCAAGTAAAAATACTGGCCTAAAAATAGGCACTTGGGCATAGGTCGAAACTTTGAAATGCCGTAACTTCGTCAAAAATCAACTTAGATTAAAAAGCGAGGGCTTTTTGATCATAGTTTTGCACCCAAATCAATCGTACATTTAAAGTTGAAAACGTGAAATTGGGTCGGAAGTCAAGTAATAATACTGGCCTAAAAATAGGCACTTGGGCATAGGTCGAAACTTCGAAATGCCGTAACTTCGTCAAAAATCAACTTAGATTAAAAAGCGAGGGCTTTTTGATCATAGTTTTGCACCTAAATCAATCGTACATTTAAAGTTGAAAACGTGAAATTGGGTCGGAAGACAAGTAAAAATACTGGCCTAAAAATAGGCATTTGGGCATAGGTCGAAACTTCGAAATGCCGTAACTTCGTCAAAAATCAACTAAGATTAAAAAGCGAGGGCTTTTTGATCATAGTTTTGCACCTAAATCAATCGTACATTTAAAGTTGAAAACGTGAAATTGGGTCGGAAGACAAGTAAAAATACTGGCCTAAAAATAGGCATTTGGGCATAGGTCGAAACTTCGAAATGCCGTAACTTCGTCAAAAATCAACTTAGATTAAAAAGCGAGGGCTTTTTGATCATAGTTTTGCATCTAAATCAATCGTACATTTAAAGTTGAAAACGTGATATTGGGTCGAAAGACAAGTAAAAATACTGGCCTAAAATTAGTCATTTGGGTATAGGTCGAAACTTCAAAATGCCGTAACTTCGTCAAAAATCAACTTAGATTAAAAAGCGAGGGCTTTTTGATCATAGTTTTGCACCTAAATCAATCGTACATTTAAAGTTGAAAACGTGAAATTGGGTCGGAAGACAAGTAAAAATACTGGCCTAAAAATAGGCATTTGGGCATAGGTCGAAACTTCGAAATGCCGTAACTTCGTCAAAAATCAACTTAGATTAAAAAGCGAGGGCTTTTTGATCATAGTTTTGCACCTAAATCAATCGTACATTTAAAGTTGAAAACGTGAAATTGGGTCGGAAGACAAGTAAAAATACTGGCCTAAAAATAGGCACTTGGGCATAGGTCGAAACTTTGAAATGCCGTAGCTTCGTCAAAAATCAACTTAGATTAAAAAGCGAGGGCTTTTTGATCATAGTTTTGCACCTAAATCAATCGTACATTTAAAGTTGAAAACGTGAAATTGGGTCGGAAGACAAGAAAAAATACTGGCCTAAAAATAGGCACTTGGGCATAGGTCGAAACTTCGAAATGCCGCAACTTTGTCAAAAATCAACTTAGATTAAAAAGCGAGGGCTTTTTGATCATAGTTTTGCACCTAAATCAATCGTACATTTAAAGTTGAAAACGTGAAATTGGGACGGAAGACAAGTAAAAATACTGGCCTAAAAATAGGCATTTGGGCATAGGTCGAAACTTCGAAATGCCGTAACTTCGTCAAAAATCAACTTAGATTAAAAAGCGAGGGCTTTTTGATCATAGTTTTGCACCTAAATCAATCGTACATTTAAAGTTGAAAACGTGAAATTGGGTCGGAAGACAAGTAAAAATACTGGCCTAAAAATAGGCATTTGGGCATAGGTCGAAACTTCGAAATGCCGTAACTTCGTCAAAAATCAACTTAGATTAAAAAGCGAGGGCTTTTTGATCATAGTTTTGCACCTAAATCAATCGTACATTTAAAGTTGAAAACGTGAAATTGGGTCGGAAGACAAGTAAAAATACTGGCCTAAAAATAGGCACTTGGGCATAGGTCGAAACTTTGAAATGCCGTAACTTCGTCAAAAATCAACTTAGATTAAAAAGCGAGGGCTTTTTGATCATAGTTTTGCACCCAAATCAATCGTACATTTAAAGTTGAAAACGTGATATTGGGTCGAAAGACAAGTAAAAATACTGGCCTAAAATTAGTCATTTGGGTATAGGTCGAAACTTCAAAATGCCGTAACTTCGTCAAAAATCAACTTAGATTAAAAAGCGAGGGCTTTTTGATCATAGTTTTGCACCCAAATCAATCGTACATTTAAAGTTGAAAACGTGAAATTGGGTCGGAAGACAAGTAAAAATACTGGCCTAAAAATAGGCATTTGGACATAGGTCGAAACTTCGAAATGCCGTAACTTCGTCAAAAATCAACTTAGATTAAAAAGCGAGGGCTTTTTGATCATAGTTTTGCACCCAAATCAATCGTACATTTAAAGTTGAAAACGTGAAATTGGGTCGGAAGACAAGTAAAAATACTGGCCTAAAAATAGGCACTTGGGCATAGGTCGAAACTTTGAAATGCCGTAACTTCGTCAAAAATCAACTTAGATTAAAAAGCGAGGGCTTTTTGATCATAGTTTTGCACCCAAATCAATCGTACATTTAAAGTTGAAAACGTGATATTGGGTCGGAAGACAAGTAAAAATACTGGCTTAAAAATAGGATTTGAGCATAGGTCGAAACTTCAAAATGCCGTAACTTCGTCAAAAATCAACTTAGATTAAAAAGCGAGGGCTTTTTGATCATAGTTTTGCACCCAAATCAATCGTACATTTAAAGTTGAAAACGTGAAATTGGGTCGGAAGACAAGTAAAAATACTGGCCTAAAAATAGGCATTTGGGCATAGGTCGAAACTTCGAAATGCCGTAACTTCGTCAAAAATCAACTTAGATTAAAAAGCGAGGGCTTTTTGATCATAGTTTTGCACCCAAATCAATCGTACATTTAAAGTTGAAAACGTGAAATTGGGTCGGAAGTCAAGTAATAATACTGGCCTAAAAATAGGCACTTGGGCATAGGTCGAAACTTCGAAATGCCGTAACTTCGTCAAAAATCAACTTAGATTAAAAAGCGAGGGCTTTTTGATCATAGTTTTGCACCTAAATCAATCGTACATTTAAAGTTGAAAACGTGAAATTGGGTCGGAAGACAAGTAAAAATACTGGCCTAAAAATAGGCACTTGGGCATAGGTCGAAACTTTGAAATGCCGTAGCTTCGTCAAAAATCAACTTAGATTAAAAAGCGAGGGCTTTTTGATCATAGTTTTGCACCTAAATCAATCGTACATTTAAAGTTGAAAACGTGAAATTGGGTCGGAAGACAAGTAAAAATACTGGCCTAAAAATAGGCACTTGGGCATAGGTCGAAACTTTGAAATGCCGTAACTTCGTCAAAAATCAACTTAGATTAAAAAGCGAGGGCTTTTTGATCATAGTTTTGCACCCAAATCAATCGTACATTTAAAGTTGAAAACGTGATATTGGGTCGGAAGACAAGTAAAAATACTGGCTTAAAAATAGGATTTGAGCATAGGTCGAAACTTCAAAATGCCGTAACTTCGTCAAAAATCAACTTAGATTAAAAAGCGAGGGCTTTTTGATCATAGTTTTGCACCCAAATCAATCGTACATTTAAAGTTGAAAACGTGAAATTGGGTCGGAAGACAAGTAAAAATACTGGCCTAAAAATAGGCATTTGGACATAGGTCGAAACTTCGAAATGCCGTAACTTCGTCAAAAATCAACTTAGATTAAAAAGCGAGGGCTTTTTGATCATAGTTTTGCACCCAAATCAATCGTACATTTAAAGTTGAAAACGTGAAATTGGGTCGGAAGACAAGTAAAAATACTGGCCTAAAAATAGGCACTTGGGCATAGGTCGAAACTTTGAAATGCCGTAACTTCGTCAAAAATCAACTTAGATTAAAAAGCGAGGGCTTTTTGATCATAGTTTTGCACCCAAATCAATCGTACATTTAAAGTTGAAAACGTGAAATTGGGTCGGAAGACAAGTAAAAATACTGGCCTAAAAATAGGCATTTGGGCATAGGTCGAAACTTCGAAATGCCGTAACTTCGTCAAAAATCAACTTAGATTAAAAAGCGAGGGCTTTTTGATCATAGTTTTGCACCCAAATCAATCGTACATTTAAAGTTGAAAACGTGAAATTGGGTCGGAAGACAAGTAAAAATACTGGCCTAAAAATAGGCATTTGGACATAGGTCGAAACTTCGAAATGCCGTAACTTCGTCAAAAATCAACTTAGATTAAAAAGCGAGGGCTTTTTGATCATAGTTTTGCACCCAAATCAATCGTACATTTAAAGTTGAAAACGTGATATTGGGTCGGAAGACAAGTAAAAATACTGGCTTAAAAATAGGATTTGAGCATAGGTCAAAACTTCAAAATGCCGTAACTTCGTCAAAAATCAACTTAGATTAAAAAGCGAGGGCTTTTTGATCATAGTTTTGCACCTAAATCAATCGTACATTTAAAGTTGAAAACGTGAAATTGGGACGGAAGACAAGTAAAAATACTGGCCTAAAAATAGGCACTTGGGCATAGGTCGAAACTTCGAAATGCCGTAACTTCGTCAAAAATCAACTTAGATTAAAAAGCGAGGGCTTTTTGATCATAGTTTTGCACCTAAATCAATCGTACATTTAAAGTTGAAAACGTGAAATTGGGACGGAAGACAAGTAAAAATACTGGCCTAAAAATAGGCATTTGGGCATAGGTCGAAACTTCGAAATGCCGTAACTTCGTCAAAAATCAACTTAGATTAAAAAGCGAGGGCTTTTTGAACATAGTTTTGCATCTAAATCAATCGTACATTTAAAGTTGAAAACGTGAAATTGGGTCGGAAGACAAGTAAAAATACTGGCCTAAAAATAGGCATTTGGGCATAGGTCGAAACTTCGAAATGCCGTAACTTTGTCAAAAATCAACTTAGATTAAAAAGCGAGGGCTTTTTGATCATAGTTTTGCACTCAAATCAATCGTACATTTAAAGTTGAAAACGTGAAATTGGGTCGGAAGACAAGTAAAAATACTGGCCTAAAAATAGGCATTTGGGCATAGGTCGAAACTTCGAAATGCCGTAACTTCGTCAAAAATCAACTTAGATTAAAAAGCAAGGGCTTTTTGATCATAGTTTTGCACCCAAATCAATCGTACATTTAAAGTTGAAAACGTGAAATTGGGTCGGAAGACAAGTAAAAATACTGGCCTAAAAATAGGCATTTGGACATAGGTCGAAACTTCGAAATGCCGTAACTTCGTCAAAAATCAACTTAGATTAAAAAGCGAGGGCTTTTTGATCATAGTTTTGCACCCAAATCAATCGTACATTTAAAGTTGAAAACGTGAAATTGGGTCGGAAGACAAGTAAAAATACTGGCCTAAAAATAGGCATTTGGACATAGGTCGAAACTTCGAAATGCCGTAACTTCGTCAAAAATCAACTTAGATTAAAAACCGAGGGCTTTTTGATCATATTTTTGCACTCAAATCAATCGTACATTTAAAGTTGAAAGCGTGATTTTGGGTCGGAAGACAAGTAAAAAAACCGGCTTGAAAATGGGCATTTGGGCATAGGTCGAAACTTATAGGAATTTATACAAAAACAATTATAGTTTATAAAAAACAGTCACAGTCACTTTTTTGAACTCAGATAGTGGGATTTTGAACCATTCTTTCCATTCTTGAACCAACTGTCTCAAACTGTCGATTACCTGCATATACTCGACGGCACAGGCTTCCTTACATGTTTAAGGCCACAGGATACAGGTAACCTTAAATACTTATGCCGAATCGACCCACGACAGACCCGTGACTCATTTATGAAAATATTATTCTATTGGAATATTGCATTTGGGTCTGGTTCAAAAACCAAAACGTCGTCCAACAGGTTTATATAATCCACCGAGCTTAAAAGGTTTGAAATTTCACAAATCAGGGTCCTGTTGCGATGACTAAATGCAGCCCAGATCATGAGTGAAGCACCGTCACAGAATTGAGTAGGGAGAAATCTCTGACTTCTTTAAATCATGCCAGTAATAATTTAAACCGTTTGAAGAATCAATATTACATTTTTTCTCATCAGAAAATACCACATTTTGCCACTCTTGAGTTCAGGAAGAGTGTTCCTTTGCAAAATTTTATATGGCTTTTGGTACACAATGCTTTGACTTCATTTGCTTCCAAACCAATCGAACACTTCTTGATAAAACACGATGTTTCGATATTTGAATAGAATTTTAGATATCGTGGCATTTTTAGCCAGTCCTGTCAGTAATATTGCAGTTTTGTACCTGTGTTGTTGTTCAGGCAAGGATCTTAGCTATCTCCTCAGGTTATCGGACAATTAAATGATACATAAAGCGAATATGGTTCCCAACTTAAGGATATACGAGTCATGAAGCATACATCCGGTTTACCATGACTCAACCTGTGACTGCAAACACTAGACAAAAAAGCGACTTGGAGTTTTAGTGTTTTTTTCACGCTGTGCAGCACTCAGTTCATTTCAGTTGTTCAGAGTTCAGCTGACTTGAGTTGAGGTGTTGGGGGAACAGATGCTTTTGCCACGTTTTAATTTGCACAAACATTTATTAAATTTTAAAATCTAATTTACATTTTTACTCCACATGGAGAGGTAGGCGAGGATGACGACGACCACGATGATGGTGATGACAACAAAAAGGTGTTGTAAAACTACGCCAAATGTAACACAAAGCAAGTCAGAATGTATTCCTTAAAAAATGCTGAACGGCAGTATACCCTGTAACAAGTCATACTGTAATAAATGGAGTATATAAAACCATTTCACTGTGCATTTGATTAAAAATTAAAAAATAGTATGTAATTCGAAAAGATTTCAAATATAGTCTGTATATAAAAAAATTGGCTAGAAATAGCACCAATATTTTCTCAGCGTTTGTTTGTTGTAAGGAACAAACAAAAAAAACAAAAAACCCTTTTTATCATTAATTAATGGGTATAGGGTGAAAAAGACGACGACCAAGCGTTGTGGAGAAGTCAACGCCAACAGGATGCAGCCGAAGGGCAACAGCATGGAATTGATTATTGAGTGAGTGTTGGTGATTTGTTCTTTTCGTTGGAGCCACAGAAGAGACTATTGGGTGTATTGAACAAAATAAAACACTTCACACGTACACACACACACACACATATATATACACATGGGAACTTAGATGTTCAGACTGACGCAAAAGTTGTGGCACATTGGTGAGTTGTTAATATTCTAGGCCTTGTCACAGTAATTCATTTGGATTGCTGCACATCTGCTGACAGTCTCACTGTGAAATTGCAGCTGCAAATTGCATTTATAAACAGGCAAATGCCATGTGCGAAATGAGCCCAGCCCTTTGGATGTACTGCAACTCTCTGTGTTCGGGATGAGTAAAGAAATGGAATTTCAGCTGCTATCAAATGGACAATAATTTGGGACTTTCTTATCTGTAGGTGTGGGTGTATTTTGTAATTTGAGTACGTGGCTTAGCATCAGAGGCTGTTGAAAAAAAAATGCAACTAGTTTTATGCGATGAATCTGTAATCAGAGAACCAAAACCAAAAATGGTGTATACAAATTTATTTTTTTGTATACCCATTAAAAATGGGTAAAAAGAGTATAATGGTTTTGTGCAAACGTATGTGACAGGCAGAAGGACCCCAAAAAGTAGATATATATATCTTTTTTAACTTAATTTTCAACTTCTTAACTAATTCATATTACCACGTTTTTTTTTCTGGGCTTTCCCCAATCAATAAAATACCAGTAGAAATATTAAAAACAAAATATTATATAGTTGAAGAAAGTAAATATTTCATTTTTTTGTCGACATTAAATAAATATATAAAACATTTGGTAATCTGGATCTGAGTGTAATATACTAGTTAATAATTATACATTTTGTCTGTTAAATGCCTTGCCAGAAATTTCCTGCTTCCTTTAAATGCAAGTAAAGAGAGAAATGCCATTTGATACACTCCCATTACGGACTTTTATTGATGTTGTCAGTTTGAGAGAGCAGCTGGAAACATAAAACAACAACATCAACAGCGAGTGATAGATGAGTGCAGCTGCCACAAAACATCATGCGTCGTGCAACATGGAATAGCAACTATAAACTTTTGCAGCTGACAATGAACATGAAAACCATATGGCCATGACGGATATGACGATATGAAAGACAAAAGGAATTGTCAATTTGGCATTTGACACACACTCAGATCAGCATTTTATTATCATCGTACAAATGTCAATTAAAGTTGAAACATTGTATGCAACAGTGGCTGTTCTCGTATGAAAATATATACTGTCCATACCTTACCATTGTACAATTATGTTTCATTTCTCTTCTTCTTCTTTTTTGAGAGAGCACCAAAACGTGACATAGAAAATTAGTCGTGTGTGATTTTGGTGTGTCGGTCAACCCACCCATTAGAGTACAAAGCTTCAATCAATGCTCACCATATATCGCTTGGGGGACAAACAACACCAACAACCATGGACGGACAACAAGACCGACCAACAGCTGCAAACCGTGCTCAGCGATTTCAATTAACCGCAATTTCGCATGGTGTTCACTCTGGCATGCTTTTGAGCTTATCACTTTTGGCCAACAACTAAACAAATTATATTGGGGTTGCTGGTTGCTGGTTGCTGGTGAATAAAATGTTACAGTCAACTGCAAAAAATGCACCAACTATGCTGAAAACAATGCTAATAAATAATTAAAAAAGTTTTACGACCTGCCAACTCTGTCCAGTTGACTCTACATATGCATTTAAGCGGGTTTTATTCGATTGTACAAATTTCATGTTTCCAACTAAGTACTTTGTCGCTTCTAATTAATGAGGAATTTGATTTTGTTGACTCTTGCATTTGGGGGTAATGAAATGTAATTTTGGGATTGTTCTCTGGCCTGATTTACGAATTATTAATAATAGAAAATTTAGTTTAAATATTGAGAATAAATATGTACCATTGCGCAGTTTGTATGATTTTCAAATAATTATTTACACGTGCAAGCAATTTGTATGCCAATTTATGCAATAATTTTTAAATTGTTTTACGATTTGGCTAAATTTTAATATATTAAAAAAAATTGTTTATTATTATGATATAAACTTGATGGAATCTCTAAAAAGGTATAGATTTTGGAGATATAGTTTGAACTTTTGATTTAATTTTCCAATTTGAAATACCATACCAAAAGTAGCTGAAATAAATATAAATAATTTCTTCAAATGCATTTTTTTGCTGCAGTTTCCTTAGGTGTAAATTATTTTCTAGTAAATTAAATTCATTTAGCATTGTGGATGAAATGCGCTTAACAAGGTTTAACTTGGTGCCATGTTATTTAAGAACGCTTTTTTTAATCGCTTGACAAGTATCAGCTCTCGACTAGTAGTTGTGCCAGACATACGCCCTTCCCCACCCCCACCCCCTTCACCTAACCCCACAAACTTCTTCGTAACCACCACGTGGCAAGTCACACTTAAAACATTGTCCGCGCACCACTTGGCAAATGCAAACTGCTGACCACATGGCGTCCAGCAGCAACGTGTGACAGAGGGTACAATAAAAGTGACAGAGGCAGGGCACTGGATACGGTAGGGGAGAGGGGATCGCGAGGGGAATGCGAGTTGAATGACCAGCGTTAACTTAATAGAAGTTAACACATGTCGCCACGCATGCAAAATGTATTCATCCAACCGCAGCGCAAACGTTGACCGCTTCACGTCACACACACGCACACACACACACGTACACACACACACACCCACACACACATACACACTTCTGGCACGTCATATTTAACATACAAATTGCCGTTAACACACATATACAAATATTTGTCCAATTAACGCATTGAATAATGTATTCATTTGTTTGTGATTTCCTTTCTTTAAATAAATATTTTCAAAATTCAAAAAAATTGATTAATTTCGCACTAGTTAGCTGTCCCTAAATTGATGGTCAGCACTGTATATGTGTTTGCAAAATATATATACACTGCTTATTCAAGGGTTATCGTGCTGCTGAACGAACTTAATTTCAATTAAGTGCGTGCCCCATGTCTGCCAATTAACGTGGTCAATGCCTGGTTGCCTGATTTCAATTCGTTTTAATAACACACACACACAAAAACAAGTGGACAGTGGAGCTAAAAAATAAATAAATAAATACAACTATGGAAGCAACAAAAAAAAAACACAATAGAGTGTGTATTTCCGGCCTTTATTGTCGCTTGTCAATTTGGTTTTTGCCTGCTGCTTCTTTGCCAAAGTCACCCCACAATTCGGCTTTGAACTTTCTGGTGAAACGTAGCATGAAATTTGTTTGTTTACAATCGCCAAACTCCACCCCCCCTCAAGCTGTTTGTGCCCCCGTTGTTATTGCTGCCGCTGGTATTGTTATTGCTGTTATCAAATACCGGAAATTATTGTAAGCCATGGCATCGACGTCCTCCCCCATCATCGACAAACATCGCGGCAATCGCAGCAACTTGTGTGCAAATCCTGTTTATATCAACGTGCAATGTTGTTCTCTGTCCGCTGATTTCATGCATCGCCGACCAATATCGAAAATATCGCACAACACCAAATTTGCTGATGACAGCGAACAAGGCTAAGAACAATAACTTTAAGACAGCAAACAGAAAATCCGTCCTCGAACATGGCATCGTATTGATGGCCATTTGTTTGGGGAGATATTAACATTTAAATATGCAGTTATGCTCAAAATAATAGTAGACTCGTGTTCCGCTCTATGTGGTTTGGTCTACAATGATTTAGCCATGTTATGGCTATTTCTAATAAGGTTATTCAAGCAGATACATAAACATCATATATCCACGCGCCATATCTTTTAAGAAATATTTTTTAAATACTTTAATTTTTAATTTGTGGGTATTCTTATAGCTCTCTCTCTTTCAGTACTATTCTGAACTATACTTATATAAATATATATATATATAAATATCTTATTTTAAGTTTTGAGGAAAATCACATTTGAAAGAAATCGGTTTATCACAATGAGAACTTAGGTCAAGTTAATTCTTTAATAGTAACATATTTGATTAAATTAAAATTAAATAAAAAATGAACCCATTGGTAACCGCAAAATAGTTGCGCAGTTGGACGGGAGAGTGTGTTCTCTGAAGAGCCTCTCGATATAAATAACCATTCATGGCGTTAAAGAAGTACAATAAAACAAAGTGTCATAAATAAAATGAGCCGTATTGCATTAATGGCAGTTGCAGGCAACTGCATATAGCTGCCACGGCCAATGCACTCGTGTAATAACCGAGGGAGACCAAAGCGTCTTTGGGGCGGCTGCAACGCGGCCAAACAAAGTGGCAAAAAAATAAACAAAAAGCAGGGGAAATAAAAGTTGCCACTTGAGCTGCATTCTGTTTTGCTGTACAACAAAATATATATATATATATATGTATATATATGTATATATTTTACAACAATGCTTATAAATTGTGATTTGCAAGCAGTATTCAAGTGGCAAGTGCAGTCTGCCGTCGCGTAATGGAGTCACTGTGTGAATTATGTGCGTGCGTGTGTGCTCCAACCCCTACTGAGTGTGTGGGGTTAGTCTGGTACACGCTTCGCTACTTGCCAACTGACTGACTGGCAGTGTGTCAAGCCGGAGAAAAAGACTACCCAAGTCCTGTGGCGCCGTCCACAAGTGAGGAGGAGGGTGTGGCAACATGCGTGTCCTCGCTTGGTTGGTTTTAACATACTCACACGCATCGAGTATAAAAACCGACATTGTAATCAAAATGAGGGTCCATCCAGACAGCCCCTCTGAGAGCAACTGTTCATTTCAGGAGCCACCTTTAATATGTTGCTAAATGGCATTATCGGAGGGGACTGCAAATTATGGCACACTGCACTACATTCTTGATAAGCGTGAAGGAGTAGGCACCTTCACATAAGTTTTCATCATCTCAGACCGCTCAAAGTGGCTACTATAATTTTGCCTGATACCTGATATTTGATTTCAGTTGGATCAGGTGAAAAATAATGGCTCTAGGTGTTTCGATTTTGATGACAATTAATAGCTTTGCTTTACAGTTTGAAGGATTACTGTTGATTAGTTGATTGGAAGAGCTTATTGAACAGAATGTTGTCTGAATAATTGTTTAATGGTATGACAAAACCGTCAAACCTAATCTAAGCTAATTGCATTAAGGAAATCGGTGAAACCCTACAAGTCTTCTCCGATATACCGAATTTATGTGTGCAATGTTTCGGACAAGTGATTTGAAATGGTGTTGAGTGAGATTAACAAGCCGTTTGCTTGACACTTAATTAGTTAAGTCAACTCAGTGTGTAGATAAATACTTATCTGCTTTACTGATGGAGGCATTCCCATCATTAACCCATTGACTTACGTTAATGCGCTCAAATCAAAAACCGTTTACACAATTTAATTTATTAATGTCTCTTTTCTGTGCATGGTATCTTTCAGTCAGGTTAACTCTCAATTATGGCACACCTCTGATTTATTTTTTGTTCATACTGTGTTGCGTGCGTACCTGCCGAGAGTGGCTAATAAAGCTAGACAGTTTAAGACGTTGGCTGGAATGGCTGGGCAGCAATTAAGCCATAAAAGGCACCGAAAACTGGGGGGGAAATGAGTTACGATGGCAAAAAGTTGCGTTTCCTTTTGGTCTGTGTCAACAAGTGAAGCATGGCAACAGCGCACTTTGCTCTAATCGAACTTTATGTCCTGCTCTTTGGCCAAGTTCCATGAACTTTCTTGCTTACTTGGGGTTTACTCGAGTTGCACTCCTTTGCCTGCTGCTGCCACAGTGCAAGGGACAAGTTTTTTGATAATAAATTAGAAACCTTTAAAGTGCACCCCGCCCTCCCCTCCCCCCCACCTACATATGTATATGGCACAAAGTTGAAAAGTGCAGACAATGTAAGTTTATTTGGCGAAATTATTTATTGGTGGATTTCATTTGTGGTTTGCGCCGAAATAAACATTATCAAAAAGTTGAACAACAGATGCTTGATATCGGTTGTTAGTAAAGTTCCTTAAATGTGCAGTAATGCGAGGCGCCTCTATGACTATTGAGTTGCCATACCTATTTTAAAGTCTTTACTAACAATATTATGAAAACAATAATTTTGTTGCATTGCTTTCCAATTATAGTTATATTTGATAATATTCAGTTGCAAAAACTCGGCGCTTTTGCAGCACTTCTACATTTGCCAACTACGTGCATAAATGCATTACGTGAAAAGTGTTTTCAGTTTTCGTTTAGTATCATTCATTAAATTGAACAATTTAACTGACAAAACAAGTCTTTTAATTAGCTTGATTTAAGTTTGGTCTTTCGAATGATTCAACATTTGCTAATTAAACGCACTCTAAACGGGGCTAATTAAATGCAACACATTTCTCCCACGCTAACATCTCGTCACACATACACACAAACATTCACACACTTTACATAGAGGGAGAAGAGAGAGAAGAGAGAAGAGAGAGAGAACGAAGCCAAACAATCAGTTGGAATCAGTGTAAAGCACATTTATCAAATGCAACAAACGACAACAAATGTCGCCAAACTAACAACAATTTAAGACCGACTAAAATGTAAGTGGCTTCTGTGTAAACTCATTAAAATGATTATTCCCGAATGTGCACACAACACACCCCAAATTCACATACACTCTCACACACACTCTCTCACACACACACACACACACGCAGATAACATTGCCAAATGCGCGAGCAACTATTATCGCCTGTTGTTGTTGTTGTTGTTGTTTTTGTTGTTTGTTTTTGTTGCTTTTGTCTATTCGTCAAATTGCATGCAAGCTTTGCAACAAATCCCAATGGCATCCCCAACAGCTTTGTATACACTACAACCATTAAAAAATAGGGGAAGGGCTATTGCTTTTATTGTAAAGTATAATCTTGATCAATATCAAAAGTCGTGTGAATGTAACTAGATATCTTTGATATTCGTGCATTATGAAAATAAGTATTTATGTTACAAATAGTAAATTTATGTCAAATTGGTTTTCAAAATCGGATTACTTCTGAATATTAATCGAAAAATATATTAAGAGCTTGGGGCTCCATATATATTACAGGAAGTACTACAACTTCGCTCCAGATACACCAGACGACTCCCTGACCAACTCAACAACTTGGTTAAGACTACAGATGCATCATCCGTTAAATCTTCCTTTTGGAGTTTAGTCTAGCTTAAATTTATCCTCTCAATTCAATTATATCACATTATATCTGAATCCACATAGCTTTCAATTTCCAAAGAACCACAAACGAAATCATGGAGAGATTTTAAGTAAATAATATTCATTATTATTAATTATTCATACCAATTAATAAATCTTTATACAGCTGAAAGAATAATTTTGTTTTCACAATAAATTGTAGTCTGGCAAAATAACAGTTCTTTTTACAGAAAAAAATAATAAATAAATAATTTGAAAACGAAAGTGTATTTGATCTTCGGCATACCAAAGTAACTTTTCTTTTGTTTATCTATTTACTGTTGTCGGCAGCCTATTTGTTTTTTTCTTTTTAAGTATTTAGTTTTATTTTTTTGTCGAGTCTTTTGTTATGGTTGGTAGCTGATGGTTGCACAATAATAACTACAACAATGTTGCATTCACAATACGGACATGTTGCTGCAACTTTCATTGCCAGTGTCATTAGCTCCGTTGTCATATATGTGGCACTGTTTATTGCTGAGTTGCATACAAAACAGACCATTCAACTGGCAACAGATTTTCCTGTTTTTGCTGTTGCAACTGACAATTTCCCAACAGTGTGCGGCAGGATATGTAAATTGCAACGTTGCCAAATTTGCCCAAGAACTTGAGATAAAAATAACAGAATTTACCAATAAAAAATAAAAATGTAAATATTTCGCTGTACCAGGAATTCCATTTAGTTTACCAAAAAAAAAAAGAAGAAATATATATATTGAATTGAGACAACAGAATACATTTATCATTACTTTCAGAATCAGTGTTGTCAAACGTCAAATACCTTTTTAAGGACTAACAAATGCAAACCACAATCCGCCATTTATACTAAAAGCCCAAACGCCATACAAATTTGACAAGTAAAGGTTTTGCCGGAGCATGATGAATATACATAATAATTATTAACAACCAAAAGCACTTGTGACAAACACACAACTCAAGTGTCAAAACCGTTGTGAAATGTTATGAAACATTCGGAAGGTTGACTTCAATTGAGACGGGCGCCAGAAAAGTAAAAGAATGAAGTCAGTCTTCAACTTTGCCATCATAAATAAATCATACATATTTGTGTGCTCTGCTCTGCTTTTTCTCGGTTCTCCATAATAAACGCGAAAATGTTGTACTTGTGAAAGTTGGTTTGTGACTTGGGGTTTGGTTTGCTTACCTTCGCGCACATTCTCGTAGGCATCCTCGACATGCGACTCCTTATAGATAATGGAGTGAAAATCAAGTTCGTCCTGTGCGCCAGCAGAGCTCTCATCCGTTGTCGGCGGCACAGTGGTTGACGACTCTGACTGCTCGGAATTGTTCGAGTACGTTGGGAATGTGTTTCTAGATGTTGTTCTTGTTGTTGTTGTTGTTGTTGTTGTGGATGTGCTTTCACCATTTTTATTTATGAACTTTTCTGTCTTATTATCAATGGCAGTTTTGTTGTGGTAGTTGTTGTTGTTGTTGTGGTTGCTGTTGCTTGGTGTATCCTTTGTGTTGATGGACCCCGTTGTCGTCGTGGACGTTGTTGTCGCGGTGGTCGTTGTCGTCGTGCGATTTGTGGGAAAATAATGTTTGGCATGTTCAACATAATAGGCATCACGTTCCGTTATAATTTTACCCTCGAAAACCCCATTGTGTATGGAACCAAATACATAGCTATTACGATCCCCTATCACTTCGCCCTCATAGATATGATCCGTTGAGACATCAATGGGGCCGTTGCTATCATAAAACTGCAAAAATAAATATTCATCATTTAGTATGTGTATTAAGTTGAGTGTTAAGTTGAATATATAAATACTCACGTCTAACTTATCACTAAATGTATTTAAATCACGTTTTAATCTAAGATGGAAGTCTCTTCCATGTGCTGCAAACTTTAAATGTACAAACTGATCTTTGGTCACCGATCGTCGGGCTCTACTGTGACTAGCTCTAATGTGCTCATGATCATAGTTGAGTGTTTCATAGTGGGATATGTATTCGTTGAGCCGCTCACGACCTGCAAAGCAATCGAAATCAATTATATTTCATTAGTTATCATATTTCAAATGTACCTAAAAATATTATATAATAGTAAATATATAAAGAGCTTTATACTTTAAACATTTATGGATGTAATTACTTATTTATTATATGAACATATCTGATATATTCTTTAAGTTATATATTCGGGGTATTGGAAAGAATTTCACTGAGTTCTCATAATTAAAAAGAGAGAACGTTGCAACCGTCAAATGTTTAGGGTCTAGGGGCGGCGGAGGTGGACGTGACTTACCATTTTTGAAGGACATCGCCAACAACCTACCTACCAATTTTGGGGACTGTAGCCTTAAAATTGTGGTAGATATGTGACTATCGATATGCGAATATCGACTTTATCGATTTCCCAGCACTCCAAATTGTACACTCTCTCTGATACCTTAGAGAACATTGCCCTATTTTGGACTTCTGATATATAAAATCGTTCTTTTTGGTTGCATGTACATCAATTTTGATGCCTTTTTCTTTACCAATCAGCATTTCATATGCTTTCAGATTGGTTGTTGCCACAGTCACGTCGTATATGCAGTAGTTATGTATGTATGTGTTTATTTATGTATGATTGCGTGCATAGCTGGGCATAACACTCCATTAAGCAATCGGCCACGCCCCAACCTTAAGCCAGACAACGAGCGACTACCGAGCAGGCAGAACCCAAATGCACACAAGTAATGCATTTATGAGCAAGTATGTGTAAGTGTGTGCTTGTGTAGGTCGTGTGTGTGTGTGTGTGCGTGTGTGTGCCTGAGTGTCTGTTAATGCATTAAAAATGTTGCACAAGTTGCTGGCGACGTAGAAATAAGCATGAATGTGTGCGTTGCGTTGTGTGTCGTCTGCCATTTCTGGTTCGGTTTCCAGTCCATCTGCCAAAATAAATATGTTTGTTTCACTTTGGCACTTTTACACTTGCACTTCAATTCGACAGGCCATGCTCTGCTCTGAACGAGCAAAAGTAAAATGCATTACAAGAGAATGCGTTGCATACACACAGGCGGCAAAGCACACACACGGAGACAGACACACAAGTGCCGCAAGAGTTAGTAGCGACAAAGGGGGGAGGGGGAGGGGAAGGGCTTGTGGGCCGGGTAGGAGCCAACGGCCGTTGGCCCACTTTGCATCCATTAAATGATATGAAACGTTAAAAGTATTGAGCGAATCAGCAAACGAAGCGCACGAAACATCAACTCAAATGGCAATGAAATGCATCAACGAGAGGTTTTTCCAGATTGCTTCTGTTGCTGTTGTTGTTGCTGTTGTTGTTGTTGTTGTTGCTGCTGCTGTTGTTGTTGTTTTTGCTGTTGTTGTTATTGTTCTTGTTCAGTGTTACGCATCTGCAACTGGGCTTCTGTATTTTAAAATGTGTGGGCAGAGATTGCAGCATCCAACAGAGAAGTTGCCTTTCAATTTCCGGCCTTCAATTAATTTGAAATTGCGGCTAACCGATTTCAGTTTGGATTGTGGGCCTCAAATTGGTTTTACAAGATTTATTGTTAAATGACGATGTATGTTAAATGATTCTTATAGCCTAGTCATTGTTTTTGGTTCTATTAAACTCTGAAACCATTCTAAAGAGAAAATGCCTATAATGCTTATTTATTCTAGCGGATTTTGCAATTTTTTAAATATTAAAATTATATCGCTTTTAAATAAAGTTATTTAAATGACCTGCTGACGTACACGATTCATTTTTTGTACATTTTAATTTAAAAAAATATTTATATAATATTTCGGAAAGTGTAAATCAACAAATCTGCATCTCTTTCAGAATTCTAAAGATAGAGTCACCAAACGTGGCAGGTAACTTGCTGGTAATTGGAATATACATTTCCAGACGATCGCAATTTTGTATCTTTCGTATTTCTTTCTTTTTCGGCTTACTTTAGTTGACATTAAATAAATAAATAAATAAAATTGCTGTATGCCAAAGGCCACGTAATTTTCCATAAATTGATGCTAAAACGAACTTAACGGTTTCCAATTAAAGCCACAAATTCACAATAAATTACAGCTGGATCGCAAATTTACGACCCAGCCACATGACACAAATATTTGCAACAACTTATCAGCTCGACGACTAGATTCAGGAACCACGTCAAATGATCGACTATAGGATTGGTAAAGTAAATACAAATGAAAAATTTACAGCGACCGACAGCTGGCAATAAACTGAGTGAGCAGACGAAAATCATTAGGAAAACTCACAGGTAGCGCAACACTCTCAACAGCTACAGCCACAGAAAATACTCCAATCATCAGGCCAAAAAGTTTTGGGTATATTGAAACCATAGCAGCCACCGAGGAGAAAGGTTAAAAAGCGACAAAAATCGATGGTTAAATAAAAATAAAGTCAGCAGAGATGCGGTCAACACAGATACAAAATTCAGCTACAGATACAGATACGCAGATAGCGATACAAAAACACAGTCTATCGACAATAAATACAAATGGATAAAGCGAAGGATTTTCGACAGCATTTGGGATGAGTGAGAAATTACTTAAAGTGCGGAAAAATAATTAAAACTGTCGAAAAAGACAGACAGACAGTCAGACAGGAAATGGACGTTAGCGAAGCGCACATGAAATGCGGTCGCCAATGCATAAAAACCAAAAAATAACAACTATTTTCGGCAAACTGGAGTTTACAAAGTTTCATTCGGATAGCTGATAAATAGGGAAGCA
This sequence comes from Drosophila nr. fundita, assembly GCA_035044245.1. Taxonomy (NCBI): domain Eukaryota; kingdom Metazoa; phylum Arthropoda; class Insecta; order Diptera; family Drosophilidae; genus Drosophila; species Drosophila nr. fundita. The sequence continues at coordinate 175,722 of JAWNMG010000185.1, forward strand.
TATATAATAATAAATATATAAATAAATAAATAAATAAATAAATAAATAAATAACTAATAGTCTTTAAATTATAATTATAATACGCATAACAAGAGCATAAACCCAAAGTAAATTACAGAATTGTCTAGAAATAAATTTGGTATGAAACTATTGTGCCATAATAAATTATAATAATAATAAAAATATATAAAATAATGACATTTATAATTTTAAATACGTTGATATATTATTTATAATGTAGAAGTAAATTTATTTTAAACAAATAAAAAAATATTTGTTTCTTATATTCAACAAAAGCTGTTTAAGAATGAAAAATATTTTAATAACTTGGCATTAATCAAAATTAAGGTACTAGAGGCAAAGCAAGTGAAACCATTTATCAAAAAGGCATTGGAGCTGGCCAAAAACAAATCTCTCTTCTCAGAATTGGCTCTTGCAGCTTGTTGCCTTGTTGCCGGGCGAATCAGACCATTATTTTTGCCTAGCCCAAGCCCAAGCAAGCAGCTGCACATTTGGCCCACATCAGAAACGAGCTGAAAACGACTTTCGCTATTTGCTGCGGCGAGCAAAGAAATTGAATATGGCCAAGCGTTTGACTAACACTGGAGCCAAGCAGATAAAAAAAAAGACAACTGCAAATAGCAGTGGACCGACAATTGACCGACTTTTACGGCAAACAACTTTTCTTTTTCATTTTTCTTTTATCTGTCGATGATTTTCTTTACTCGTTTTCATTTCGTTTGGTTTGTCGCTACCGCTTTGGCGACGTTTTTACTCATCGATAACAGAGAAAAACTATAAAGAAGCTGCCACCAGTTGGGGCAGCATTTGTTCTCATGCTCATATACCTGTGGCTCGGAGGTTATCTAGTGCCCCTCACTTCTCGCAACTGGGCTCAAATTAGTCGCTCTGGGCGCCGACTGCATCATAGTTGATTGAAATATGCTCAATCAGCTGCCGCCTTCGCCTAAGAAACAGTTTTAGTTTGATACGTTTTGAGAGATGCATGGATCCCATATTCTCTACTATTTTCTTGTTCTGTTTAGAGACTGTGCTAGAGAGTATCGCCAAGTCGGAGTCACATTTTTGCGTGCCTCAATTCTATTTCGTGTCTTTGGTGACTTTGGTTGATCCATGAAATGAGCGTTTAATGTCACCATATCGTATCAGGCAGGCTTATTCGTTTTTAACTGCATGTGTCACATACTCAGCATCCACAGCATCTCGCTGGTCCACTCACAAAGGCACTTGCTCAATGATGATTCAATTTGGTTACAATATCTCGTCTCAAGATGGGCTTAAGTGCGCTCAATTCGAATATTTTGAACATTTGGTCAGCGAGTTTTAGATAGTTTATATGCACATTTTGATTGATAGTGTCAGTATGTGTGTGTGTGTCTGTCAATGTGTCCGTGTGTGTGTGTGTGTGTGTGTAAAATCTCGTTAAGCTGATTTCACTTTGAGCGCTGCCGGTTTTTCTGGAGCAATTTTCCAGTACGCCACGTTTTAGATAAGACTTGCCCAAAAATTTAGCAGCCCCTACGACGGGCAAGCATTGAAATTCACTTATGCTTGGGGGTTTTTGGCTCTGAAGTTGATGGATGATGTGGCCATTGGGATTGAATTGGTGCAGCATTATTGCCTTTTGGCAATTTGAAGAATTTTGTGTTGTTTTTCATTTTCAACGTATTAACTTAAATTTTGCGAATTTGGTTATTCAATTTTAAAGTTTGCTTATTAAAATTCTATAAAACTTGTGTACATAAAATAAATCGAAGAAGATCGAAGAACTAATGATAAAAAGAATAAAAAGAAAAACAAGGGAAAAGAGCTATGAAAATATTGTTGTGTGAGGCAGCACTGGTATTATTATCACCACAGCATATATTTATATATTGTACATATATAAATTATATTAAACCCACTTGACTTTTTCCTTATAAAATTGCAAATACATTTTTTAAACATTTTTTATTCCACAAAAGTTCGCTGTTTAAATACACGTCAAATAAAAAACGAATTAAATTTCTATCATTAACATACCATTTTTAATTAATTTTTTTTTTTTAAGTGAGGTTAACGTGCGAAATTCGATTACACGCCGTACTAATTAAATTAATTCAATATGTGGAAATGCCATGAAAATACTAATGTGTTCAGCCTCCAGATTTGAATATAACTAGCAATTTGATTGCACATCGATTAAAAAACTTTTTAGAACTCAGACAAACATTTCTCATTTAAAAATAAAAGCAACAGCTACATTAAAACAAATGCAGTTTTTATTTTAGCTTCACTTTTCGCTGCAGAGCTGCAAAGCTTTCCTCAAAGCAACGCGAAAATCATTTTTCTTTATATTGTTGCAATATTCCAAAGATTATAAAATAAATGTCAGTTGCGCTGACAGGCCCCTAGCTTAAGTAGGGGACAGTTTAAACCGACTAGAAAAAACAATAAAATCAAAAACAAAACTTTAACACCAACAAAATGGGAAAAAAGTGCGGGTGGACTGACCGCAGCCGCAGAGAAGTTCGCGCGAAGCGTTGCAGTTACGCAGAAACCCGCACGAAAGGTTGTCAAATAAAATCCAAGAAAAGTGCAATAAATCACGTTCAGCTTCAAAAAGTAAATACAAAAAACAAAAAAAAAAAAACTCGACTTACAAAAACAACAGAAACAAGCAACCTCCAAATATAAACGGGTAGCCACAAAAGTGTTCGAAACAACATCAACGTAAATTAAATAAAAACATTTATTCAATGCGCAATCAATTTTATAATTTAAAAAACGCTGAAAACTTGCCGAAATTTTTCTTTAATCAAATTCATTTCTTGTTGTGCTGTGTGAGTTTTTCATTTCTTTCTTTTCAATTCAATTTCAATTGCGGTTTATTTTCGATTTCGTTTTAGGGATGCGTCGCAACGACTTAACTTTTAGTTGTTGGTATTTGTATTTCGTTTCCGGCAAAAGCCACTGAAATATTCAATCAGATGGAAATATTCCTTAAACTTCAGTTCAGCATTTCGGGGAATGAAAATGAATCAATTGATTGCTCTACTTCCACCATTCTCATTCTCAAATTCATTTTGGTTGTCCTTACTTTTCCGCGTGCGTCGATTTACATGTAAATTGTTGGAGGTTGTTCAACTTACGCACGTGCTCAGTAATTGAGGCAAGACTTGAAGGGGTACATTAAATTGAAAAGAAAACCTTTTTTTTTTTGTGTGAATGAAGGCTGCCAAAAGTTATATACCTACTCACACAACAATTGTTAGCCAACTTTATATATATATATTAATTGTGGCATTATTTGCAAATAAATTAACAGTAAATAAGCTACACAATTTATACTGGTTCTTGTTTGCAACACCAAAAATTAATTAAAGACAAATTTTGCTTATTAATTATTTGAATATAAAAAAACCATATTTTGGAAAAAAGAATTTTAGTATTTGCAGAATTGACAATCTTAAATTCATAGAGTATGTATTAGTTACATAATTCTACAGTTTTGATTCGCAGATCACCACAACTGTAACTATATGTTGCAGATTTTGCAGTTTTGAAATGGCCTTGCGCTAAGCCAACAAATTGTGTGCAAGAAAATTACATGTTGACATTGTTTGCACTTCAGTGTGTGCTGCGCATAAAAGTTTACTGTCACAATAGCAACACAAGCCCAGCACACCTCCAAGGAGCTGAAGTTTCTATGTGTGTGTGGAGAGTGCATAATTTGGAAAAACCCACGTTGCAATGCGTGGAGCAAGCAAAATGTACAAGTTGGCAGGGTGAAAGGACTAACAAAAGATTTGTATGTACATATTGGAAAAAATGGACTTTTATATACTATAGAGCAGACGAGCAACCACATGTGTTTGTATATATATATATGTATGGATATATGTATATCTATATATGTATACATATTCGGGAACATTTTTCCACTTTCGCAGAATTGCTTTCAAGCTCATCATACAACTGGGCACTGAATTAACTTTTATTTTCGCTTTTTGTGCATAATTTGTGTGCAAGTGTGTATGAATGGTACTCTTTATACCGACATCCTCTCTCTTTCTCTCTCTCTCTCTTTGCTTATCTCTCCCTCTCACTCAGGCAACGCGTGTTGGCCAAGCAAAGCACATTAAGTCTTTAGCTTAAGGGCAACAGCAACAATACGTACAGGCAAACAAACAAACAGACATCTGAAATTGCAGCAATTACAATAGCAGAGCATTACACATACATGCACACTAAAATATATCTAGGTGTTTCATAGAAGTCTTTTAGTACAATAGATGAAGTACATTTCAAGAAAATTTCGATACAAAATTTTTTTTTAAGTGTATAGTTTTTGGTAAAGCATAAGCTTTAAATAAACGCATTCAAAAATGCAATATCAACACCCAAGGAAATACTTTACGTATTATTTTATTGAAGCTCACATTTTTTGTACAGTGTAGAAACACACACATTCACACAACACATGAACACTTGCTTGCTCAGTGTGCACAATTTTGGAGACAAAGACACATTAGCAGCTGCTGTTGTATTTGTGGCAAGTCCCCAATTTGTTTTTGGTAGTCCAACAGCCTGGAATGGCGCTCGTGCTAAGGGGGATGACAGAATTAACCCTAAACTAATGCAGCATCAAATAGACACACATGTGTCGCAGCTGCCAGTGTGTTTGGTGGAAGGCTCTTAGCTACCCAATTTGTACAAAGCTTAAATGCAAAATTCAATGGCAAAAGCGGACTTAAAATTGATCTGACAGCACAGCTGAACTGGTGCTCTACAAGGCCCAAGTCAGCGGCACCAAATTGTTTAAACACAAAATTATAACAGTAAAATGTTGGGCAATACCATTGGCCACTTGCTTAGTGACAATACCTACTTGACTTGTCAAATAAACTAAAATAAATATTTCAAAATAACTGTATTTCGTTTTTTTCTCTATTTTTAGATACCAATGTCAAACAATATTCATTTTCATTTCCTTCGTTTTTTCTTTTATATTGAAATATTGATAAAGCAATGATTTATAAAAATTGTTATTATTTTCATTTTGAATTTTATTTTTAATACAAAATTTATTGATATAATTTGTAATTGCTGATTTATTAATTAATTGCCGTTCGCTATTAATTTGATATGAATATTTAACCATTAAACTAAATGACCAGGAAATAAATTGTGAGTCGTTGAGGCGCCAGGCATCGTTTAAAACATTTTCCTTAACAAAGAATAAACAAACGTGAAAGGTAAATCAGCTTAAACCAAAATTAAAACAACAAACAATATTTAAAGCCACGTAAGGACAGCGAATAAAAAAGTAAAGATTCGCATAACTAACTGACCTGACTGCAAGATACTCTGTTACTCACTCTGCCCAGAACTGACAAACTCTATTTATCTAATATGGAAATCATAAATTGAAAAAAAGAACTGATGCCCACCGAAATAGTATCTGAACATATGCCCGGTTTTCCATTTGCAAATATGGATAAGCAGAAACTTTGGTTAACCAAATCGAAGTTTTTTTTTTATGTTAACCGCATTGAAATTAAAGTCGAAAAATACTTGTACAGCATGTGTGTAATCCTTTTTGAGGTCTTATCTGTGTGTATGTGTCTACCCACAGACTTATACATATTCACCACTGCCTGTGTGTGTGTGTGTGCCTGTCAGACAACATATTTCTAGTATTTATGGCAACTGAAAGGGGGCCCACAGAGTGCCAGAGGAGTAGGAGCATGTTGTGGCACCCTTCCGTCGACAGTGTTTAAGACTTGTTTATGCTTGTTGTTCCGACTGCTGTTGCTGCCATTTCTGTTGCTGATGTTTTAGCTAAAAATTCATTTCGATAATGTGTTTTGCAGAGAACGCTACAAGCAGCCCTGCAACTGATGCCAACTGCCAACTGATGCTATAATTTTCTTATTTTCTTATTTTTTCTTATAATTCTGGTTGCCACAGCGCAATTTGTGCTAACAAAATTAGATATCAGCATACGAAAAACTTTGCCAAAGTGCATACAAAATGAACCGAGCAATCAGCGGATTATGCGGCATAAGAATAATGAGTGCTGGCTGCCAGGATGTATGCGTAATATGGCCGACATCCCATCACGTATGCGTCAAGCATTTAAAAACATTTTTCGGCGTAACGTTGGTTTAGTTAATAAGCCGCGCAAGTGTTGCGTGACTGAGTGCATGAAATTGGAAATTGGGCTTGCCAGATGGAGTGGAGTGGAGTGGCAAGTGGAGTGGCAAGTGGCCGTGGTAGCGGTTGGTGGCGCGCAATTACAGCAAGAGCACCAGCAGCAGCAGTTGTAGCATGTGAATTAGTCGTCTGAATTTAAAGTGCAAAAGTCTTTATGGAATTTTTGGGTGATAAGTTGAGAGCATTTTGCCATTAGACACTGGCTGTCAATTTGCATAAACATAGCTGCTGACGCTCTTCCAGCTTTGTCAATTTTCTTATTAACAAACTGACACGAGGCGCATAGCTCAGCTCAAATAACTTCTCAAAGTGTACAGAATTTTATTGATTAATCCCTGGCAGCAAAAGTGACGTGCTTCAGATCAGAAAATATAACACATCAAATGGAGTTTTAGAATTTAAAGATTTTAAGATTTAAAAATGTGTTTTGTTGTCCAATTTTGAGTTTACCAAAGCATATGAAAAGTCACATTTTTTGGATTACGAGTTCACAAAATTATTATTATGATAAATAAACTTGAGAATAAAATTTAGAACAATGATTTTTTTTTTACATAATTTATTCTTTCAATTTAAATTTAATTTCTCCATATTAATTTACATAGTTTAATTTGTAATTAAATTTTAAATTTTAATTATTTAAAAAAGTAGTCCACATTGAATAAATAATAATTAGGTTAGGTTAGGTTAGGTTTTAACGGTTGCCGCGACCAAGGTCGCGACATGCCACCAATAAATGTGTCACGTGCCTGCCGTGAGTCCGTCCTAAATCCCATAAAGAACATGTAAAGACACCTGCACCGTCGAGTTTAAGTAGGTACTCGATAGTTTGAGGCAGTTGAGCTGCTACGAAGGAATGGGGCGAAACCCCACTATCTGAGTTCTAAATAGTTGAATCGATGTCCAAACGAATTTTTTTTTTAGTTATAAACAAATTTAGAGGCTGAACACATTATTAATTTATTGTTTTCAGGTAATTTCTGTGTATTATATTAGTTTCATTAGCACTGCCTTGATAAAAAATTTCAAGTTAATGTTAGAAATTTAATTCCATTTTTATTTGACATTTATTTAAAATAACTAACTTTTGCAGAACAAAATAAAATGTTAAAAATATTATGTTGAATTTTATAAGGAAAAATCAAGTGCCTTTAATCATGGGCATTGATTACTTAATACCCAATCGATTTAAAGCCAACTAATTGCAGTATTAGTGCAGGTGCAGCACAGAGTTAGACGTTTGCTTTCTTCACAAATAATTACCAATATTAAACTCACTCGAGTTTCGCAAAACTTTGTCCGGAATTGCCTGCAAAAATAATCAAGACAAAGTTGACCGCCTGGCCCCAAAAAAGCTGCAAATCGAGAGATAACGCCACAGGGCGGACAGACAGGGCGTGTCACCCCGCAAGCGAGTGCGAGTGGCATAAAGCAGCCAATAATCTGACAGAAACTAAACTCTAACCAAAACCCCATACTCAAGGCGGCACCAGTCGGTCTGGGGCGAAGAGTGAAGGGAGCGAGCAGCAAGTGCAGGCAAGTTGGCGACAAAGCCAAGGCAAAATAAGTAACCCGACACAAGACAGACAGCTCGGGGCCGGGCCGGGCTGGGCCAAAGTCTGTGCCACAAAACGGGGCGCCTCAAAGCAGGCAATAGAAAAGTTTTTAGCCTTGTAATGCATTACACGCAATTTCACTTGCTACTTGCTACTTGCCACTCAGCTCTTGCTCAACTGTGGTCCGAAACTTTAATATAATGCGAAGCAAAACTCAACATAAAATATGGCATCGACGCATTCATCAGTTAACTGTGTAAACCAAATAAGCCAAGAAAATACCAATCAGTCTGCATTGAGGGCGTTTCACAACTGGGTCAGCAGTGCCACATACACATATCTAAAATGTTAATTAAATTAAATAACTCTTGTTACTTACATACCAATAAGAGACTAATTTGCATGCAAGTAGAATATGTCGACTAGTCTTGCAACAATATTATAATGGGCAGAAAGTAACCAAAATCAAACGTAGAAATTTGTTTCAAATGAATAATCTATAAATAAGTGATTTATGTCGAAAGGATAAAATCTTAATTGGCGTCCAATATTTTTACAGCCCCTACGCGACTCGAAATACATAATCAAATAAACTTCAACTGGATACAGCAAAAAAAATTTCATTATAAGAAGAGTTTGAGAATAATCCAATGAATTTCCATTGGTCTCTCAAATTTTGGACTGTGTAGCAGGCTTGCAGCCATGTTGTTATTTAGACAATTGCAATTGTTTTCAAGAGATGTAACAGTGGTTGCAACGTTCAGTGAGTGCAACACTCCCTCCACATGTTTATTATATTGAATTTATGCTGTGCTTTGTATGCAAGCGACGTTTCGGTATACTGAATGACAAGCCCAGCCACCACACCCCTAAACGAATTTCATCAACCAGTTCATGTAGCACATAATATGGAAATGGTGGCGGTTGCAACTTGCCCTTTTTGCGGCTTGTCTGTGCGTATCTTGTGAGCGGCAGTTGGAACGCATTTGGGTCACGGAATTGGGGCGATAAGCAACTCCTTCTGCTACGCTGCTTATTGACCGAATTTTCGCCATTTGCATAATAAACATGAAAAACAGTTATTAAAACAAAAATGACTACAAAAGCTATGGAAAAACTGAAAGCAAACAGCTGCAGAAAATGAGATAACAAATTGTAAGCAGAACTCGATTTTTGGTTGAGTTTTTTAAAGTAATGTCAGTCTGTTACTTTGTAATTTTAAGTAGTTTCCAATTTTTTTTAGAGTTCATCAATTGCATTGATTACACTCAGAAAAGTAATCGCCCTACATTGCATACACTAGGAAGTTTCAACAAACGAAATAAATATATTAAATTATAATTTATTTATTATACCAAAAGCTGTGAATATTTAAATGTGTGCTGTACAAATAGAAATGAATACAAGACGAGATTCTATAAATCAAAAACACAAATGCCATTTAGATGAAAGCCCATCACACAGCTTAGTCCGACTATCAGCAAGGAGAAGCTGAATGCATTTCAAATGAAATTCATACATACATTCATTTATTTATTTAATTTAGCCCAAAATTTACAATTTACAATTTACAATTCATCTAATGAGTAATTGACACAATAAGCAAATAGCCTGAAAGCATTAGTCAAGGCAACACCAGTTGCAGCTGTGGGAAAACGGCAAAATCAAGTTTGACAAGGACAATAACTAAGTAAAAGGAAATGCAAGGACGATAAGTAAACTTTGATGTTAAATTTTGTATATGCCAACTCTTAAATTGCATATATTGTTAACAGAAGCGTTAAGCAGCGATATGGATATAATCTCTTCGTATTTGTATAATTTGCCCAGCAGCCAAGAGAATACAAAACTCTGTCATTTATATATCTGTAATCAATATTTAATGAAGTTCTGCTGGAGATCAATCAAAAATCAATTACAAATTATTAGACATAATCAGCAGCGAGACAAACAGAAGTAAATCTTTTCAGCTAAATTGGTTTAAATTATTTTCAAAATTATAAATAAAATGCCTTTATTAGGTCTAAAAATATAAATAACATTTCCAATTACAGCATGTAATTATCAACCAGTTGGCTTCACTGTACTTAATCTTCCCTTAGCCTGGCCTGGACTGCAGTTCATTCTTGTTTAAATTGATAGTTAAATTTAATTATTGTTGCTAAGATGTGTTTGGGCATTTCCAGAGAAAGGTCAATACGTGACCAAGCAATTGGAATGTTTTAATATTAAATTAAGGCAATGGTTAAATTTTGGAATTGTATTCTTGCATCTTAAATATATAATATTAGTAACATAAAACTCCTAAGTCATACATACAACGCCTGTAACGGTATCGAATATCAAGTTTGTAATTAAATTTAAGCAAATAAGAAAAAACCAAATGCCAACGAGACGGGTCAATGGAAACCGTCAATATTCCATTGCAGATTAATCATAAAAAACATCATTCAGATCACATTTCTAAGGCTTATTTAGAATTCCCCCCGTCGTGGCTAATAAGTGAGACTTTTTAAATAAATAGAATCGAAATGATTATGTCGCTGTGGCGTCCACTCCTACTACTTGTCTCTCCGCTTTCCTCACTCTTGCCACAAACTATGAAACTCTGGTGCGTCAGGATTAGCACATCATCAGTGGTAATCTGGAGAGTGCGGCACACCCGAAATATCTATTTATGCAAACTATATATACTTTACAACCTTCAGCTGGAAGGAGCTTTAACCTTTCCTCCGTCCTGTGCAAATGCGGGTCAGTAGTTTGCAGTTCAAACCAAGGGGGTTGGAAACAGCAGAAGAATGCGAGTTAAGAGTAAGATAAAAAAGAGCAGCAAAAGCGAGTATAAATAATCATAAATTGTTAACAAAATATACGCCTCCTGTTTGCCATGGAAACAGCTCACTTCAGCACGCGTCACGCCCCCACGTCCTACAAACAGTACGCAACGCCATGTTTAAAGCCACTTTAACCCTTTCGACTGAAGCGTGCGATTTGGGTTTTTTTTTTTTTTTTGGTTCTGGCTCTGGTTCGTTCTGGCGGTTCTCGGTTTACAGTTTTTTGTTTATTTGCTGCCGCAGCGCGTAGGTATGGGGATGGAGAGCTATTAGCTGTTAGACACAGTTAGCGACCACACACACACACACCCATCTAAGCTGCGAGTTTAACTTATGGATTATGGGCGTGACCCGTGCAAAATGTTCAGAAGCAAAAATGTTGCCTACATTTGGGCGTCACACACAGCCACACAATATAAAAGCACTAGACAAATGACATTAGCATACATGTGTGTGTGTGTGTGTGTGGGTGTGTGGGCGCATGTGTGTTTCTGTCAGCGTGTGTGTGTGTTGTTTAGGTCAGCTGCTTTTCAACGTTTTCCGTGTAAATAAATTCTGCACTTTTAATTGTTGGACACGTACGAAACAAATTCAATTCTTTCATCTAAGCATCAAGCCGTCAAGTCGCGCATTGGACAAACCCAAAAAATAATCTATAATATATCAAAGTGTGTAACCCAACATGGCGTGTAATTAACGTCAAGCATCTTCAAATTGCGACCAATTAAGAGCGAAAGAAAATTGTGCTTATAAAAAAAACAACAAAATAGAAAACACACAAAAAAGAGCAGTTGAAAAGTGGCCGAGCAAATCGGCGTATTATAAACTAAATGAAGCCGGCCATAAAGTAATTTGAATGTCGATGAGAGCAGCGGCTCCAAAAGGACGGTTTACACACATTTAATGAGCGCTCGGGCAGCGAAAAAAACTCGTTAGCGGCGCTGGTCACAAAAGAACTTAACGGCAGCCGGGGTCCAGAATAGCGTAGCATAAAAGAAAAGGTAGTCAAGTTGGATGAAAGCACAACAAGGGGCACAAAAGCCATAGACAGGGAGTGGGGAAAAACGAGAATTTCATTTGAATGAAGCTGCAGGCAGGGAATTGGTGAGGAGTTAGTTGAGATTGGATTTGGATTTGGGATTGGGTTTGGGTTTTACTCGATCGATGTTGCGCTATTGTGTGCGCTGTCAACGTGGCTACTGGACAGCGGCAATCATTGAAGTGATTAGTTTGATTTTAGCGTTACGCTACTTCCGTAATGGAAGCGACCAATCGAATGGACAACGTATTTGATCTATCCTATATACAAATATGTATATAAGCGTGCGTATATATAGCTGAATAATCTCCAATAACAACTAGCGTTGCAGTAATTGGGCAAGTTCCGGATGTGGGCGAGCGTAATAATTATAGACACATTTTTAAATGAAAAAGTACTGCAACTACTAGGTAAAATAGTTGTCTTCCCAAGTTTTTGGAGATATATTAATATAACACATATAAGCTGCAAGCCAAGCCAAAGGACATCATCCTTAGTCCGTGCTAATGTAGACAATAAAATTAACTCGAGATTTAATTTGTTTGATAATTTCAGTGATTTGCTTTTTCTTTAATATGTATATTAAGACAAAACTGACAGGCACTAAATCGATCAAAGACGGTAAAGACAACTTCTACAGCCAAACAAGCTCGATATTTATCTTGTTTATTATTTATTAATGACGTCTAAATATCAAGATAGGTCTGCGAAATACTCTAATTGGCAAATAATATACAATTGATTGCTTGCGACTTGGCTGAGACATCTGAGTATAGTAGCGGTTGTGGGGGCAGGTGTTGGGGCAGCATTCAGTTGCGCCAATCAATAGCCAATGAATAGATTTTCAACCCCCCAACTCAGATGTAGAAGGGGCGAAAAGGATGTATACTCGAAGAAGAGAATGCATGTTGATTTACTACTCGCAGCATGAGCTTGGTTGACACATGCGATTGAGGACATTAAATCAAATAATTTTAGAATTCAATAATATAATTAATAATTTATTAAATGCCTGCGTATGTATACCATGTAATGCTTGTATTTATCGGCATGTGGCAACACTTGTAACTTGAAGTGTTGTCTCATAACCACAAAGCAACTTAGTTCAGTAATTCTCAATTAACTTTAAATATATATTCATAATCGTTGTGCGAACAAAACTGTAAATAGTTTGAATAGTGCCAAGAAAATGAAAATTAACATTTCTGGATACTTCCGATTAGTTTTCTCTGTTCAAATCGACATCAAACAACTGGCTTTTTGTTTACGGGGTCAAAACAGCGACAGGATAAAAGTTTTAGGTCTTTGCAATTTTTGGTTTACATTTAAGTGGCACAAAAGCACAAAGTTTTTGTGGCAGCATCATTGGGTAGAAGTGGCAGCTGCTGCAAAACTATTTAATAGTTGCACGTTGCAACATTTGTAAGCCACGCCGAACAAAAACCCAAAAGGCAGCAGCTTCAACAACTCGCCCAACTATGTTACACTCAGCAAGCAGCAGCAGCAACAATGTGACATGCAACAAATGTTGAGAGCGAAAATCACATCTCCGAAAAAGCCAGAAATGCCTTTCAATCACAGAGTCTCATGGCATGCAAACTTTACCAAAAAAGGATCTGCATCTGCATCTGCATCTGCAACTGGCATCTGATTCCAGTCAGGCAAATTCTTTGGCAATTGGAACCGGCAAAAACGGCGAGCAGCAATATTAAAAATGACTGAAATATTCACTCAGCAGTAAACAGGGAACTAAAATTGAGCTAGAAACATAAAAATAGCTGAAAACAGTCCAAATTTTATTTGCTTTCCTTTCATTCTTACATTCTTCATTGTAGTCTGAGATAAAAAACAAAGTGAAAAAATAATAGCAGCAAAAACAACAAAGACGACAAGCGAACAACGAGAAAGTTACAAATGTATCCGCCGAGCAGGCGGAAAGTTTTGTTTATTTTACTCAACTAATGCGAGCAATGTTTGAATTTTTATTTCTTTTCCTCCGAATAGTTGCAGCTGGACAGTGTTGAGCAACGCCAGTCATACACAATGGCTACAAGTACACATAAAAGTTGCTTTACTATGATTTGAAATCGTGTAATGCCATGATTTCGGCATCGTACTAAGACATTTGTTATTTGGCTAATGTTTATTTTTTTTGTTATTCTTTTGAAATGCTTAAAATTCCCTATAAATATTACAATTGATTATTAATAATTATTTTAAAAATATTACTTTAATCTTTTCTTTAGATAATCTTTGTATTTGTATTTGCCAAGACGTCTTTAATTTCTTTACAATAATACCACTCAAAAAGTAGCAACAATGGTTCAGTAAAAGTTAAAAGTTCTGATGACATTTCATTGGCTTCACCAACTGTCAAAACGTTAAAAAAAAAAATTGTGTCGCACAATTGAACTGTAGAGCTTTGCTAATTGGTTGGCCGACTTGTGGCAGGCAGAAATATTGTATAAAAAAAAGTACATTTAAACATTTAAAAAGAAATGGGGCAGTTATTTTTTACTATGCACTCGCCGCACATCATCTCTCTCTCTCTCTCTTTCTCGCACACTATCTGTCACTTTCTTTTATGATGAGCATACATATTAAATAAACTTTAAATAACATGACAAATTCATGACACACTTTTTTGTATCCAACACAATACAACGCGTGCGGATGGGTTATAAATATTTCAAATGTACAGACAACAACATAAGTAATTAAGTGACATTATTCCAGCAAATGTAAAAAAAATAAACACATTTTAAAGAGCGAATTTTAATCAAAATGTATAGGTAAAAAGAACATATATATATATATATATATACATACAATTTTAAAAATGTTAGCTACAAATCAGAAATGCATCAACACAAGCAAAATGATTATATATTATATTATACAGATTATATATATTTATTATACCTATTTATTATATATATAATTCTTAGCTTTTTTTCGAAGAGGAGCACATAAATATGTAAACTGAATTTTTCAGTTGAAAATCGAATCGTGGTGTATTAAAAATAAATATTTACTAATGCTAACTGGCTGCTTACTTATTTTGTAATTTAGTTGGCTCCACTGAAAAAGTGTTGCACATGATAATGTGTTGCACACCAATACACGCATATTTGCACATGTACATATAACTCTGCCCATAAATTTATAATGTCAGAATCGAAGCACAGGCAACAACAAAAGCGCGTCGAAATTTAACAAACAAATTTATAATTTATAGTTAAAATATTTTAGCTTATGCTCTGGGAATGCTATGAATGAAACTCAATGATTCTATCGCAGATAAAACAAACATTTATATTTACATATTTATTTATTTATATATATTTATTTATTTATATATATTTATTTATTTATATATATTTATTTGTTTATATATATTTATATATTTATATATTTATATATTTTTTTATATTTATGCATGACTTTGACATTCCAAATTGTAGCACTTATAGTCTCTGAGATCCAGACTGATCTGCCAGACAGACAGACAGGCAGACAGACACACCTGTGTATATCAATTCAGCTGTTGATGCTGATCACGAACATATATACTTTATAGGTGGAAATGCTTTCTTCTGTCTGTTACATACATGCGTACAATACCATTGTACCGTTTCTTAAATATGGTATAAATATATCAATAAATAGCATTTTCCCATTCTTATTAGTGTGGAATACATTTGACAGACACCCAGTACTTACTTCTGATATACATATATGACTCGGTTTAAGAAAATTGTTAAACATATGCATTAAGCATCTTTTGTCTGACAAAACATAAAGCTTACATGTAAATATTTATTATGGCAGCGGAGCCCGTATCCCAGACGGACTCCCTCTGCCTCTCACTCTTTCCCTTTGTATTAAACGGGGGAAATTATATGAATTATTTATGCATTCATTTTGTAGATATTTTATTGATTTAAGTGCCACACACAGCATCTGCTAGAGTTGCTGGTGTGAGTAATTAATAAATAAGTTTTGCTTGTATGTAATATTTGTATTCCCTGACAAATTGCTGTTTGCTCATCCGTCCGTCCCTTGCGACTTGATTATGATGTCCTTTATCGTAGGGCCTTCGGCAATCCGATCAGACTGCAGCAGCTACCTTAAGCATTTATGAAAGCTTAATCATGCAGATGAATTTTAAGAATTGAAAATGTTCGTAACTGTTCCGTTAGCAATTAATTTAATAAAGACACAATTTTGGAAGCAAAGGCTACTTAATCAACTGAACAAATTGCATAAAGATACAATAAGAAATATCCATGTTATAGTCGAAAAGTTATTGTCATATTGACTTCATTACTATCAGCAGATGTAAGCCTTTCCTGTATGCATGCCTATACGAGTGCATAATTCATTAGACTTTAAAGCAAATATAAATTTAAAAATAGTTTTGATGTTCCCGTATGCTTATATATTAAGTACATTATATGGCAGATTTATTTATCTGACTACTGTCTGTCTATGCATAGTCTTCGAGATCATTGGATTCGATGCTCTCTACAGGTAGTCAGTTTTCTTGACAACTTTGCATAAAAAAAAAAAATGATTTTTTCTAGGCGAGTTTTTTCAATTATTATGCATAATATGTAAATTGAGCATAGTTGATCTGATCTGATCTTTCTCCTCTTCGTCAACCACTCTAAAGGCTTATAGAATTAAGTAAGTAGAATCAGGTGTTAATTCTGATCAAGAATGTGTATACTGTATGAGGTCGTGAATGCTTACTCCTGCATGTTACATACTTTTGTACAACTTATACTTCGTAACCCACTTTCAATGCAATTTGTAATATATGCTAACGAAGCGATCATATTCATTGTTGAAAATGAAGAAAACATTGCTTTGGAATGCTTTGAACCAATTACAGTGGCAGCCAAGACAGTTTTGCTTAATGGAAAAGTGTTTGCATAGCAAAACAATAATGCCGAGTCAAACCGACGATTGTTGTTAGTTTGAAAACGAGTTTACATCAGACATTCGAGCCCAAAGCCATAAAGTTAATATAGAACTTCACAGCACTGACCTGCATTTCAGCAAAATGTATAAAGTAAGTCGAAACTCCGAAGGAGTCGCAACAGAAATGAACAAAACTGGAAGTAGCAAAAGGGAAAATTGAGAAAAATGCGGGCTAGGGTAAGTAAATGAAGGCAGCCATAGGCCAAAAAATAAGTGTGTTTTTTTTTCTTCACAAAAGTAAGCAAGCAAAACCAAGGAAGAAGTTTTGGGCAATATATGTACCCATATGCAGAGGTAAGCAAAGGCACAAGTTGAAAAGCAGTTGCCAACCTACAAGAAGCGCTCACATTGAGACGAGGCAGTAACAACAAAAATTCGGTTTGCGAATATGTAATACCTTGACATTTTAATCCAAGTAATTAACAATTTCATTATTTTTCCTTTCAAACTTTGAATATAATAAAAAATAATCATATAGTCGAACTTCCCACACAATCAATCAATAACTGCATTATTCAGAAATGAAACTTTTACCTTAACACAGTTTACTAAAAATTTGTCATTATTTAAATCAAGGCAAAGTTCAAAAATGTAATATTTTATTTACTATTTTTTTTTTACCCTGAACACATGAAAAATGGTTAAAAAGGGTATAATGGTTTCGAGCAATAATATTCTTGATAAGGATCAATGGCCGAGTCGATATAGCCATTTTTAATGGGTTCAGTGTATACAAAACAAATACTGGGAGGCATCACAAAAAAAAAAATGCCATAAATAAACAGCTGGCATAAGACGGACTTAAGAACGCCAAAGCAGAGCCGGGCCATAAAAATGCCATTCTGCCCATGAATGTGTGTGCTGCTAAGTTGGTGTACAATAAATATGTGTGCAAAGGCAGCATAAATATTGCTTTAGTCAGGTAACAAATGGTTATGCAATTTGTTTAAAGGCCAGGTAATATATAAACACTTTCCACTAAATGCACCACAAAGGAACGCGCAGAGGGGCTGTCTGCCCCAGGAGGAGAGTTGTGCAATTTTCCTGCATTTCTTTTTTTCTTCTTTGGTTCAAGGATGGGCGCGCAAATTGCACAGTTGCCTCCAAAATGAATAAGAGAACAAAAAAAGAAAAACGAAGCACAAAGAAAACAAAAAACAAGACTGCTCGACTTAAAGATACCCCGTACTCAGACTTACATGTATTTTAAATTGGATTTTATGCAGTTTTATATTTTATAGTTTATTTTGAGATCGCCAGATAAAATGTGGTTAAGTGCAAACAAAATTATATACAACAAAGTAAAAGTCCTTTTAGATGTAGATATGAATTTTTCAAATTTTTCGGTCCAGAGATTTCGTTTTCTGCCTGTTTTCAATTTTTCAATTTTTATTTGGAGCAGGGTATGGAAACGAATATAGAACATGTGAATACAATTGCAAACTGTCGTCATGGCAGTGCTCCATGCCATTGGCAATTGCCATTGGTCATCCTTTTTTTTTTTTCTTATTCCCATTTGCATGCCATGCAAAAATGTGTGACTCTCAACATAAATTGAAAGGCAGTGCTCTTGTGTGGGCGTGGTGCGCTCTCGCTCCTTTTGAGAAGAAGCATTTTGTTCCAAGCTTTTGGGCGTGAATGTGTGCAGAATTGAGAAAGTGCCAGTTGCCAATTGTGAAAGGAATAATGCGTGATGTTGCCCAACGAAGTGAATAGAAATCTGACTCCACCCACCAGCTCTCAAACCAGCTGCCGCTGCTACCAAATATGTCAATGGCAAATTGTCAGAGTCCCGAACGATAGAGGGGGGGCAAATGTAAACTGAAAGCACTTTGGTATTAGCCAAATGAATGATTTAGTTACAATGTCTGTTCTTTTCATTTATTTCAAATCGATATGCAAAACAAATTTTTATTTTCTCAATCTCATCTAAATTTAATATCACATTTGCAGTTTGATTGCATTTCAACTTTTTATTTATATATTCAAATAAATCTATGAACTGAAATATTTTGTTTTGCCAAGAAATTTTCGACTCAATAATTATTTATTCAACGTGAATTTATTGGAACAAATTGTGCTAAGATAGATATTTAAAATATTTTGCTAAGAATAAACAAAAAAGTTAAAATACATCCTTTTCCAATTTGGTTATTGTAAGTTGAGACAAACATTTTGAAAAGCAACACACAAAATTATCTAATCATTCGATTCAAGCATCATAATTCCACTGCGAACAGCAGAAGAGAAAACCTTTTAATTGCCACACCTACATAAGCACACACACACACACACACACACACGGACGCACACACACACACACGCTAGCCAATGAAGCTGCTTTGTCAACAATTTGCTGTAGCTTCATTTGCAGTGAAACTATTGCCCCATCTCCTGCAAGAAGTCAACATGAGGCGTGCTGCTGCTTTGGCTTCGTCTTCTTTTTCTTCTTGGCCCCCTTTTGTAGGCAGTCTTTTGGCTTTTGGCCAGGCAGGCGTTGGCCTTTATCTGCCTTGCATATCAAATGGCCACACGCTGAAGCTGAACATGCCGACGACAGCCGCCGCTTCACAACAAGGAGCAGGACAGCACTTGATGGCATTTCTTTTGCAACATCTTGATAATGACCAGTGACCTCAATACGAGCACCACCAAGAAGCAACACATGCGCGTCGTCTAACACACTTTCACTTCCTGCCTGCCTGAAATGTCTACAAAAAAACAATATGAAAACAAAAACCAAATACACAAACACTCACACACACAAACACTCACACACACACCGTCTCTGTTGGCAACACTTTCCCTTAGAGTTGGAGTCGAGGCAGATTTTGTTTTAATGTGCATTTTTCACACTTAACTTGTGCATAAATCATGAGACTCTTGCTCTCAACTTTTGCTCAAGGCTAAGTCCCAGCATCGCCAGCAGCTCCAGCTTCTGCTTTTTTTCTGCACCTGGTATGTAATGTCACCTGCACATTGGGGGCAGCAGCTCGGCTTTGCCTGCTATGCAAAATGTATCAAATAATAATACATAATGCAGTGCAGCTAGCAAGGTGCAGGCGGCAGCAGGCAGCAGGCAGCAGTCAGCTGCAGGACACTTGTCCTGATTATGGCCTGTGCCACAGTGTAAAGTGTCGACCAAAAGCAACAACCACCAACAAGGAGACTATGGCAAACCATAGCAGGAGCAGCAGCAGCAGCAGCAGCAGCTGTTTCAACGTTGCAACGTTGCAACGCTGCAGTTGCACTTGCATTTGTTCTATCACATTCTGCTGTCTGCTTCTTGTCTGTTTGTCGTGGCAAACATTTGTTTTGACTGCTGATTCGACACGAAAATGGGGTAGCTCCGTTTTGTTCTGTACTGTTATGCATATAAATATATATATATGCATATAAATAAATATATATGCATACATATATATATCTATCTAGTATTAAAGTGTATGTCGTCGCCGTCCTGGATATTGTCATCGTCTCCCTATACACATACCTCTATCTGTCTTTCTCTGACTCCATCTAACTTCTCTCCAGTCGATAACGTTGCCTGCTGTTGATGTGCTAATCATCATATTTATGCGAAAATGTTGTTGTTAATTAGCTCACAGTTTATGTGACTGCATTGCGCCTCCAGCTGATGAGCGTGTCAGGAGCAGCAGGGGAATTAAATGAGATTTACGCAATGCCCATGATGATAAAATAAGTAGCGCCTACGGCTATTAAATATTATGGCAGAGCCCTAAGATGCATAATAATAATACTGTTATGTGTGTATGTATATATGTATGTATGTATATGTACACAACTTATGAAAATGCCTTGGCAAAATTGCATCACAATTTTATTTTAAACAAATCGAAAGGTAATTTTATTTTTTATATATATAATTTGTATAGTTACGTAGTCAAGTTTTCACCCACTTTGAATTACGGCAGGTTGGGGAAGAAAAAATTTAATTATATTAACAATGACTTGAGCAACTGTGAAACTGCTACATTTTTGGGTGAATTGGATTTTTTTTCGCATGTTGACAACTCCTAAGAGAAAACCTTGAGCATTTTTATTTTCTTTATGTTCACGCAAAGAAAAAGCTAATTAGTTAGAATGTTAAGCAAACACACGCGCTGCCTGCCTCTTAAGAGCTAAATTTCTGTGCTTGAACGGTAAAAATAATGACCAAACAGCTGTCGTGCCAGCTTGGCTAAGCTCTTAAAACTTTAATTAGCCACCCTGTTGGATGTGGACAAAACCAGAAAGAGGGCACACAAGTGAGGAGGGAGAGAGGGAGAACGAGAGAGGGAGATAAGAAGAGGGAAAATAGGAGCGCAATAAAGTTTAGTTTAGGGAGGCTGTTGGCTACACTTTGATATAATTAGCGGTATTAGCCGTTAAGTAATTTTAAAAATTAATCAGCAGCTAGACACAAAGTGACAGGCCAAGCACAATGTAGTGGCAATTATTGGCCAAATCAACTGCAGACACGACAGACACCGGTGGCGGCTGTTGGGTTGTTAGAAATAAAAGCAGCGTATTGCTAACCCAATTAGCACTTAACACATGGCAGCAGCCTAGGTAAATAAATGCCAAGCAACAGATCAATTGATGGTTGGAGCACGTGTGCTGAAGCTTTAACGTTACGTTAAATGTTTCCGCAAAATCCAAAGAAACCACTACTGCACACACACACATACACACTCATGCACTCTTCAGCCCCCTCCCCACCGCGAACAATCCATCCCTGGCGGCACAGAGCGACTTTCAATTTCGAGGCAGCCAGCCAAAAAGGCAGTCCTCAGCGAAAAAGGCAACCAGCAGCAGAGCAACAGCAGCGGGAAACTAGCACAAGGACGTGTGCCACACGACATAGACACACACACACACATACACAGACACACACACATGTATATATATAAACATCTATTTTAGCTCAAGCTCTCCCACTTCATAGAGAATCTCACACTCTAGCATTCCTTAGTGCACCTCTTTTTCTCTCTTCGATTCCAGCGCAGAAATCTTAGCGCTCAAGTGGCGTACGTGATATGCGCGTAATCAATATTTACACACAACTTTGCTCAGCGCGAATATGTGCAGAAAATAAAAATGTAAGGCAAAAGTTTTTGCAATTGCCAGGCAATACTTGTATATACATTTATATCTATATAGATCTATATATTTATATAGATGGTTGCGACTTGGGTAATATCATATGAGTTTATGCATATGAGTTTAAAGAAACATATTTTATAGCCACCAAATTTAATTAGTTTCCTTTAGAAATTGAAATATTTTTGAGAATGGATTTATATATATATTTATATATATATGCATGTCTAGACATGTCTATGAAAAATTGAAATTATTACTTAACTTTAATAACTTTTTTTCATTATTTATTTCACTATTTTCAAACTATTTCATGTATATTTCGGACTAACTATATTTCATATATTGAAAAAAAAATATTTAAAAGTTAGAATGGAATCATTCAACTATAACCATTTTTTTTGTATAAATTTCGAAAATTTATTTTAAATTCATAAATTCATAATGACTTATTCAACTTTAACACATTTTTATTTTTTACTTAAATATTTTCAGGTTTTGCATTGAAAGGTGATGAATAGTGGATAAATAATAGAGAAAAATACAGAAAAATACAACAAACATGAAACATCAAACATAAAACTGACCAAATATGTGATAGAAGTGAAGTTATCTGCGAACTTTAACTATCAATGATATTAATTGCTTTAAGGGCTGTAACGATTGGCTAGCAAAGAGTGCCCGCTTCCATCAAGTAAATGCAGTTTGCACTTTGGCACACATTAAATTTGGTTTGATTTTTGGCGCAGCCAAGCAGCCAAGGATCCACAGGACTCCGACTCAAATTGTTCAAAAGAGTCAGACAGGGAAACAAACGGCCAGACAAGTGTGATGTGGAAATGGAGAGCGGGAAAAGATTTTTTTTCATTGTAAAAAGGGACGGCACTTGTGCTCTCAAGACTTTACTTGTGCAACAGAATTTGAACCAACCACGGGGAAAATCAAGTGGAAAAAGTATATTGTGAAAATCAACTATTGGCAGGCAGCTGTCAGCCGCGTGCCGAAACGCTGCTCAAACAATGAAAACAATGGTCGATAGCGGCTCGAAGACGCCAGCAACTGCTTCGAGCCAAGTCGGTTGCATAAATATATTTGACAGTACATATACATATATGATGGAGAGGGCGCTTTTTAGATGAAAACATTACATCATAAGCAGTCGTCTATACATAGCCAATTTTCTGGCTTATCTCACCAGTTTCTGACACTGAAACGCTGCTGGCAGAATATTTTCTCAAATCTAATAAATTACACAAAAGTCAAACAAGGAAGCGCTTGACTAGTAGATACACTAGTTCCAAGTGTTATGATGCTTGAGAAAGTGAAATTTCTTACAGACGGACAGACAGACAGTGTCTGCAAAACTAACTCGGATCGGTTATTGATGCTGATCAGGAATATATATATATACCCTATGGAGTTGCACTCGTTAATTACATTTAATGGCTAATTAGAACTTTTGCGAATACTGTTCACAAAATGTGCAGCTGTCAAAATTTCTTAATTGAAAAATACTTGTAGAGTGCCAAGCTGACATTTTTCAATTGAAAAACTTTATGGATTTGAGTTTCAGTTAACTGCAATTTCATTTTTGATATATGTTAATATTATGATATTAGTAACTCATCTGCGAACTTGGGTCATGAACTCGATTCATTATTGGAAAACTTCCATCAACTTGCCCAGAAAACTAACAACAGGCTTGGAAAACTATTGTGTTTGCCTTCTCCACTCTGTGTGGTAGGTTGGGGGTTTTCCGTTTGAGGTTGAATGAATGATGATAAAAAAAAAAAACTTTTCCGCGCTGTATACTGACAACACAGTTTCAACATATTGCCAACGTCGTCGTTCTCACTTATTGCCACAAGAAGCAACAACAAGAACGGCAACCAAACTCTGCGCGCCACGAAACACAAAACAATTTGAATGAATCTACGACAGGGGGATCAAAACTTTGTCCTTTTGCCAACAAGGCGACTGATGACGAGACAACAATGATGATTACTGACTCCTCGATGGCTGTTGGTCATATAAATATACATATAATTGTGTACATACACTACACTACACAACATGGTCAATTGAAGGATAGTGCAAGGCAAACAAAACTTTTGCTCGAAACTAATAAGCTTTGAAAATATCATCAAGTCTTCGCAGACCATCGAACATGTAAAGCAGAGCCTAATGGCGCAAACTTTCTACAATAACATCAGCAACTCTGGCAGCAACTCTGGCAGCAACTCTGGCAGCAACTCTGGCAGCAACTAGCATTAAGTTTGCAAAATAGTTGCAATTAATGTATTTATACTAACATAAATTCAATAAAATATAGTTTATCTTACCTAGATAGGGCTGCATTTATTAATGACTTGCGTAGCTGTAATTTACATTTTAGAGAAATTTCTCTGGCAGAAAGTTTTCTTTAGATTCAGATCCAGATTCATCGGACTGAACACCAAAATTCATTTGGTTTTCACATAGAGCAAGGCAAGCGAAGAAAAGAAACGCAGTTAAATTAAATTCAATTAAAATTTAATTAAATTCATTCAAGTTTCTTTAGTCAATCTTATTCATTTTTCCTATTACTATGAATATAATTGAAATTTTGTGATATCATTTAATTGCTTGTTATCCTCGGATAAACATTATAATCTTAAATTACTATTTTCTTTTGATGTTACCTTTGATTTGTTTTATTGTTGTGTCCTAATTTAAGTTGCGGAAAATTCACCAATTTAACTTATTTTTTCGTTAAAAAAATTAGTTTTTTTTTACAATAACTAAAAATAAATTTTAGTTAAATGAACTGAATGATAAATTTCTCATTTTGAACGTGGCAATCAATGTTTAAACAATGCCAGCCCGTCATGAGGCACACCACACACCACACGGCATTGCCGCCATCAAAGGACCACAGATGTAGCCAAGTGCGAAATTGGCTTGCAGCACTTGAAAAGTTTATGCAGTGCTCAAGTGCAACATAAATTGCCGGCAGTTGAGGCGAGATTTGTAATTAAAAGTAGTTAGGATCCTCCCCCCACCCCCCACCCCCCCAAAAGAAAAAAAATCATTATAAACTTTTGTTGAAGGAGCCGCTTGTCTGATTTAAGGGGAATTGCAATCAGAAGCTGCAAGGCCACTTGAGCTAATCACACAATAATTTTCTCCAGCAACTTTTCCTGTTGATGGGCCACAAAAAGTGGCAACATTCTTATGACTGCGAGCAAATGCAATCTACTTCCCAAAGGCGCAGCATTCAGCGCTACTTCGGCTACAAATCAGGTCAACAGCTACGATTTACAACTCAAAGTTGCTGTGGGGCAACACAAGGTTTACCTACTCCGCCAACACAATACACAAATTCGTTTTTCATTAATGAAAAAATATACATTTTTAGACAGCCAGATAATCAGGGGGCTGCTGCGTCCCACCTATAACAATATAGACAATAAATTCAAACTGCTGTTGCCACGATTTTACAACCCGATGTTGATCTGATATATGATTATGATAATCCTCCTTTTCACAGTTAGAAAATAATAAAGAGAAAAACAAATTTTAAAATATTTATTATCAAAATATTATCAAAATTATATTTTATTATATTGTCGTAGTCATCTAGTCATCAGACAATCTGTGTGATTATTATAAGATTATAAGATTTCAATTCGTTTGCCGTCATCCGCAGAGTAATCATTCTCTTTGTGAGATAATGATTATAATTTGTCACAGTTGGATGGCTACGCCAGTGCGTCTAGCCTCAGATAATCATATGCTAAAAATAAACCATTGCTCAAATTAAATTTAAATGAACCCATTAAAAAGGTGATAGGGCAAAAGAAGTGAGTCACAATTTTTTAATATATACTTCTAGTGTAAAATACTCTCGACTTTAAAACCAACAAGAGAGAAAGAGAGATAGATAGAGAGATAGATAGAGGGAGAGAGAGAGAACAGCTTGTTATTTTTATCAGGCAATGTTCGTTGCTTTGTTATGGCTGTTTTGCCGTGTTGCCCGTATTTCTCTTAGTCGCTCACTTATGTATACACAATTCAAGGCACTGGCACAGAAGTAACCAGGAGCATAGTTTCGCAACTTATAATTGGATTTATGAGAAGGCGGGGCAAAGACAACAAGATGTGCAGCGCACTAACCTAACTGAACCGAACCGAACTCAACTCAACTCAACTCTGGAGCCCATCCATCCATCTACATAAGCCGCCATCTCTGGCGTGAGTATCGTAAGTAGCCGTGTAACGATACTCGGAGCTCTCGTTTAATGGTCGCCGGTGCAGCAGAGAAACTGTTGACGTTGTCGTCGTCGTCAGTGCAACCGAAGCGGAATGAAATGCCGCAGCGTAAAAGGGAAAAACTGCATGCGATGCGAGCGTAAGAAATATCAAGTGGAATACTGAAGAAAGTTGAGGGTACGATGGGAGTGGGAGTAAGGAGGAATTGCTAACTAACTCAGAAACAGTGACCAGTTTTTTGCAAATTAATCGCTGGGGTTCACTTTATTTATTTAATAAAGCTTGACATAGTTCGAGCAATGAAAATTGCAAGGGATCCAATGAGAACAGACTTTTAAATGACTCGCCCTGAAAGGAACCCCATTATTCTCACAATATATCTTACTATAAATAGCGTAGAAATGTGAAATAGAAAAACAACAACATCAACTACAAAAATAGACGAAAATCTGAATAGCTGAAAAGTCGAGCACACAAGAGCACAAAGAGCATGTAAACAAAGATTTTTATGATTTGCTAATCAGAAAGGAAAGCATCTACAGAAATTAAAATTAACAAAAACCTGGCCTGATTCTTATCAGTCATGGTTATAATACTGGCCCCCTCGCTCAGCAGATTGGTAAGACAATTTTTATCAGACAAGAATAGCAAATTTCGCTGTATAAACAATGCGTAAAATTAGGCAAATTTCTGTGTTCTTATCCGGGGAGGGGGGGAGGGGACAGTGCAGAGTTAAGTGTACATAAAAACTTGCACAATATTTATATTTATTCGACGTCAGTTGCTTCTCATCTTTTTGCTGCAGAGTTATGTTTTATTTTTATAGTGTGTCTTCTAATTTCTCTATTTTTGTGTTGTTATTTAAATTTTTATTTTATTTTTTTTTTTGATAATGATGACTAGGACGCAAGGCGTTGACTGCTGAAGTGGTTTGAAGCAGTATTCTGTCGAGTTGAGGGGTGTGTTTTCCACTTAGGTGGGTTGTTAAACTGCTGCTGTTGTTGACAGCTTAACCAAGCAACACAACTGCAACCAACAACGAGCAGCAGCATAATAAGAAGCATGTAAAGCGAAAAACAAACAACTTAAGATCGCACAAGCAACTGCTTTTGTGATACACTCTCTTTTAGAGTACATAAAATAACCGACTAATCTCATTTTACATTTATTATGAAAATAAATTTACAAATTTGAAAGATTACATTTTCCCAACAGACACGAATTAGGTTAAGTTTAAATTTAGTTTTCAGTTTTGATTATTTTTAATTTTGATAGCACAACAAATTAAAGAAATTTCAAAAAAAAAAAAACTCAACAAAAAAATAAACAGCCGATGAAATTATTTTTATATTTTTTAATTAAGTGTGTTTTTATATTGAAAAGAAAATATTTTTCGATAAATATGTATTCTTGTTATATATATATTATATATTAATATATATTATTATATATTTATATATATAAAGAGTATTTGCATTTGGTTACTTAAAAATGGAGCTTGAAGATTTTGTTGTGTTAGATTTCATTGTGGGTGTCAAAGCGCAACACGGTTGAGTAAGAGGCATGGCAAAGGCTCTGTATATGTGTGTGTGAGTGTCTATGTATGCTCCAAGTTTAAAGTAGTGAAAACTAGGTTAATAATGTCATTTACTGCACTGGAGGGCGGGAGGCAACAACCGTTAGCTTACCAACATGAGCCCAGCGCGTTGGTCATTCGAAATTGAAACTGTGTATTCAAACGTCCGTCACGTAAATAAATTCATGAAATTCAAATTGCAGAATGCACTTCAATGACAAGGAGCGACAATTGACGATTGACCTTTTCGTAACTCTGACTAATACCACTCTGCTAAGTGCTAATACGTAAATACATATTTACAAATATATAAATATATATAATACATCCAATTTGTAGTCTGCCTAAGCACATACATTGCCAACAATTTATAGCCAAAGTGATTAAACACGAAATGAAATTATTGTAATCAGTCAATGTTAAAATTTTTGGGTTATATTATTCAATCTTATTTAACTAACCCACTATTTAATGACAATATAACTATTCTAAAAAAAAAATAAAAATTTACACACTCAGCGACAAGCTAGTTGATAAATATTAATAAATTTTGAAAATTCATATCATGAAAAAAATAAGCTAAATTTAAATATTTGTCATATTTGTTATATTTACTTAGTAACTTTTATTAGCTAAATCCCTGTTTAAAAAATAAATGGCTTGACTCTTGAATGTGCCATGATTTTCTACAAGATAATAAAGCTATTTGCATTATAAACATTGTCGCTTATCAGTTAACGTTTTTTGTTTGATGCTGCAAAATTAAATGGTTTTAAAATGCCAAGCGGCCCAATTCTATTCTCATTTAGACCAACTTGTTTACAGGCATATCATCATCTTGATTTATTTATAGAAGAGCTAGAGGAAGAGAGATTAATAAATAATAAAAATAAATAAATGTTGTATACTTTGATATTGAAGGTATCATAGGTGGCTAGGAAATCGCTAAAATCGATAGTCGCAAATCAATAAAGCCACATACCTCCCAAAACCCATAGAAAACATGTGGGCAAACCTGTGCAGTCGAGTTAATGCGGGTAATCGACAGTTTGAGACAGTTGAGCAGCTACGAAGGCTGCCGTTAAGGAATGGTCCAAAATCACACTATCTGAGTTCAAAATAGTTGTTTTGATGTGAAATCGATTTTTTTTAGCTATAAACAAATTTGAAATAATTTTCTATTTTCATGTCATTTCCACATATTATATTAATATTTCAAGCACTGCCTTTAATCGTGCTTAACCTCACATAAGAAAGAAAACAAGAGGTAACCGACTGCGAAATACTTTGATGCCATACGTAATGCCAGCTGATAACAGCCGAGAAATACTGTCCAAGTTTGCCTTTCAAAGACGAGCACTGCTCCATGACGATGATGAGAAAACCGTTGGAATTGTCGTTGATGTCGTTACCGTTTGCAAGTTAGCAATTTTGGAAAGGTAAAACGTTGCTGACGATGCCAGCGACGACGACTCTACCAATTAAAAATTTTTTCATCATCATATATATATATATATATATATATATATATATATATATTTATAATTACATTTTGGAAGTGAGAAGGCTAGCTTATTAATTTCACAATTACAAAATAAATTGAGAGTGCACCAATTAATTTGCGGTAAGCAAAGATACACAATATGCCACAACCAGAACCCATCGAAGCGGCAGCATTATTTTTGCGCTTGTGTTACTTTCTCTTAACATTAATTGGGAAACAAGCGAGCACAGGAACCGGAAAACACTGACCAGCGCAGCCGGGGTGCCAGAACCCAGACTGCCATAATAGCTGACAATAAAAAATAAAAATAAATACAAAGTAAGAAAACTAACTAATAAACGACCAAGAGAATACCCTTGCAATCAAGTATAAGATTTAAATTTGTGTATGCTCGTAGAACACAAGTGATCTCATGCTCCTACGGATACAATTCTTAAATAAAACTAATATCCTGCAATATATTAAGACTGACCTTTGATTTCAAAACCGATCGTCAACGTTATGTTAATAGAACTTTAAGTCCTGAATCGAATATGAAATATTCATTTCAAATTTTATAAATGATTGATTTAAGAAAAACATAAAATGCAAATAAATCATGTTTTACAATTTTGGCTTGTCAGCAAAATGCACTATTTTTTTTTTTAAAGCGTTCTTATTTTCAGAAAAAAAAATAAAATCAAACCTGCGCTTTTTTAAGTTTTTTAAGTGTGCGCAATTATCTGGTTATAATTTTTTTTAAATTCGAAATTGAGCTGCACATATTTTTATAATCCTTATGTAGTGAATGTAGTGATTACCAGTGAATTTGGCAAGCAATTAAAGGAAGATATAAAGCCATAAGTAAAACTATTCTAAATGATATAAGAATATTTTAATTATGAAAAAGTCAAGGTAAATTACAGTTCATTCTGCAATTGAGTAAAATTGTTGAATGATAATAACAGAAATACTAGCAGCAAAATTTTAATCAATTATTTAAATATCATCAATTGTTTGAATATATTTATTATTTAAATAAAATTCTGAAATGAAATTATTTGCAAACTTAATACATTTTTGTTAATCAATAATAATAAAAAAATTAAATAAATAAATATTAATTTCTATTCGAAGTCCTTTTCTTTTCGCCTAGCTTTTGCAGTTGTTTGTTAAATTTTTTGGCAGTCATCTCATGCACTTACTATTTGCACATCTAGCGCATAAATCCGCTTGGTATATTAAATGCACATATTTATGGTGGAACGACGGCATTCTAAAGTCTCATCAAGTTAATTGGCAAGCAGTCAAGTTGAAGTACCGAATTTTTACGTTTCAACCCCAAAGCGATTGCCAAAAGAATCCCATTAGAAAGGGAGACAGTGACAGAGATAGAGACAGAGAGAGAGAGAGAGAGCCGACGGCAATTGTAACTACTGAGGAGAGCAACGGCAACCGAGCATTAACATCAAATTACAAAAATATATAGGGGAAAATCTTGCTCTCTTTTGTGGGGTGTGGTTCTGGGTGCTGGGTGGGTTGAGTCGCAAATTTATAGGTGGCATAAAATGGGCACAGACAATGCCAATAACAATAAACGCAAATAATGTTTATGGCAGCGCTAAACAGGCACCAGAGCTGACATCCACAAGCCGAGCAGCCGAACAGCCAGCACTATAGATTATATAGCCCATTTTAGCCAACAGCAACTACAACAGAGTAGCCGGGTTGTAAACTGTCCAATCGTATGGCTGCCGGACAATGTGTACATCCATTGTCGAAACACTTTAAAAGAACCCTAATAAGAAAAACAACAGGTTCACTCAACCTCTCATCGTCCGCCCGGCATTTGCTGTTTCTGACAAGCTGCAACTACCGCAGTCCTTTCCAAGCCAATACGACACAAATAACTGTTACAGAAAACGACCATCAAATACCCCGTAAGGCAAGCAAACATCAAACATAGTTAGGGGATTACCTAGCTTGCAGAGAACTGACAATTTCCAATATCGATATGATTAATAAATAATATTAAATCAGTTGTAACGTAACAAGTGCTGATTGGTTAAAACGATTATTATAGATATTACGCAAATACATTTAATATTAATATTTAATATAACTTTTGACATTCTTGGTAAAAAGAAAGAAAAAAAATATTGATATTTGCTAATTAAAAAACCAATAAAAGTAGGGATTTAACGACAAATTAATTAATCCATTAACTATTTGATTGGTATAATTGGAAAATTAGAAATGACATGCGAAATCCTCATTTTAAAAAAATAATGCGAAACAATTTAAAGTATATATATATATACACTCGTCATTTTGATTTTAAAGTTGTATATATGTGGGCGACGTGCAAAGAACCAATGGCGAATCTGCTCAAAGAAGACAATCGGCGAAGTGGAGGAGGACGACGAAGAGGGAGCTGCAGTTCGGCCTTTGAGTGAATAGGTTGTGAGAGCTGCGCCTCAAGACGAGAAACGACGAGAGACTTTAAATAAAGCATTATAAACGATTAATTATATTGTCTTAACATTATCTCCACTCTTATATAATATTGTATTATAAAAAATCCCACATATATTATATCCCACATAGAATATATCAATCTAAATAAAACATATCAAAGCCGCTTTTACAGATGCAATAATAATCAAAATGACAACAAGGCTTACCCGGAGCCAAGGCAAAATATGGTTTTAAAATGAAGAACACTGATGTACGCATTATGTGAAATTATATGAAATGTGGATGCATGTATGCGGGCATCTGGCCCTGTCAGTAGGGGCCAGATAAGAAGCTCTCAACAGCATCCGCTAACAGGACCGGATGTGAGAACCGTTGACGGTTTCAATTCGATTCGTTTAGCGCCTCAATATTATTTACGTTTCACTAGCCACATTTATGGATTGTCAATAGAGGAAAGTCAAGTACAAAGAGATGGAATGACAGAGAGGAAGTTATTTCTTTTGCGTTTCTTAACGCCCAGCGACAATAGTTGTTGGTAGCTAGAGCTTGGCCAGCTTTGGCTTGCCATGAAACACGTAACGACATTTCGAATTAACGAAGCATGAGATTTGATTATATAAACTGTGACAACCAACAATGACAACGACAATATGTTCAGTCAACGACAACAAACACAGCCGCAACAACACGCACAATGAAAA
Source organism: Drosophila nr. fundita (assembly GCA_035044245.1). Lineage (NCBI taxonomy): Eukaryota > Metazoa > Arthropoda > Insecta > Diptera > Drosophilidae > Drosophila > Drosophila nr. fundita. Next base: position 207,948 of record JAWNMG010000185.1, read on the forward strand.
CATGTACAACACAGACACAGACACACACACGCCCACACACACACACACACACACGCCCACACACATGCACACACCCACACACATACACACACCCACACACATACACACATGCTGCTCTCCCTCTTTCCATATACATGATCCTTTATTATTGTTTCGAGATTGTCAACGCCGCCATCCTCATCGCCATCACCATAGTCATCCCCATTCTCATAATCGTCGACTATGTTGTCCTCCTGGGCTTGGACCATTTCCCATCCTCCACGTTGTTGTTGTATTCTCTAGTGCCTGGTTGTCTGTTTATTATTATTGTCATTATAAGCATCATGACAACGGCTAAGTTATGTGAGGTGTTGGGCGGTTATGTTATCCCAACTACAACTGCCACAGGAGTCGCTCAGCGAACGGAGCCATAATGAGTCTGGATATCAGCCAAGACTTATGCATAGCTTACAAGCAGCTTCAAACAGCTAAGCATCTAATACGAAAAAATGAAGACAAAACTTATAAGCTGACCTGTAATTATTTTGCTGGCATATAAAATGACAAAGAAACAAATTGGTAGACAAAACGCGATAAAATGTTTATAAATTAATGGAAATATTTTGTCATACATAAAAAATAATTACGTACATCAAAAAATGATTATACATTTAATCATATTATTATATAAATTAAACCGTTTTTTGTAATGATTAATGAATTACAATTTATATTTTAATTAAGAAATAAAATGGGCCATTAAATAATAAAAAAAAAATGGCAGAGAAGAGAAAACAAATATGAGAATCACGTTTAAAGCGAAAACCAGCAAAATGTACAACAAAAGTGGCAAAAACAATAGAAAACAAAGACGCAAAGTACTTGCCCCAGAAAAGCCATAAAAAAGGGCAGGACAAGCAGAGTACTGGGCTGTCATAAGAAAAAAAAACAAATTTTCGGCATGTTGCCATAATTTAGGCGAAAGCGCAAATAACGCAGACACAAAGAACACAGATATATATATATATACATACATATATCTTTATAGACAATAGGTTATGTCTCTTTGTTGTTGTTGTTGTGTGTTGTTGTTGTTGTGTGTTGTTTGCTAGCCAACCCAAATAAAAGTCATTTGGAATTGGGAATAAAAGAATGGTGCACAATATATTGACAATCGTTGGCCATTAAAATGTCAAAGCATTAGGCCCTTTCAGCATTTTTTATGGCCCGGCCAAGACATGCGTCAAGTTCAAGGTAACAAATTTTGGATAAAAAAAAAAAACAAAGCCGATATGTGAGTGAATGAGAACAAGGTATTGGAAAGATATCTATTCAGTACGGTATACATATATACAATTTGGATGTGACGTGGGTGGCTTGCTTGTCTCGGCCAATTACCAGCGCTGAAGCTCAATTCAATTCTCAAATGTCACATAACTAAAGTTAACATTTGTTTGTTGCCATTGGCGATGGCTCATCAAGGTAGCTCTTTGTACGTCAATTGGCCCAAGGGTCGAAGGTCAAGTGATGAACGTGTGTTGCCGAGTGTTGAGCAAAGTTACGATTACATGACTCTGCAGTTGCACAAACCGTTGCCAACGAAATAAATAAACAGTAAACTCACACCTCTTTACAGGCAGACAAAAACAAAACTTGTGCAACTTATTTGGAAGCGGCGAAAACGGGTCACTTCTGAAATTAGCTGCAAAATTAGATTCCCAACTGCCAATTGAAAAAAAAAAGTTTCGCAATTTTCTTTTTTTAAATATAACATTGCCAAAGCCGACTAAATAAGTGAAAATCGAATTATATTAATAATAAAAATTATTATTTAACCAATATATATGACCATTCAGGATATTAACTTAAATACACTATCTTTGGTATCTTATTGAAATGATTAGCTGATTTTTTCCTGTACGATAATAAAAAGTAGCCAATTAGCTTTTGCCTCACCATTCACAATACAAAAAAGGACCAAAGTAGGCTAAAAATATAAGTGTGTGTGTGTGTGTGTGTGTAATTTAATTGAAATGAGATGTTATTTACAGTTGGATTAAAGCTGCGCTCACTCTCGTTACTAATGAGTAACGAAACTCGGTCGCATTATGCACGTAATAAGGCTCTCTCTGCTTGTCTATTGCCTGTGTCGGTCGGTTACCAAATTAATTGCATACAAATTATTTAATAGTAATAAACATAATAAACAGGAGAGTGTGCCGCGCCAGTAACGAGTTGGAAAAAAGGCATTCGAGTAGATTGTATGGAGTGTGGTGTGGCGCGGCGTGTGCATCTGTAATGCCCATGGCAACGGCAACGGCAACAAAAATGCATAATGAGCATTAAAATGCTGCAGGAAAAACAGTATGCGGAAAATGAAAATATGCAATGGCAGTGGCAGTGCCAGTGCCAGGGACGTGTCCCTGCCGGCTTATGTGTGTGTGTGTGTGTGTTTTCTGGATAGCTTGCTATAGTCATATATAACAGGATTATAGAGAACACGCATACATTACTGAATGACTGGAACGACCCAACGCAACGCAGGCTTTCAACTATTGCTGCTACTCACGTTCTATTTGCTTAACATTCTAAACGAGTTCTTTTCATTAGGAGAGCAACAAAAATTGAATGCAGTGTAATATGGAATTGAGTATGTCAATTATTGTATTCATCCAAAATTCTTAACATATAACAAATGTCGCTCTTAATCATATGACAAAATACATCTAATCTATGCTGATTGCAGAATATGTTTGCTCACCTATATTCATCTAAGCAGAGCATAATTGATATCAACGCAGGCCCAATCTTGATTCATTAATATACTGAAAACATATATTTATCTTTAAGATTGGTGTAATTGGGGTTTTCCTTTGTTGTTGGTACCAATCCATGCAACAAATGTTTCGCCAATGTTGAATTTAAATACTCTCATAAACCCAAATTTGTCTTATTTTTTACATTTTACTGTTTCGACAGATTTTAGTCATGTCAACCAACAAACAGGTATACTATATATATAATATATAACGTTTAACTACTACAAACTAATAATACATTTAAATGCTCCATTTTAATATTAGTAATTTAAAAAAAAAACTTATAAGTAGTAAATCATAATCAAAAAAAAGTTTGCTACTTCTACAATATAACATGACAAACCAGGTGAAATAGTTAATACGTCCCAACTGGGATATTATAATGCTCAAATATGGGCAAAGGGCGTTTAGAGCTGGATAAAAAAGAAAGAAAAAAATCTAAAGGAATTGGCGCATATCAAATTGAAAATAAAAAGCATAGAGTGCAGCAGGAAGGCACATGAAATAAAATGCAATTGCACTTTGCACAAAAGTTCAACGCATTCTCGGCTACCACGATATACCAGCACCTGCCACCCCACCACCATACCCACCCCCCGTCGTCACGAATACATTCTGTATACACAGTATAGTCGTATACCGTACCGTATACGGGATGCAGACTATTCGCAAAACTGAAAATCAAAGCGCAAACGGCAGCGGCACTTGCAAACTCAACTCACAACTCAATGGCGGAAGTTTGCATTTTCGCAACGAATTCATAATCATGGGCAAATCGTACAGGCAGGCAGGCAGCGCACAGTCCAAAATCCCTCAGACCAACTCCCCCACATCTACAGATACAGATACAGACACAGATACAGATACAGACACAGAGGCTATGCCATTTGCTATGTTAGCTAAAGCACAGTTTATCCTTTTTGATTTGCAGCCAACCAGGCTGTGTGACTGACTGGCTGGCTGGCAGTAGTCATGTTTTGGCCGCTACCGTTCTACTTCACTCTTCACTGACTGAGTAGTAAATATTATATCGTTTCAATTCAAATAACATACACACACACACACATACATACATACGAACAGCGGAACACAGAAACAGGCACGTATTGCTGAGAGTCGCTTGTGTTTGCATTTGTCTGAAAAAGGGGGAAAAATACAGATAGAGGGACTACAAAAAAAACTCAGTAAAAACTGCACAAGCAAAAAAAAAAAAAAAAAAATAGTAAAAAAAGTCTTCAACAAGCCATTCGCTACTCGTTGATATTTCAAATGAGCGGAAATTACACGTTGCAAAAATATGAATTATTAAATTTTCGCTATGAAACTGGCAATAATAAAAGAAGACGCGAATTAACTTAGCACTTTTTTTATGCCCTGCAGCTTGATAAAAGTGAAAAGGGATTTTAGATACGCTCCTGAATACGTATATGGGAAACAAGTAAAACAAAAGCAAATAACTAAAAGTAAAAAAATTATAAAGAATATTATAAGATATTAAAAAAATGTTCTCCAATTATTATTATGGTATAGTTTTGGATCATTATAAATAATTATGCTAACTTATAACTACTGGATTTAATAAAACTATTTCACACTTATGTGATGGAATCTCTTAGGGTATTTTCTTGTCACGCTTTATAGCGAGTGTTTTTTTTTTTCGATTTCCTTGCATAGTTGCAAAACTTCGAAATCTTCATTATTAACATACACGAGCGTGCTGAACTTTTTGCTTATTGGCCTTTCATACGAGAAAGTTTTAAGATATGGGATTAATACCAAGCGAGTGTGAATTACAGACATGTAAACCTGTTTCGTATTTAATATTCAGCGAAAATGTGTAAAACATTTAAGTTATATATTTTTAAAAAATATATGAAGAGAGGTTTCAATATGAATTTTAAAGTCCAGCAAAACTTTAGAATTTTGTTAATTGTTGTAAGACGAGATAAGACGATTATAAACCAAAATTAGCTTGACACTAAAACTATAAACCGAGCTCACAAGAAATTAATTTAAATAATGAACAAACTAACTGTGAAGGCAGAGTAAGCAGTATATTATTTAAACCAGATATATTTTGGGTATATGCAGGCGATATTTCCAGTTGCAGGAAATTAATGTTTAATTTGGCAAATTTTTCGACATATCGCACTTAAATGCTGCCAAAACTGAAAAGGCACAAATAGGCCACGTGAAAATATTAATAACAGACTTATTTTATGGTACAAAACAAGAAAAACAAAATATTTAATTCACAGAATAGAACCAAAAATGGTTAAAAATCAATTAAATTTAACTAAAATAAAAATTGTATAGCTTAAAATTTTAAACAAATGTAAATTAATGCAGTAAATCCGATTATTAATGCCCAAAAAAAAATCATCAAGAGAAATTCATCAAAGAAACATCAGAATTAAATTAAATTTTCGTAATACGCCCACCAAAATTAGGGACCAAATTAAAATATATTTTTATTTGGTTTTCAACAATTTAGGTTCTTCATCCTTTTAATATTATATCAAGACAACACCTACAAGTGTGCAAATATATTTTAAGGCTTATGATAATTGCTCATTAAATGAAATGAAACCTAACCGAAAAAGACGCCTACAAAAAGTTCACAATTATCCTTTGAGGTCGCTAAATGAATGCTAATTTTCTGAAAACAAGGAAATAAAATCCATTAGGATAGGTCAAGGGGGAAATGGCTAATATGCGAGAAACAAAAACGATGGCGTAAGATTATTCAACCTGTATAATTTATGTGGGCGTGGCTGTGTCTGTGAGCGCCTTCCATAAATTTCACATCATCATAATGTCAAATTCATCATTTAATTTGCATTCCAAAAAGATAATTTAAATCGAATTGATAGAGAGATCGCCACAAAACACAAGCGCGATATGGACAAAAAAGAGTGAGACAGAATGATTGATTGGGGGAGTAGAGGGAGATAGAACAGAAACGGGCATCGGGCAACTGGCAGTTGTCTCCCTTATCCCCGATAATAAAAGCAATGTTTCAGCATCGAGTCTCCAAACTTCAGCATCATAATTCTCGTTTGTTTTGTCTCTGGCTGCATTTTTATGATATACGAGCTCATCTTTATCCTAAGCCGTCGGATTGTGGCATCAACTCACCTGTAAAGAGAAAATGTAGCAGAAAACAAACATAAGAATAGGCAGTTAAGTATATTTGATTAAGGTGTTATGTCTGCGCCCCATTGTCTGGCTATTAACATTAAATAAAAAAACAAAAACTATTTGCATAAGATGACGAAGAAGTTAACTTAAATTTTGAAATACCTTAAAGCTCTGTAAATTGTGAGTTCAGTTACAAATATATTCTGTATTGTGTTTAGAATTGCTTTTAGCCATTTTATGAAACTTATCCCTGTTAACCCGTCAAATTTTACATACTCTCCCAGTTAGCTTAACTTAATAGCCGCTATTATGATGCGTTGATTCTGATACCCATTGTTTTAAACATATTACAAGTAGATTTAGTTCAGATTACAACAAGAGAGGGTGAATATTTTGGGGAGGTGCAGGGCGCAGACATAATGTCTTGAGGGGCACTAATTTATGCGGCAAACGAAAACAACGGAACAATAACCACATAATCCTGCTAGTTGTGTGGCTAATTGGTTTATAATTTTCAGAATTCAACTTGTGCGAGGGGCGTTAGTTACTTGCCGTCGTCATACAGCCAAGTACTACTGCCTTTATGTCTATGCATGAGTCGAAAACTCGGACACGGTTCAACATTTGGCAGTCTGGCCCAAAATATATGAACATATGAAATTGGACAGCATCATAAGCGTCATTTATCTGCCGGTCCAGTTGCAATCAAGAGCGTGTCTACGACCATTAGCGGAATGTTGCACCAAACTGATAAGGTGCCCTTTGCGAATGTCAGTTAGCTGTCAGTGGCAACAGCAGCTTCTCGAAAACCATAGAAACAGGACAAGGGCGCGTTAGCTTTTCCTGGTCCCAACGATTCTGCCGGGCATTCCCTCAGCTTAATTGATACTGTGTTTGGTGCTGCGAATTTCGCTTTTTCCCGTCAAATATGGATTTTTTGAAATGTGGGGGAAAGTATGAAAACGGATGTATTACACTATTAGCGCTGTTAAATTAGTAATGAAGGTTAACATTCTTTTGACGAGGGACTTATCGATTACATAAAATCTAGTATGCGTCTTTAAAGTTTATTTTATGTTATCGACTTATTATACTTTAAAGCCACATCTAGTTTATATTTTGTAATCGATAATTCTAATTCTAAATATCTAATAAAAAAAAATATTGTACAATATGGAGACTTTCAAAGCTGCCTACGAAATGAAAACAGCTAAATTATATAAATCAATCTTACTTCATTATTTGTTTATAGCATTTTAAAAAAAAATCAACATTTTGGTTTTCTGTTTCATTGGGCTCTTCAAATGCTCGTGAAATGTGGGTGACCAGGACCGATGAGACCCAGGTTGGAATACTACTTAACGCAGTGGATGCTGCTCGGCTGTGGGAATCGCTTTTGCTGATTGCCGTAAGCGCTATGGGCGCTACGTGGTCATAGGCGTACCGCGGCACATGCGCTTTTCATTTAGTGCAGCAACAGCAACGGAAACAGAAGCAACAGCAACTGCAACAGAAGCAGCAGCAACTGAAATGGCCATGGTAATGGCGATTTCAACTGCATTCCGCAATGTGCATTATGAATTGTGAATTGCGCACGTGCATTGTGAATTATGCATTGTGCGTGTGCATTAGGCGAGCAACACATCTGAAAAATTCACGGAGCGCACACTAGAGCAGAGAATGTTTCCGTGCAACTTATCCAATTTTAATGTTTATAAGCTTAACTGCAGTTAAGAATTCTTTTAGTTTGTTCCAAAATTTGCATTTGGTTAAAGAATGCAATAAATAAATATCATCAGTAGACGAAACGTGATCACGAGAAAGAGTAGAGTATTTTATTTAGAATACAAATAAAATAAATAAATATATATAATATATAATAATATATATTAATATATGTATGTTTACCTTGAACCACTGTGCTTAGGCACTCAACTTCAGTATTTACTGAGCAATCCGACAACCTGCTCAACATGTTAATGTGGCAGACGTTCAGCAATGGCGCTTCTGCAGCCGCTTAACTGTTAGTGGGTTGTGTAGGGTGTTGGGAGCTCTATGTGGCATTAGGATTGGGGCTTAAAAGTTGGGATTTCGGGAGTTGGCTACGTGCAGCGGCGCAAATTGTTTGGTCAGTCCCACGGTTCACAGTCGGCGCTCGCACACAAACACACTCATAGTTTCAGTAGCTTTTACGGATTCTGCTTTATGCGCTTTCCTCAAAAGCTCATTTTGCATTTCTCGCTATCAGCCTCACTTTGTTTTCTTTTTTTTTCTGCTGTTGGTATTTTATTTCGTTTTCTGATGCTGTTTTTATTTGATTTTATTTCTTGAATATTGCATGTGTTTTTTTACTATCTATCACTCTCTCAGAGTGTTGTCTGCATGTGTTTTTTCTTGGCTTTTATGACTTTTGCGTTTCTCAATATTCCACTTTGTTTCTGTGCTGGGCCAGGCAGATAATACCGCTGGACTCGAGCTAGAGTATGAATAAAAAAAAAATAAGGTCGACTTTATAAACCTTGAGATACTTTAAGAGTATGACCATAAGCGACAAACTTTTTTTTATATATATGTAAAATAAATATTTAATTTTTTCATTTTTATTGGTTTTGTTTTTGAATTCTCATTTATTTATATTAGTTATGGACTAAATTAATTATTTAATGGATATCAAAAATTATTTTAATATTTTCAAATTAATAATTTATTGATATTTATTATTAATTTATTAATAATCATAATTACTAAAAGCATTCCACAAATTGTAAATTGTAAATTTGATACATACATAAAATCGAAACAGAACAATTCAATTTCAATTTAAAATGAAAAAAAAAAACTTGTAAACGATATCATTTTTTGCAGACTGACTAATAAAGTTCATTAAAACTTTGTACACAATTTAAATATTATTAAACGATGTTATATGCTACTGCATTCGCTGTATTCCGCTATCATAATTAATGCATGGGGAATTATTATCATCGTTCCGCGCTCTGGAGACTGAGAAATGCGAGATTAAATATATGTATGTGGTCGTGCCTACAAATATTCCTCATACGCTTTTAAATTGAATATTAATTTATTTCACAGCGCACACAATATCTTGGAATATATATGTCTGCTCACTATACCATATATAGCTGACAAAAGAACAATCGCTCGAAAGATGAGTTCTCGTATGCGAATTTTGTTTTTGCTCATTTTATTAACGTTAATTGAGACTTCTAATCGAATCGCGAAATTTCAAATACAGATGCAAAAGTGGAATCGGAATTGTCAGAAATTCCATTATTTTATCATTATGAAATCTAATGAGAAACGGGCAGAAGAAAAATTATTAATCGTATTAAAAAATTATATGACATAACTTTGATATCTTTGTGTCTATCTTTACATATATATACATATCTAGTTGACTTATGTTAGATAAGCGCAAATTTAGTATAAAACCTTCAAATATATGCAGTGTCTGAGTTAAAGCTGGATTCAATGTGTCAATCTGCATGATGGTTAAATTTATTTTTTACAGCCTTACCAAGGCTGTACTTACGGTCCATCACATTTAAATGCAAAAGTTTTCACCTTTACCATTTTCACTATAATTTTATATGTATGTACGTATGTATTTCACTTTTTATGTAAAATACTCGTATACGACTACCGAATTCCCAGTAAAACCGTGTTTGTAATTCGATTCTAGAAATGCCATCTAACTTGGCATTTGAACTGCAATTGCAAATAAACACAGCAAAGAGAAAATTAAAAAAATTGCCAGCCATACATATGGCACAGGGCCTTAATTAATTGAGTTCATTGCCTGGCCATAGCACAAAAAACTTGTCAAGCATTAGTAACAAAAAATGATTAAAAATACAAAACAACAAAACATACAAAAAAAAAACGTCGAAATGAAGTGGACGTTGATGACCTTCGCTTAAGGTTCAGAGCCGGCAACGATTTATGCAACGCCAGAGAATGAAAGAGTACCTTGCAAAAAAAACGAGGAACACAAACCTGGTAACTGACACCTTCTGCTTCTGCAAAGCCACCCACTCGCGCCACCTAGTTCCAGGCAGCAGCCTGCTCCCCTGTCATTCATGCAAATGACAGGTAATTGACCTCATAAAGCATGTGTGTAAGCATGTGTCTGTGTGTGTGGGTGTGGGTGTGTGTTTAGGTGTGTGGAGGCACAGAACAGCAGGCTAAGTGTGCGATAGATGCAACAATTTTTACTTTCATGTCTTATTTGATGTACTATGCTACAATGTATTCAGAGCGAGTTGGGTACTCGCTCAATGCCTACATATGCATGTGTGTATATATATATATACATATGTGTTTGTATATACATATGTGTGCATGTGTGTATATTTATATGCATGTGTATGTATATGTGCCCCCTGCCACCCTCAGGCAAACACTTAAATGTGAGTTGTGTGTTGTTTTTTGTAGGTGCTTTGCATTTTGTATTTGCATACCCTGGGCAGTGAAAAAGAGCGCATTCCAGTTTTGACTTGAGCTTCAACACGTTGATATAAACTCATAAAAAATAGAAGCTAACGGAAAGTATTGATATGCTGCTAAATCGAAACTTAATCACAGTAACTGGCATCGCTTGCGATTTATGTTTCCTTTATGTCGAGATTTAGTAATCTACATCTAACTTCTGGTTGCAGGGTATTTAATCGTCGGCAAGCTGAAAAGTGAGCTCTTCTTTCTTGTATTTTTCGTTTTTCGTTCGTTTTCCTTTCTACCATTTAAATATAATTTTGTAATCTTTTTTCTAGCCATTTCTCACGATGCATCGCTGCTTTGTGCGACAAATTCTAAAATGTTAATGTGCCAGAAGAGCGGCAACTTATTCTGATGCCGCTCGATATGAATGAGACGAGACCAGGAACGAAGGACGTAGCAGGGAGCAGAGCAGGGCGCTAATGTGTAGCTCTCACATTGTACATTTTGTGGTTGGCTATGTGCAACTTCTGTTCACGTTTCCATATGCGCGAATTTCTTTGTGTGGATAAGCATGCAATTACCGCAAATAGCATTTCATAAAATGACATTAAAAGCAATGTAAAGCAGAAAGTTGCATTTTATTGAGTTTCATTAACATTTAAATCTTAACATGTACAAATACATTTATAATTGATCGAAAGCGCAGTACTTTCCGTCCATGGTATCGAAATCTGGCGTATGTGAGTGTAAGACAAGAATAAGTATTTGAAATTAATTTAATTAAATTAAATAATTAAATATATAAATAAAAGACATACAACTAGTGGCAGTCCAAATCGTAGTAGTGCTGTTTCTCAAGGCATTTAATAAAAAAACAAATATTCATTATGGTAATAAAATCAAGATCCCTTCAAAATGAAGAAAGATTTCATTCGGCAAAATAAAAAATGGTTGGTTTCGCTTCTAGGAAAACTTACTACAATATAACCATCCATCATATCTAGTTGTTAGAAGTATTATTTAGCTGTTTGAAAAGCTGGGAAAACTTCAGTATTATTCCACTACTATTATATTGATATATTTTCATAATAGTGGCAGAATAATGTCACCTTCCTTCCATGTTTGATATCTGCAGCTATTCAATTACAGGAGATAATGGTTGTGAATTTTGGGGTCGGTAATGGGCATGGGTGAAGCAAATTACAGAGAAGGTTTCTAGCGCTTAAATTAGGGGAGATATGTGGCTTTATCAATATGTAATTATCGACGTAGACGTATCACTACAATACTACTGACGCGGGCACATCCCAGAATATGTTCCTGTTCCAAGTTTCAAGTCTTTATCTCTGAGGGTGTCAAAGTGTTGCGTTTACAGACGGACAGACAGCATGGCAGACATTAAAAAAAAACCAATTTACTGTGATACATTTGTATAAAATTAAAATTATTTTAGGTGAAAATATTAACAAATGTCACACTTAACGTTCGCTCAACCCTATCACAGTATTTATTAAATTTCGATTAGCTTGGAATTCAACAAATGTGCCCAGAAATTGTGATATATTTCAGCCTTGAATGGTTGACAAAGAGGAAGAAGGCGAAAAAGCAAGCAAACTAAATTCAAGAACCATGAATTTATGAATTTTATGCGTGTTTATCAGCAAAACATGCCGTTGGGCCTGGTCCGAGTTACAACAACAACAATAGCAGCAACAATAGGAACAGCATTAGCAACAACAAACGGAGACCCCAATAAGCGACAAAAGCTGAAGTGCGCCACGCATACAAAGAATAAAAGAGAGAGAGACAGAGAGAGAGAGAGAGCGAGTGAGTGGGAGCGTAAGCTTCAGATAAGAACATGCACATACGATGCTAAGCCAGTGTGAAAGTGTGCGTACGTGTGTATCTGTGCGTCTGTGTGAAGTGAAGCCCAAAAGCGAAACAAGCACAAACTAAACGAAACGAGGCGTGAAAATCACAAACAAATCACGAAAAGCGCAACAAGAAGAGAGACAAAGGGCAAAGAGTAGTACACACATTTATATACACACAAACATACACATACATATGCAAATCAGGCGAAACAAAAACGGGGGAAATGATTCATGGTCGTGTTTATCAACAAACACGTTTCATGAGTTGCCTCAGCTGCGCTCAGCTGCCAAGGAAGCCAAACTTTAGCTAGGCAACTCACAGAAGCCAAATCCATGTTAGCAATTTCACTACAAATACACCGACGTACATACGCATACGGTATATATACACACAATATACATACACATGCATGTAGGCCTCGAGTGAAGCAGCTCGGACAAGGCGGCAGCAGGCAAGTGCAATGGAACTTGACACATGTTTCAAATGTCATTTCGTTTTGCCATACATATATATGACACATTCTCCTATATACATGAGTGCATTTCCAGAAATACATCCAAGTGTATGTACATATATAACAGTCGCTAATCAAATGCAGCTGACGTTGTTGGAGCCCATTGCATTTTCAGCTTGTTCGTTCGTTGTCATCATTTATTGGGCTTGGTTTTTAGAGTGGACCTTAACCACTCAACACCAAGAAACTGGTGTATATTTCTTATATTCTATTCTCAATATCAAATTTATTTTCATAAAAATAATAATAATAAAATTAATTTTGTTGTGCTATTACAACAGAAAAAAAACTACTTTCAAACGTTTACCATCACTGAAACTTAGAACTGTATTTACCAGAAAAAATGATTTGACTCATTGCTACATATATTATTTTGATTAATAGAAAAAATCATGTATGAGAAACTAGTTTTCAAGCTCTCATTATTTTAGACTGAGTGGCTGGATTTGCAACCGAACGACACAAAACTGGATAGTTAATGAAAATGCAAATAGCGCAGGTGTCTGAGTCTCAAATAATTTATTCGAATTTTATTTGCTATTGCTATTGCTATCCATCTCAATTATAGAGAGATCGAGGGCGGGCCTGGATTATTAATAATCGTCTCCATTTAAGTGAACTTGTCTCTTTACATATTTACATATGGTTGTTTGTCATTGGCATCCTTGACTTGAACACACAGATTGTCAAACACTTGAAGTCAAAGTTCAATGGCCACTATCTGTCAGTCAAGCTGAAGGCGAGATTGGGTCAATATATACAAAAAAAAAAAAAAAGGTTAGGAAACAAAGAACGAAAATAGAGATAAGATATTTTAGGAAAATTGCCAGCAGATACGTTTCATATGGCTGCTGCTGTGTGGGCAAGCAAAAATTGGCCAGCTGCTGCAGTCGGTAGCCTGAAATTCATCAATTAAAAGAACGCTGAAGATGCACAGATAGCCAGCCAGGCACAATGGCTCTCAGTTGATTGGAAGGTTGAGCAATGTCAGTGACAAGGAAAATCAATTTAACTGACTACGTATTGAAAGAGACAAATAGTCAGCAGCAGCAGCAGCAGCAGCAGCAGTGGGCAGACTAAAGACAATGACTCGGCAGGAGAAAGTCATAAAAATGACTTGCAGTGAAAGAAGTTGATGATGCTCAAACGTTTATATGTTTATAAGATTATACCGAATATACGATAAAAATACTCGTATATCAAACAAAAATTTAAATAACAAAAATGTTGAGGTTTTTAGGTCAATTAGTTATTGATATTTCTTTGTATTCAATATTTAATTATATATATTATACATTATTTATTTCTATGAAAATACCAACCTACATTTATAGATGCATTTATTTATTATATATATTATATATATATTATTGATGCTTACTAGTTCGTGATAAGAATTTTCCATTTTAAAAATCTACCTTTCAATTTACGTTTTTTACTGTGTAATTGCTTTCTGTAGTGCTCAGTAAATACAACAAAAAAAATCGGCATATAAAGTCCCCCATTCATGTTCATGAAGAAAGTAAAACAACCTCAAATTTTAATTTCTTCAACACTCTTGGCCAAAATCCACCCAACGCCCACGTCTCAATTCTCGTGGTGACCAACTCAACTGTCCGACACTCGCTTCGTGTTTATTCCATGTTTTCTACTTTTTCCATTTTTTTTTCTAATCATGTTCAGTTCTTGTCACAATTGGCAGGCGATTTGTACCTCGTCAAAAAACGACAAAGACAGAAAATTGAACATGAACTCAGTGTTCCAAGCCTCAAGTCTCTATATCTAAGGGTGTCGAAAAATGATGCGTGCAGACAGACAGGCAGACGGTCAAACGAACAGTTAACAAGACGGACATAAACTGATACCTGCGGTAACAAAGTTTAATAACTAAGTTGTATACATATTTACTTAATTACAAATAAGTCTACAGTTCAAATACATTGTAATGAGTTTATATTTTGTAATTGCATTTCATTTGTAATATTTTTCACTATATTTTTAAATTCATTGAATATTCTTCATCGCATGCCCAAGGGCATTAGATAAAATACTTGAAATATGAATTATAAATTTATTTGATAAATTTCAACGCGCGTTTTTTATTGCCAAAAGCTTTACTTTACTTTATATTATTTTAAAAATCGACTGAAAAACATAAAAAAAAATTTTATTTTTATATTTACAAATTATTTGCTTTTACATAAATAATATAATAAGGAAAATCAAGCAAGCTTAGACAATAAAAGAGACAGAGATTGAAGAAAGTAATAGGAAAAACCTGGGAAATATGGGAAAAATGGAAAGTTTTTAGCCAAGATGTACTTAAGCTAGAGGATGATTAAAGTCCGCTTGAAAAGAAATTTTCATTTGAATTTCTAGCAATACAAAATAGTTTGAAATGTAATTATTTTAGGCTATTCAATGGCTACGTGCTCAAGAATCTGGAGCCTACATTATCGCAAAGACTGAAGCAGTAGGATGACTAGCATATCTTCAGGGATATTAAAAGCAAGTCGATGTGCAAACAGAATGGTTTAGGTTGTCAGCTCTGTTCGCAGTCACAGTAGTGTACTCAGCTAAAAGACAACAGATAAGAATAACCCAGAGGGTTATTCTAGCGTCTATTCTAATAAGAAATTTATTCAAATATGTGCGTATGCAACAAACACACATACACAAAAATAAACAAAGTATCTGAAAGAAGCGCACAAAACAAACTAAATGGCAGTAGTGATAGCCAGCCACAGAGGCTGCTTTGGTGCTGATAGGTGCAAATCTGTTTAGGGCGTACGAAGTACAGAAGTACGAAGACACGTGTGCCACACAAGCTGAAAGTTTGCCACATAACTGTTACTTGGCAATTGTGCTGCATCATGTTGAGAAGTATGGGGATGCAATGATGATGGTCTGAAACCTCAATGTGATTATAGATCGATTTTAACAATGTACATCTAAATATATTATCTTTTGTACAATCGAAGTTGTAAAAACAAAAATATCTTAACAAAATCAGTTATTGAATAGGTTACAAAGATATGCAACCAAATAAAACTTAAGCACGTTCCGTTACAGATTTGGTTTTACCGACTGCTAAATAAGTAGATAGTCTTCAAGAATTTAAGCTAAATATGTTTTTCCCCCTTTTCCCCACAGAACACATTAAAAATGGTTAGTTACGGTAAATGTATGCGAAAGGCAGAAGAAAACATTTCCGTATGTTTCACCATATGTTTGATCAATGCTTTTTTCTTGTTTCATTTATTGTAATTTAAATAATGAAATAAGTTGCTGTAAATGGGAAATAAATGATGATTAGGCCAAAGGTCAAGTTAAGTATTAAATACGTATAAATACGAACTGAAGTATAAAAGATGCTCACCGACATGGAGCTCGTAATTAATACGCCTCTAAATGTTGGCTAAAAGACCTTACAAATCAATCGCTTTGGCAATCAAGTCGCAATGACTTTCATTTATTTATGGGTAGGCAGAAAGGATGGGAAATGGTTATATCCACTTCTTCTACAGTTGACGCGATTATAGCCAGCAAAAATGAAGAACTGGAGTGAAACCGTGTGCCCTCAAGCGTACTAGTACTGATAAAGCAGTATAAAGCAGAATATGTAAAAAAAAAAAGAAGAAAAAAAATAGTGCAGACGATTGGCACTTGGACGGGTATGACCAGTTAATGGCAATGCCCACTTACGCCCACGCAATCAGTGGAAGCATTTTTTACGTTTGCCGATATACTTTTAACCCATGTGCAAGAAAGAAAAAACAAACAAACATCAAGCCCATAAAGTTGGCCAACTTGTTGTTGTTGTTGTTGTTGTTGTTGTTGTGATGTTGCCAAAGTAAAAAAACAAATTTCCACATAGTACCAGTACCAAACTCGGAGTTTTGAATAGAGCAATTGAAATGGTTCAGATGGTTTTGTGGTTCGCTGCTCGCCTACTATTATGTGCCAAAATTACGCAAGTGAATTGGCGAAAGTGCTTATGTAAGGCCTTACTTAACCAATTGTTCATTATGTCTTATTAGAAGTATAAATAATACACAAATAATACATTAATACAATAGTTTCAATAACAAAAGTTTGGCTTTAAGACAAAAAGCAACAGAATTTATAATGAAAACAAATTCCAAAAATAATCACAACTTTTCGTTTATCATATTAAAATGTTCATATTAAGGTAACGTGAGCAAATGATGGCAATTTGGGGCCAATACTCACATAGCTTTAAAGTTGATGCGTCGGAAAACAAGTGGGCGGCAAAAAGTTTACCCATTTAACCAAATTTGAGCAGCCCACAAAAACCGCAACGGGGCAAGAACAAGCGGCAAACACAGCTGCTGACTGTGGATTGTGTCTGGAGGCGTGGCCCATTGTTAAGCCGGTTCAATGTACAGAGCCGCCCCCACCACTCGCTGGCCAAGTAAAAACTCATCAAACTATATTTTCGATAAATAATGACAATGAACTGATGGCCAAGTTGGAAGAGCGGCTGAGGGAAGGCTGTTTTGCAAGAGTGTGCCTGATTGCCGCCCATTTTGCTTGTCTTTCTCCTGCTGCAAACAACTTCATTGATTTTGTGCCATTCTAGGCAGCCAGCCACTGCCTGCGAACAGGCGCGACAGCGAAATATAAAAAAAAAAAAACCAGGAGCACAAACACAAGCCAAAACAAATACTTAGTTGTCTCCAGTGTGTGTGTGTGTGTGTGTGTGTGTGTATTGTCACGCCCAGTTAGCGCGCCTAGCCGTATGCAGCAAGCATTTGCATTTGTGGCAGCAACGTTGGCAATGCCTGCTTTGCCTATATGTATTCAGCCTCCTCCAGCAGCGATGTCCACCTCCTTTACTCCATATATTTAAGCCAAATCGGACAACAGACGGACAAGTCAACAACGCAAGCTGCACACGGCTAGTCGATAGTCCGAAGAGCACAGTGGAACAAATTGTGTAATTATCAAAATATATATGTTTGCGTATTAATGTACCGAAGTGAACTAATATTAATTATATATAATATTAATTTACAATTATAAATAATTATTAAATTATTTATTAATAAATATTATATTGAATTATTTAATATGAAAGAGTATTTATATAATTTTTTTTATAGTCAGACATAAAGTTCAACAAATTAACAAAATAAATTCATATATTTACATATCTCACATGAATAGGTACAGTTTTTTGTAATATTGACTTTCCACAGTGTATATTTTTTCGAATTTTATTCGGCACCAACGCCTAATAAATTGCACTATGGGGAACATTCGCTGTATGGTCAGCGAAGTGACGGCGTGTAAATGGTCGAAGAGCGCAGCAAAAACTGGACACGAAAATGTCCCGGGACCACATTTAGCGGTCTTTGGGCTTATTGGCTGTTTTATGGGGCTTCAGACCGAAACCAAATGGCTGATTGTTGTAGCTGTAACAAAACTTTTCACTTGTTCTAATTTCCAATATTTTAAAAATTATTTAAATCTTTTGATTTGTTGGAATTTATACAAACTTAAAGAGATATAGAGTCTATTCTTTATTCTTATGTGCATATAAGTATAATTATCTCCATCTGCTCCTGAGCGTACTCAATCTCCAAGTTACGAAACTCGGTTTCAATTATAAAATACAGTAAACGCTTAAATTCCCATTTTGAGTCTTGAATATGTTTGCTTGGGAATTTTATGACTAAGTAGGATGAATGGCCAAAAGAAATGGGGCATGTGAAATTGCCACACAAGTGCCATTAAATTGAATTCATTGTCGTAGTGGCTGCTCAGGGGTGAAGCTTACCTCTTTCAACTCCAGAAATATCTTTTGCGTAGCCTGCAAATAGAAGAAATAATAAAACATTTTGTTAATTTCACAAGTACTTCTATTTATCAACAATATTTATGGTATTTTTAATATTTCTTTCAAGAATGCAAGTAAAAAAAAATATATATATAAAAAAATAAAAAAATTTCGAAACATGACGCATGCTCATGAAAAAAAAAGGTTGCACGACCTTACCTTGTGCACCGCAAAGGGTTCAAGAGTTTTGGGCGCACAAAACGCAAAGTATTCAAATTAAAAACTACTTGAGTAAAGTACAGCCCGGAAAAATGTCTGCTTCCTGCCAGAAGAAAAAAACTTGTGTGTGCCACAAAGTTAAGAATTCAGAGAACTCAATGCCAGCTCTCAAATGTGAAATGCACAGTCGACTGTCAAGAAATTCTAGTCCCTTTCATGGGTAGCCATGAAAGTAAACGATATTTACAAAATAACATGCGCAAAATTTGGCACGGAAGAAATCAGTGGATTATTCATTTATAATTTGTCCATATCTATCGATATAATTTCATATTTTATTGTGGCAACAATTTAATCAATTTTAAATTTTTTAATTTACTTTCATTTCTGGACCTTTTAGATATATCGCAGGCAGACCAATATTTACTCGTACATTCGCGCCATAAGTTTTTTCTGCACATTGATATTTACAATTTTCTTAGTCATGCACATTCGCCTTACATTGAGAGAGTCATCCTGATTACTTTTGGGACAACTTTATATTTAATGATGAGTCTAAATAAAACAAGCAAGAACTGACCCGAACTGACTGGTCACAAATAAGTGCATACATATACATATACATAGACATATATACACACAATCGTAGATAACGGGGCTCTTCAGAACACACACAATCGTAGGTAACGGGGCTCTTCAGAACACACACAATCGTAGGTAACGGGGCTCTTCAGAATACATACAAAAACATATTAACGCTCGCGGCGATTATCATGCCATCTCTTTCTGACACATGCACTCGCATATTTATGCGTACAGAAAATGCTTGCGGCTGCTGATAGCAAGGAGTATAATATGAGAATCGACTATATCCTCGGTGTTTTTTATCCGATATTGATGATTATAATATGCAGAAGCATATTAATGGCTTTAATCGCTACCGGAAATCGAAATGTATTGATAACAAATGGGTTCAGGGTATTTCATAGTCGATCTCACTCGACTACAGCATTCTTACTTGCTTTTATTTGCTTCTGTTTAGGTTTTGTGTTTTGTGTTTTTTGCACATCTAATTAACGCTAATTTCGCATTTGCATATAACAAAATAGAGAAAATCATTATGAAATTTCGCTTAAATTGCAAAAAGCCAAATTGTGAACACTAGTTCGCAAATGGGGAGTGGGTAAGGAAAAGGCGCGGTGTGTTTTTCAAATCGCAACGAACTAAATTATTGTTAGATGTGCGTTTTGTTGTTTCTCATACGTTGTGTATGTTGATTGCAACATTGTCAAAATTAGCACTAAATAATGTTTGCAATTATAAGTTATTTATACATATATATGCATTGTCCAATTTAATAGTGTGAAAATCGGCAAACCGACATTGCTCCAATTATACATATTATTATTGCTAATTACTGTAGATTTGGGTTGTGTTAAACAGTTTTAAACACTTTTAAACAGTTTCACCAGATGGGAAATATCGATTGTAAGCTGCGTGTGTAATCTCTTAAGTCTGTTAACTTTTTCTTTTTTTGTAAAAAAAAAGAAGGGAAATATGTATAAATTGCCAGTGAAAAACTAATTCACATCAGATTTTAATTCATTTGACTTTTGGTAAATTCTTTTGTTGTTTTTGTTATCTTGCCTTGCACTTTAGCTGTGGGTGCATTAAGTCCCAACCCGCACTCATCAGCCCCAACAGCGCTCAACCCCTACTGCATACAAGAGCTGCATAAAAATGCCAAAGTGGCATGCTGAAAAAATAAAACCAAAAACATTATGGTGTGCGACTGTGTGTGTGAGTGTGCTTGTGTGAACGGTAAATTACTAGTAAATCCAGTGTGTGCACTCAAGCCACAATTTATTTCAACTGACGCTTCTGGCGGTCGCTAAGTAATTGAATCAAGCATCTCCAATTCTCTCTCAGAAAGTATGCAAGGATGAAATTACAACTTTAAATAACTTTGCACAACTTGCTAATGCCCTTTTTGCTTCGGCTAGATGACACAAAACCTGAATCAATGGCATTTTTTTATGCAGATCTTCGATTTGAAAATTTTAAAAATATTTTTTCATTTTGGATTCAGTTATTCAATTCAATAGACGATTTGGCAAAAACAAACTTACTTTGTGTGCACAAAGTTGGACTGCACAATGTGAAACTTGCATTTACAGCGCATTGAATAATTCGACTTGACGCTTGTCAGCAGGCAAACAATTTCGTACATCATTTCACTTCTTTACTCCGCGGAGTCAGACTTGAATACGCACATTTAAATTAGAAGAGGACACGACGCAATTTGCCCCCTCAATAAGTTGAGCAGCTGCCAACTTAATTTCCAATGCAATCGACTAATCGTGCATGGCGAACGAACAGTGAGTGCAAATATATTTGTACTTATATACATAAGTGCATGAACAAAACGAATCAAACTGATATTACTGTATGAGAATAAGTTTTCGGCTATATCTTGGGTGTGACTTATCCGATAATAATTAAATTAATCCAGTTTATCAATAATTAGTTAAGGTATACGACATGTTCAAATTTTTGCTATAATTGTTATAAAAAATCTATATATATATCGATAATCGCGACATACACTTGATCTAGGCATACAAGAACTTACATTCAAATTTGCTTTCTAGTTTTTATAATACCTGAGATTCGTTTGCATGGCTATATCGGACTCAGCTCCTGTGGATCGGGGGTCGGTAATGCTTCCTTCTACCTGTTACATACTTTTGCATAAAAGTATTATACAATTTTACCCAATTTTTATTGAGTACATTAATTTACACATAATTTTGATTTTAAAAACAAACTTATTGTTTTTATGGAATCTCTATGATTTAGTAGTCCGATGTTTTTTATTGCCAATCCAAATGTAGGGTATATTTAGTCACTGCTTGTGAAAGCTTTAATGAGATAAACTACACTCTCGGTTACGCTGAATTGAGTGACCATCTGCAGGGGTATAAATAAAAGTGCCCTCGGTTCTGTCGCTTGTGTGTATTGCCTCTGATCCTCTGTGTCTGTTGTATCTACAATAGCTGTTGTTACATGTCATGTTGTTGTTTTTTGCTTGTTGTTGTCACCGTTGCCACAGTGGCTACCGACTGCACATTGTATAAATGGCGTGGAAATTAAATTGTATTAAGTAATAAATGTGTAAAGCTTGTGCATTATGCAATGTTAATATTTATTGGGTATTGTAGAGGCAGGGTAGGGTATGAAGTTGCCTTTGTCGGCCTTTGTTGATTCTATACCACAAAGTGTGCTAAGCACATATGCGGTGCCACAACAAATCTAATGCATAAACCTATTTTCATACAATCAAAATAATTAAAGTTGTCACAAATCCGTTAACTGACTAAGCACAAATATTTATATGTATATATATTTATTTATTTATATACATATATATTTATATATATATTGTGATTGTCACATCCCAAAGCTTTTGAATCTATATTTTTCTTTGTCCACGAAGCTTTTCAAATATCTGTTGCACTAATGGTAATCTGAAACCACACAAAAATGTATAATAAATCAATTGCAAACCCTTTGGCAGTAACCCCTAAATAACTCACATAAATGTAAATTAATATTAGCTACTTGAAATGGCTGTGCCAACGAAAAAAAGCGAAAAGCAGCAATCTAAGCATGACTGGCTAGCGACTAAGAGAGCTCCTCTTCTTCTTGCAGACAACTGGAACATAATTGAATTAAGTATTTCCATGATGTGTTCACAGCCAGGGTAAAGCCGCAGTTATCCAACTAGATACGCAGACAAATAATTGCTTTATAATGCAGGGGAACATAAAAAATAGAATGACTATCTT
The DNA here is from genome assembly GCA_035044245.1 of Drosophila nr. fundita. NCBI lineage: Eukaryota > Metazoa > Arthropoda > Insecta > Diptera > Drosophilidae > Drosophila > Drosophila nr. fundita. The sequence goes on from JAWNMG010000185.1 coordinate 230,604, forward strand.
AGGCACGCTGAAGGTTACATGCCCTTGGAGACTGAAGTCACCTGCTCATTTCAAAAGTTCATTATAAATTAAAAAACAATGCGATTGTATTTCCGACGTTAACTTAAAAGCTAAGGGACAAGGTCAAAACAGACTGACGGACGGACTGGAAAAGCTATTCAGACGGTAGTCGACGTCTCTTGCAGAGACAATTTTTTTATAAATCATAATTAATATGGGATTTGTCTAACATTTTAGATCATAAACTAAATAACAAAAAAATTTAGAAATGTGTTGACCGGAACCAGAAAAAGTTAGTAAACAGAAAACAACAACGAAAAATGACAAAACAAAACTATTTTAAAATTTGTAAATAATATGTAATCTAAAATACAAATTAAAAACTTCAATTTTATTTATTTTATTTTTCTCCCATAATTTTAGAGCTAAAGTTAACACTCTAAGGGTGTGGAAAAAAGTTGCGCTTATACAAACGGACAGATGTACAGACAGAAAGACGGACACTGCACAAAATACCTTTGCAAGACACCTCCGGTATCAAAGTATCACAATTTGCATAGTTGCACAATAAAACACGCTATTGTGGAAAATTTAAAAGAAACCATTAATAAAACCGAATTTAAAATTAAACAAGAAAAAGAATTGATCGAATCCTGGTCAAATGAGACCGAAAAAAAACTGCAATATGAACTGAAATCAACGGACTTCCAAATTGACGAATAAGATAAATAAATAAATATATATATATATATATATATATATACACTCTGCGAAATTCGATTAAAGGAATGAATTCTTTAAATATGTATTTTTATTAAGGTAAATAGTCGACAGACACAAAACAGTTCAAAATTTAGACTCATTGGAAGGAATACACTATTAAAAATGTTAAGTACAGTTTTCAACATTTGATGTGTTTCAAATAACAAGAACTTACTTTCATTTTTTATTCAAAGATATAAAATCAACTTTCTAAATTTGTCAAGCATAACCACGACCATTAATCATAAGTTTCAGACAGCTCAATGTTTCGTGCTTACCCATTTGAAACCGACAGATAACTGAAATTTACTATATATATATATATATATATATATATATATATTCATACCTTATTCGAAATATGCAAAGTTAATGCCAAATTTGAGCTCTTGACCCAATTGTCTCCTAAGATATGACACATATCAATTTCAATTCTGTATAGGGCTCTTTCAAATCCAAATTTGACCTTGCTCCAGTCTGATTGTTGTGTAATTTAGTTGCCTATAGGATTTTCCAACTAGATACAGAAATAGAGACAGGAGCAGATATGCTGATGATTATGGAAGTGAAGAATATGTCAGTCAGTGAGTCAGAGATGGCTTCGGATTCGGTTCGTTTCTTGTGTGTTTTTTTTGCTGTGGGTTTTCTGTGCATGGCATAAATCACATTTAAATGAACTGAAGTGTGTGCCTGGCTGACTTTATGGCACTGCCCCCACAATTGTTTGGTAATCGCTTTGACCAAATGTTTTACGTACCAAAATCTCTCACATAGAATCGTATGGTACCAAAAACAAGAGAAAAAACCGTAAGAATGCTGTAGCCTAGTGAGCTTGACTACGATATACCCTGAACCCAACCAAATTTCCCAACCCAACCAATATTCCAGCCAAATTGACGGACGGACAGATAAACATGGCTGTACGATATATACCTGGCTCTTGATTCTGATTAAGAATATAAATACTTTATGGGGACGGAGATGCCTCTTGTTGTCTGTTACATACATTTGCACAAAATCACTATACTCGTTTAAACCATTTTGAATGGAGTTAGGGTATAAAAAGGGCATGAAATAAAAAGTAAAATGCTGCAATTGAGCGAGTGCCGGCTTTTTATGGCATTGTTTGCATGGGTTTCTTTTTCCTGTGCCTATTTAATTCAATTTATTTATTTTTTTCAAACGACTGATTCGACGCAGTCTGAAAAGTTCACATCGAAAAGACCTATTGAGTGAAAAAGACAACGAGAGGGAGAGTGAGAGTCAGAGAGAGATAGACATATGGGATTTGAGATTGAATACAAATAGCTAAAGTCCGATTTAACCGGATATACACAGAAAAGTCGCCTCTGCCAAAAATCGAAATAAAGCTTAGAAAGTGAGCATTACGGAGTTGACTTTATTAAATACAAACTGTTACTACTCTATTGACTTTAAGTTATCCTGCCACGAGCTGCACGGCGATAAAAAAGTGATGCAATTCAGAAAATCACCTGGTTTCAGTGCGGTTTTCATTTTAGCAATACATACAAAAAAAAAATGGATTATGAAATAGTTTAAACATGGTTGATGTATTTTATTTTAGTCCGCATGCAAATGCCTCAACATAAATAGAGTACTAAAAGTACTGAAAATATATCGGCAAATAACTGACTGAACCTTTCTTGGTAATTGAATATAAATATCAAATACATTGGAATATTTTACATATGCAAATATAAATGACAATATACATACAAATAAACATAGATACACACATACATGCACACATTCATGCATACACACATACATACACAGACAAATATGCTAACATGCATAGTTGCATACATACATCTATGCATATTTCAATAAAATCCAATGTGCTGAAAACTGTGTGTATATATCTCACAGCAACTGAGCGATGGCACTACTAATAAGTTGCATATCCACGACGGCTTTTGCTTCTGCTGCTGTCATTGACGTGGATTTTCCACAAAAACCGGAAATTCGAAAACCGAAGCAGCAAAGCGTAAATGCCTTGCCGAGAAGGGTAGTAAATTGCCAAGAACCGCGTTGGCCTTGCCACCACCATGGTGAGGTGAACATGTGCGTTCTCAATGTGGCAAGCATAAAAGCCAAACACGAATGCTTCACGACACATGCGACCCGCTGGCTCGCCATCTCGCTGTCTCGCTCGCATTTCGATTATCAACACTCGACACTCGAGCCCAACAATTTTCTAACTTGGTCAAATGTGCCAGCCAAGCACAATTTCATAAGAATGAAATTTCAGTCGGTGTGGCTTACGTGTTCAATTTGCTGGAAGAGCTGATTTAATCAGTCGGCCAATAAAATAAGCGAAAAACAAATAGAAAAAATAAAAATACATTGCAATGGTGAGGACGATTATAATATATTTTCTATGCGTTATACTACAAAACAATATTACACAACAAATTTACAAAACAAATTTTTATTAACAAACTCGATCCAAAATGACTAATTATTGACGAACATACATACATACATATATACTACATAAATACATACAAGCATACATACAAACATACATACATTCATACATACATACATACATACATACATACATACATACATACATACATACATACATACATACATACAAACAAACATACATACATACATACATACATACATACATACATACATACATACATACATACATACATACAAACATACATACATACATACATACATACATACATACATACATACATACAAACATACATACAAACATACATACAAACATTCATACATACTACATATATACATACATACTACATAAATACATACACAGAAACATAAATACATACATACATCCTACATACATTCTACATACATACTACATAAATACATTCTACATACATACTACATAAATACATATAGAAACATACATTCATAAAAACATACATACATTCATTACAATGTACATACATACAAATTAAAATTATCCTCCTGTTCCTTGCTCATTCGAGTCAGCTTCACTATGATATACCCCGAAGCCAGCTGTTGAATACATTCCAGTTTTATTGACATTTCAAAATTAAATAAACTTCATCTGCATTTGGTATACGAAAATCAATATTCTAAATTGGAAGTCTCTAGCTTTATAGTCTGTGAGATGTGTTCATACAGATGGACGGACAGACTGAGCAGTTGATACTGGTACAGAACATATATTATACATAATTTATGAGCGTGTTACGTAAATTCAAACAAAGCAATTTTGTAAAATTTGTTTTTTTTATCTGCAAAAGAAATCGAAATTTAAAAAAGGAAAAATGCGAAAATCTGAAACTTATTCAATTTCCCGCACCCTTATCCTTTTTATTGTTTGAACTCTGTTTTGTTAATCAATTTAAAGCAAAATCAAATGAACATTTTCCGTGTTGTTTCCTGTTAACGAAGGGAGGGAGTGCTTGGGGCGGCTTGAAGCTAATGGAAAATGATTTAGCTAATCGAAAGAATGAAATTAATAACTGATTGATTTATGTGGACATTAAAGATGATTTGAACATTTAAGGAACATTATTAACTTGTGAGAGGATAGAGTCATTATTAACTTGGCTCGATTCATATATATTGGAAAATCTTAAGCTTAAGTAAGTGATTTTAGGTCGGAAGACAAGTACAAATTATAGCCTGAAAATGGATATATGGGCATAGGTCGAAACTTGGCAGAAAGAATAAGAAATTTGCGAGACAGACACAAAAGTGGAAAAGCGCATAAGGGCGAAGCCATCAGGCAGAACAGTGAAGTGGCAGACAGCTTAGAATATTGCGTGCAAAGAGCACAGTAATAGCAAATAAATATAAACACACAGATAATGCCCTTACAGAGCAGCTGTAAATTTAATACGAGATCTGCGCATAAAAATATTATTTATAAAAAAAAAACACACAAAAAACATTGTAAAACTATTTTGTGGCTTTCTCAGCATTATTATTCAGCAATCCAATAATGGCATATTTTTCAGAGAGTATATACACAGCTAAAAGCCTTGGCGCAAAGTTAAAGATTCACGGAAAAAGCCAAGAAGCTACATTGAAAAGCAACTTTTTTGTTTATTTTTGTTGATGAAGCTAAAGTTTTGCTGACTGCACGTGAAACTATTTGGCGCCACTTTACTTAAAATGAAAATGAAATACTTTTATTAATGTGCTGCCATTCCAGCCAAAACAACCAGGAAACAAACAAACAGACAGACTTAGAAGAAAAACTTGAGAGCGCACCTTGCCATTTCTTTGGGGCAGCAAAATGTATCTGCGTGCGGCAATACCGTGTGTTAAATAAAAATGTTTGAAAAGCTGCCTATACTAGACTATTCCCGGTTTATTTTAGTACTCTGTAATCTGGATGAATGGAATCATTAATTTATAAAATAAAATTATTTTGGATTATGATTTTTTATTTTACATTATGTCTGATATGGTTCTTGTGGGTTTCACCCATCCTTGCAATTAATGTTGAACCATTTCACATTTTATTATTTTGTATATCCTTTGTTAATGTTATTATTATTTCCGTTTTTGTTATTTCGTTTTAATTTTAAATACAATTTTTTTTTTAATAAATGTAGCACAGCGTATCGTCTAGTCGAACTCATTTAACAAAAGAACATTTGCTTTTTTTTTTGGGAGAGGGTTTTTCATTCACTCATTTCGCAATTGTATCTTTTGCCGGGAGTCTGTGCATAATGTATTTCTATCTATAGCTGCGCTATGTCCATTGTGCTTTTCGCTCGTAACTTGACTTGACTTTCATTATTTACTCCCTTAGGCCCTCTCCCGCTTTCTCAATGTGCTGGGAGGGGTTTATGCCATTATCTGCCCGACTTTGCTTGGTCTGTTTATATGTTTATCTGCCTGTCTGTGGCTTACCGAGTTGCTTTAATATTTTAATTAAATTTTTTTCTTTTGGCACTTTGATTGTTATTATGGCCATTTGGCATAATGAGGCGGCATAATTTGCACATAAAACCTAATTTAGGCGCATTTTTAGTTGGCAGCTTCCTTATTGAATTACATAGCGTTGACACACATGCACACACACTCGTAAAAACATACATCAGATTCTGTGTGTGAGTGTGTGTTTGTTATATGATCGAAGCGTAAACCTTTGCCACATTCTTTACCCATGATATAATGGCAAACGCAGCCACTGGCAAGAAATCGGTTCACAAATAATATGCGCCAACGGCATTAGAGCAGCGCCACCTGGCGTCCCATGCACGAGTCATCGGTGTACTGTGAAAATAATTCATTTTGCGCCTTCGGCTTATGAAATGCCAAACTCAAAATGGAAAATGAAAATCGGGTTAAAAAATCGATTACCGATTATTATGTTTCGATCTGATAATGTGCTTAGGCTGCGAAGGATAAATATCGTTAGCTAAAATCTACTCCTTTAAAAATCTGCATGGAAGAAAACCGATCATAATTCAAACTTTGGATCTACGATGGTCAATTATAAGAAATTAAATCTTTTTTTGTGTAATGACAGTCATTTTATCTATTACACCAAAAGCATCTGAACTTATTGAAATAGAAGATAAGAAATAAATAAAATGAGAACAAATTTCATTGGTTATTTTTATTATAATATTTAATTGAAGAATGGCAACATTTAATATTACATCTGACTCAACTAGAATTATATATTCGTCAAATGCACCAATTACTATATTCATAACATTTTTCGGCTATACTTTTGTGCCACATCTTGGCCAGCGCCAGCAGCAGCAGACAAGCCAGCTTTTTTGTGTTGTGTCCCCACCCAGCACGAATGATGCTGATTAAATAAAATGAAAACGACACTACTGTTATATATATTTTGGCAATCTTCTAGATTTGATTTCGAATGAAATCATATACAGTGGCGGACAGCTTATTTGGTGGATTGTCATAGAGAGAAAGTAATTGCCTGCCATAAGCTAATCATTCATTTTTTTTCAGAAATTCCAAAGGCCGATGGTAGGTACATTTATTAACCACCAATTTGAGTGAGTGACCCCCATAAACTCGGGTTTCCTTACCTACTAGGTAGGATTATGTAAAAAAGTACCCTATTTTTAGGGGACAGCTTATTTGGAGAAGGTACATTATGGACACCTGGGTGCCATAAAACCCGGATTTTTTACCTAAAGTTGAGTATTTTCTGTATAAATAGATCAATCCTTCGTAGTCAGTTTAGTTTCAACCTGCATCTCGGGTGCAATAAGCCAACAAGGACTATGGGCAAACGGACTACCATTGCGCAACGGAAACTCATCCTGGAACACCACAAAAACGGATATTCATATCGCGAAATAGCTGAAATGGTCAATCTGAGCAACTCAACTGTGAATATCATCATTTGGCGCTTCGTCGACGCCAATCGGATTAAGGGCAAGGCCAGAATGGCACCAAACAAGATTTTCACCGAAGAGGAGGAGCAAAGGATCACCAGGATAATAAGGGGATCTCCCAAGCTATCGGCTCCAAAAGTGGCTCCACAGGTGCAGGATGAATTGGGGAAAAAGTGCTGAGTGGAAACTGTGCTTAGGTTTCTTCGGACACAGACTTTAATGCCCGAGTTCCACGGAAAAAGAAATTTATAAGCGTGAAAAATAGAGGGACTTGGATGACGTTCGCCAAAACCACTTGGACAAGGATCTGGAGTTCTGGAACACAATCATATTTGCAGATGAGTCCAAATTCATCATATTTGACTCGGACGGACGGAGTTATGTGTGGCGATAGCCCAATACTGAGCTGAATCCCAAACATGTAAAGGCAACAGTCTAGCATGGTGGAGGAAGTGACATTGCATGGGTATGTATCTCGTCAGCCGGATTCGGGAATTTCGTGATTTTTGGAACAACAATGGACAATAATGTGTACCTCAACATACTAAAGAAAAATTTACTCCAAAGTGCCGGGAAGGTAGGAATCCGACGTACTTTCCGGTTCAACCACGACAACGATCCAAAGCGTAAGGCCAAGATAGTACAGTCCTGACTCGTCAGGAAGGACGCCCATGTGATAATTCCACCGGCCCAGTCTCCAGATTTAAATGTTATTGAGAATTTGTGGGCTCTGCTGGAAAATAACATCCGGAAGCATAGGATATCCAGCAAAGAAGACCTCAAAAATGCTCTGCGGGAAGAGTGGAGCAAAATAAGCTTAGAATCTACCAGGAAGCTGGTATCTTCCATGAATAATAGATTAAGGGAAGTAGTTAAGGCTAAAGGATATAATACTAAGTATTAACATTTGTATTTAAGTTTTTATACGCCAAATATATTATTTTATTTAAACTCATCCAAATAAGCTGTCCCCTAAAAATAGGGTACTTTTTTACATAATCCTACCTAGTAGGTAAGGAAACCCCAGTTTATTGGGGTCATATATAAATTTTGGTGGTTAATAAATGTACCTATCATCGCCCTTTGGAATTTCTGAAAAATAATGAATGATTAGCTAATGGCAGGCAATTACTTTCTCTCTTTGACAATCCACCAAATAAGCTGTCCGCCACTGTATATACCGCAGTTACGCTCTGGCTGACACTTAATTCAAATCCAATTGCCAGGATAACCAAAGCAACGCAGTTGCCATTTTTTATTTGCGCTGTTTCCTCTTCTCAGCGCACTCAAAATAATAATAATAATATAAAAGAGCAGAAATAAATATCACATTTCGCATTTGAAGAGCTTCGCAGTTCCCATCGCATGCTGTTACCTGTCACAGTTAACGACACACAAATGTGTGTTGCCGCCACACGCCACCACACCCCCACTGCAGATGCTACCCTTTGAGCTTTTCGGTTTTCGGCTTGTCGCTATTTACAGCAAGTCACGCCCTTTTATTAAAGCCACTCATCAATTTTGGAGCAGCAACCAAGCGCTTGACAAATGCAGCCAGATTAAAGGATTTATCACCAAAGTATTCATGAGATAAATGAAAGATATACAAATACATAAATATATATACACTCAGAAAAATAGTCGTCCATAATTTAGGTTTTTCTGTTACGTATCTTATTGCCATGGCTCATTTAGTTCTTAACAATTGAAAACGTTTGGAACAAATAGAATAAATGACTAATTTTACGAAGAAATTGTTTCGTTAATTCAGATATTTTACTAAAAAAAAAAAAAAAAACATTATATTTAAGGTCGAATTTCTAAAATATAATTTTTTTTTCTGAGTGTATATAGATGGTAAATATAGATGTAAATGTACTCGTACATGTATATACATTTAGATGTCAACTGGCATTGCAATTCGAGTGCTGTCACATTTGCAGCATAGCGGACGCATGTATCTGCCAGATACACAACAAATAGCTGCAGCAGATACTATTTGGCCAGTCGCAGTCAATCATACATTGAAATCGAAACAAAACCAAAAAGGAGGCCAGCACAGAAGTGGGCGTGCTTATGTATGACACTCACTCCAAACACCAACTGTGGCTTGTAAAAAATAAATATCTTGCCACAATTAGAAATTATTTGAAGCATAAATATAAATGCATATCAACAAAAGCATAATAATAAGATAATTTGCCAAGCAAAATAGATTTTTTTAATATTATTTTAATCAAATGAACTTGTCTTAAAGTTTGTTTAATTATTGTACGTTTGTGCTAAGCAATAATTGTCTAACTCAATTTTTTGGACTAATGCCAAAATACAAACAAAAAAAATGTCTAAATGCCGTTTGCGATTTTGTTGACAAATTAGCACCGCATGTGCATGATCGGAAGTTATGAAGTTATTTCCGCTGATTATAATTAAAGGAATTTTATAACCGGATATATAGAGAAGTATGTTCGAGTTATTTTTTGTTGATTCTCTATAATTCGAAACGTCAGAAACCGAAGTTTACTTAATTCGCTATAATTCGAAACCTCAGACGAAATTACATTTGATTTATCAATATCGACTATTCAAGTAAAAAAATAATGTGTATTATCAAAATATGATACAATATGAAATACTTGATTTATATACTTAATATTTTAAAAATAATCCATTCCTTTTAATGTGTATTTGGTTTGTTGTTAATAAATTTTGTTACGAGTGCAAATAAACCTAACAACTACCACTAAGCCTCTATGTATGGCCTGCTTAGTGCTACACAATTATTCTGATTAGCCCCATGCATAAGTGCATAAATTATAAATTAGTTAAACAAAGAACATAATTTCTATTCAGTATGATCTTTTGTTGTGCTCCTCTATGGTCACTTTTATTGTCATCACATCAGGTTTACAAAATTCTTTCTTATTCCCCCTCTTTTAATGGTGTGACAAAAAGTTAGAGCTTTGTCAGTTCTCATAATTCTTGATTTATTCTTGTTTTCACATTATGTCTTTACTGACTCAATTAAACACATAAATATATGCAAAAATCTCGATGGGTTTTTTCTTTATTTTTTGTTACTTTTATTTCAAGATCTGGTGAAATATGTGATTGTTGTCTAAAATGGCAAAGACAAAAGGCATAAAAAACAAGTGAGAACGTTTCAGTCGGGCGTCATCGACTCCGAAATACTTTGATACCATGCCTAATGCCAGCTAATAACAGGTAACAAAGAACTGGGTGGGTGAAGCTAAGAAATACTGGCCAAGTTTGCTATCAAATTGCGGTAGGTGTAAGCTAGTTACCTGCTTTCGAAGTTTGGTAACTGTAGCTCTTAAGTCTGGGGAGATATGGTAATTTTGAGATTTTGGGGGCCAAAAAAATGATTAGAGAAGGTTTCAAGTAATCTTCTAGTAATTCTACAAGAAATTGATTTATGTATGATCAGCAATCAATAAATACACAATCGCTCTTATTGCATTCGAGTGACTCACGATTCACGAAGAGTTGAACTCGGAAAAGACAGACAAAAACAAAAGTGGAAAGAAAAAAAACGAGAATAAAACGACAAAGCAAAAAGTGCCAGCAATGAAGAAGTGGAACCAGGCGGACTGACGATGATGATGACTAAAACGAGTATTTGTGGTTTGTAGGAGTTGTCGTCTGTTTCTGTATCTGTATCAATAAGTGTGTCTGTCTCAGTAAATGTATCTGTATATGTCTCTGAATCTGTATCTGAAACTGTTGCTTCCGTCTCAGTGGCCGGTCACTTGGTCAAGATTGAGTCAGACAAGCGCCGTTGCCAGCAGATAAGCTTAAATGTGTGTACAGACGCTGTTTACACATTGAAAAAATTAATTAGGGCTTATTGGAAACTATTGATTCGAAACTTGATTCGCCTTAAGTTAAAATTTGGACAAAAACAAATGTAATTCGACAAAAATAAAATTTTCGCACTAAAGATTCATATTTTTGACCTCGCTCTCAATAAAAAGAATTCATCCTAAGTATTCATGTCGTTGGAAATATTCGTTAGTTTTTCAACAATTACAATTAAAATGATTTACTTCATTGTCGAATTTCACACTTGATTGTTGAACGACTGTATTATTTTTCTCGGTGTAGCTGTTGCTCTGCGTGTTGTGATTATTGCACATGTATGTTGTTGAATTTGTATATTTTAGTCGATATTCAAGACGTTGACCCTTCGTTCGTTTGATCGGAATCACGATACGAATGCGAAGTTTTCTTTTAGTCTTATTTCCTTTCGCCTTTTTTTTTTAGATTAGGGGGCAACAACAACGAGGAGTGGATTAACCGGTTTCCATTTGGCTTATTGCGTTTGTTTTGTTGGTTGCTTCACACTGCTAATTAGCTGAGTAGTTTTTGTTGTTTGTTATTTAGCTTGGCGCTAACGCCCCATAGCCCAAACCCCGCCAGCCCACATTTTGTAAAGCTTGACCAGCAAATTAAGGCAAGTGGCTTTTAATTGTCATTCAACATCATTTATGTATTGCGTATTTTCCTTGCGGAAAAAGCCGGAGTAGGATGTATTTGAGATATTTTTATATGCTAACAAATTTAAACTTGTTAAGCTTTTAGAAATATTTACAAAATATTAAAAACGAATATACATTTATTTCAAATATTTATCAAGCGCCAACTTAAAATATTTCTAAAATGCTGGCTTATTTATTTTTAGGTGGACATACACATTCTATATATAAATCTCAACAGGCATTAAAAATGTTTTGAAAATACTAAAAAAAAAAAATATTCTACTATATCTCTCTGATCGTATTAATTCGGCTTAACTTATCTTACTCCACACGTTCAAAGATTTGCTTAACTTTTCCAAATTTTCTCTCTTACTCATTCTAACTCTCTCTTTGTATATTATTGTACATGTATTTATATTATCACACACCCCCCCCCCCCCCCACACACACTCCCCCACTCACCCCAAAAAAAACCCGAGCACTCAACTGTGCAACAACAACAATACAAGGGCACAATTAAAATACACAGACAGAATTGTGGCTACCCGAGAATAGAGACCCGAGACCCATAGACAATAACATTGAAATAAATGCTCAATCATGCAGAAATTAAGTTAACATTTTCATAAAAGCAACGCTAGTACCACAAAAATAATTAATCTGTGGGAGAGAGGATGACGGGATGGCTGGGATGTAGATGTACTCATATAATTTTAGTACCCACTTTCCTAATTATTTGGCATTGTTCCATGTGCCCCTTTTGCAGTTGGCGACTGCATTTAATAATCGCTATACTAATTTCTACTCTAAGCGATTTATTGGGTGGATATTCTATGCGAACGTGAGGGAGGAGTGAGGGGGCTAGAAGTACACCCACTCATGTGGATTGTTTCAGGGTAGTTATATGAGCGAATCTCGCTATGTATTTTTTGTTCTGCTGAATAAAGTTTTTTTGTAGTACATTTTCAGCAACGTTTTTGACAAACATTTTTAACACACCACTTTTGAAAGAACTATTCAATTCATAAAATCAAAATAAGGAATAAAAGTGGATCGAAGTCTCTTGGGATTAATTTGAATTAAGTTTTGGATCACATCAATTACCATCAACTTTTACTGGGTTAAATAAATTTTGAATTAATAGTTCTTCTTTTTAATATAAGTGCACGACTGAAGTATTTAGATAGGTTTCTTCTCAAGACATACAAAAAGTTGTTTAAAGCTGAGCCCATTTAACAAACAACTACTTCTTTACTTAAAAACATGCTCAGAATCAAAGTTCAACAGATACTTTGGAAGTTTCGAAAGTGAATCAAACAATGGATTCGTTTGGCTAGCCCGCATGAGGCTTTGACAACAAGAACCAGTTGCCGCAGTTTGTAGCACAAATAGCTAATATATGGTTAAATATATGAATAAATTCCAAATGACTTACAAAGCGAGCTCTTGTGTGAAATGGAAACTCTATAAGGTTGATTTTGTTTGTGGGCTCAAACTTTAAATCTTAAATAAATAAGAAACAATAAACAAAGTAAATAAGAAAATTACATTGGAACAAAGTAGCTCTCGGCTAGGTAGTAAAAGGTATTTAAACATTTTTCCACGTACACAAAATTTAATTTAAAATATGTTATGCCAATTAGTTGCAGATTTTGCTTTAGAATGTTTCTAAACACAAAGAACTTCTGTATTCAGTCTAAAGCGAATTGAAAAATTCAAAAATTGAATTGAAAAAATCCTCAAAATTTATTTCAGTTTCAATACGGAACCGATATCGTTAACCGATTTTAACCCAGACAAATTCAGAACCGAAACCTTTCACCAAAATTTAACGATTGAATAAATTAATAATATTATGATCTACCAAGTATTTTTGATCATTTAATGTTTTACAAAGGATTTTCCTTCGAATGGTTTTTATTGAGCGTCATCTTTCAGCAGTTAAATAAAAAGAAACTATAAGTTTATCTGATTTAATGATTTAACATAATTATATTACATTTTTTTACGCAATGAACTACAAATAATAATAATAACTAATAGGTAAACCAATATAATAGATAGTTATTGATTTTTCCCCCTATTTTTTGAGTACTTACCATTTACGATGATAATGAAAATGATCGACAAGAAAACCATATTTAATCCACATGTTGATGACATTATATGCAAATGGGATCCAACGTATCGAAAAGCTTAAAATCCACAAGTTTTGTATCTGTTGTCGTTGTTGTTGTCGATTTTGTTGGCAGTAGCTTGGCGAAGTAAGCGTGTTATCGAACTAACAGTAACTAATTTCCACTTGACACTTATCTCCATTTAAGATTTTCGATTTCATATTATTACATTTTTTTAACTCTTTTCCACAATTTTATATACATATATATATATATATATATATATATATATGTTTCGTATTTTATGCCTTTTGTGATTTTATAGCACGTCACGTTAACACTGGTAATTTTATATGTGCATACTATGATTTATGATCTTTTTGAATTACATTTCACTTTTTACTTCTATTTTTATTGCGAGCGCCCGCATAAAATGATTGGAAAGAAAACACGAGAACAAAATCGCAAAACGGACCAAAATGAAATTCACAATGTAAAATTAAGATGTTTTTGCTTTGCTGTTGCCGTGGCTGTTGTTGTTAGTGCTGCAAAGTAAAGACGACGATAAGAAAGTGTTGAGAGACGGGGAGAGAAGGGGAGCATTGAGAATGCAGCAGCTGTTGCTTGCGAATGATTTTGAGTATATTATTCTTGTTCCATGATTCGCCACAAGTTGCGTGAAAGGGATAGGAACAAGGCACTGGATGGCATTGAGCATTTAAAATTTTAAATACACATTTATTTATTTATTTGTATTTATTTGGGTTATGAACTCAATAAGCGGCTGTTCAAATATGTTTTATGATTTCGCAGAACAAATAAATAAAAATAATACAACAAACCGCACTCAAAAAGCGAGTGCATAGCATGGAAAACTGGAATCTTATGCTCAACAGACACACACACAAACACACACACACACACATCTCAAAATCCACTCAACTTAACATTTTGAGCGCACGCATAAACTGAGAGCGAGCCTCAGAGCAGAGAAAGAGCAGGAGGAAGAGGAAGAGCACTGCAGAGAGCGCAAACGCATTGAAATTGAATAGTTTGTGTGTGGTTGTTGTTTTTGTCGTATGCTCAAAATGCGCTTGTGCTTTGTTATTGTTGCTGAGGACAAACAAACACAAACTCAACACATTGAATTACACACAAAAGCAGCAGACGCTATAAGCAAACACTTTTTTTTATAATTATTTTTACTGTGATCTTAGTATTTACATTGAAACATTTCATTTACATTTCACAGTTTTGTGCTGGCGCTAATTAACGGTTGCTCATTGCCTGTAACACACACACAGCGAAACTCACACGCATACTTACATGTTTGCTTATGCTTTGTGTTGTTGTTCTCTTGTTCGCTTTGTTGTTTTGTGCGCGCATTAAATGCGTTAAAATGCAGCCATTTTGTCTTGCAATTGGCGCTGACGCTCTTCGGCTGTTGCCGTTTGTGAAATTTGAATTTAGTGGTAGTTGCTAAGATACCCGCTGCACATGCATTTTTGTGACAATTATTTGCACTTATAATTTATTAAGCCAACACATACACACGCACACGTACACACACACACGAGACACCCACGACGTTTTTTTTTTTTTTGATATTTCTTCCGACGCACCGACGCACACCCTAACCGTTCAATGGTCTTTTTTGAACTCAAGAGCGCAATGGAAACACAGTTTTGCCTCACTCTATGTTATTTAACATTTGCTATTTTGAGTACAACATAATGTTAGCGCAACATTGTGTTGGTCACTCTGAATTCTAGGTAATCGCTACAGAAATCCAACTGCTATAAAAAACTTTCGTATAGCGTTAATTTTAACAAAATATGTTTGTATCGTTAAAGGATTAAACAAAACAATTAACTGCACTGCGCAGAAAAATGTTGTTCTACTGCTAGCACTGTTGAAAAGCGTGTTAAACAAGCCTGTTGGCGTTGTATTGTGATTTTGGGCAAATTTACTTTGTTGCGTGCGGTCACACTGTTTAGTCAAAAAGCAACCCTGTCACGTTGAGCGAACACAAGCGGCTTGGAATTTCTAATGATATCTAATATAAAAAATAAAACATTTATCTATAATTTCTTAAAACTGTGAATTTTCAATAACTGAAGACAACGATGCCACAAATATGGATGGACAATGAAAATGCGGGCGAAAATCGTAAGTTCTTGCAAACTGTTGTAGCTGCTTATTTAATTAATTTCTTTCTTTTCTGGGATGCAAAGTGCTTCCAAGATCCGCTCGCAAAGCGATTGGCGAAAGCGCTGGCAAGAAGAGCGTTTTGGGCAAACTGGACAACGTGATTAACAGCCACAAATCGCATCTGACGCCATTCAAAGGCCCCAACACAAAATGGCCTCTAAGCAGCGCGCCAAAATTGTCGCTCTGCAAGGAGACGCTGCAGAAGCAGCATCGACGCCAGCAGCTGCAGCAGCAGAAGAGAGATGCTGTGCTATTAATTGGAGGGAAGCAGTGGAAAGCAGCGGAATTGAGTGCTGCCAATGATCTATATGCGAGATCGGCTGATCCCAAGGATAGCCTTGATCTGATTGACTATATGCAATTTCCAACTCAGAAATGTTTGCGCAATTGCCAAATACGTAAGTTTTTCTCCATTTTTTCTAAATTTGCCAGTCACCTATTTTAGAAAAGTCGAAAATGAAAACTTAAATTGTTATGAAACAACATATTTTCAATTCTTCAATTTTGTTTTTTATCAAATTTTAAACACTTAGCAATAGTATAGAAAAATTTTCACTGCTTTGGCATAAATTAAATGCGATTGTTTTTGTTTTAAAATAATTGGGTTCCTCATCCCAATATTCCTAATTATTATCGATGGTAAGACGATTAACACCAAAATAAATACGATTTACGATCTTCACGACATGCTCTGATTTTGTTATCAACTTAACTAAATAAATAGTATAAATAATTGATTTATGTCATTTATATTTTCAATATAATTAATAATTATTTTCACAAAGCGAGCAAATTAGAAATTCAATATTCTTAAAATAAAATTGAATAGTCAACATTTTCAAAATCAATAATATATATAACACAACAAATAATACAAATTTATTTTTAGCAATATCACAAAATTTGATGGAACCCTTATTAAGCGAGGGACTTGTCGATAAACTTCTAAACAATACACTCGATGAGGATGATCTTAGGATGCTCGACATGCCCGCTTATCCCGGTTTGGACCAGGATGAATTTGGATTTAAGCCTTTGGATCACAAGCATAGTGAATCTGCGGAGAAGTCCACTGAAGAGTTTGAGGTTTTGCTGCCGCCAGTCTTATACGATATTGATTTAGACGAGGAACCGTTTAAGTTTTAAAACGGGTTTTCTAATAAGGTGTTTATATGATCAATTCTTAGCTCGAAATATGAATAATGTATCTGATAAGTATTTACTTTGTTAACGTATATTAAAATTTGTATTGTTTATGTCTTAAGAATTGTCTTAGATTGTTATTCTTGAGAGAGAGAGAAAATATCGGAAATTGAACTGATATCCATCTAATCTTAATAATATTTAAACACACTACACTAGGTACAAACATATTTTAATGATCGTTTCAGATATCAGAACTGAAAATGTTTGTGAAAATTTGGCACTTGCGATGGACAAAGTGTTCCGTTTTTTTTATAAACCTCTTCTCCTGTCATCAAGAATTTGTAAAGATTTTAATTATATATATTTTAAAAATACATTTAAAAAATTTTGTTTACGAATTACTATCTCGTCGAAGCTTGACCTATACCTGTCGTTTTGCTGAAGTCAGTACATATGTCTGAGTTTGTGGAATCTAATCAAAATAAAGATCGGCGACAAAAATGAGAAAAACCAACTTATAAATATATTATTCAAGTATTTAGAGTAGTTAAATATTGAAATTTTTCTAATCTGTGAACGAACGTGCCTAAAACTCGTATATTTTTTTTTGGTGCTAATCTTTTTATTTTAAACATTATTTTATAATCGTTGTTTATCGAATGGAATTGATATTCACGAAACTGTGGGAGTTATCGATAAGTTATCTGAGTATAGTATACAAATAGGTTATTGATGCAGTTGAATTATATATACATATATATCGCTTAAGGAATCTGCCTCTACCATACCTTTGTCCAACCTCATTGTACTCTTTTTACCCTTGAATTATTATTAACCAACTACATATGTCGCCAAGAAATAATATTAAAATACATACTCAAAGCCCTCTTCAGGGCTACAATTTATGTATTTTTAAAGAGAGAAAAATATTTGAAGAGTTATCTGCTTTTGGCTTAGAATATTAGAGCATTTATTTATTAAATTTCTTCACATGCTTTGCAAAAATATTTTAGAATTCTTTAAAGGGAAATATTTGTGGCCCTGAAAAGGGCATTTTCATGATTTTGGTTGCTATTTCCAAGCTGCACAGCATACGATACACCTCCATTATAAGTATTGACACTTAAACTCGACGGAACTGATGTACCCACAGCATCATGGAGCGTTATCCTGGTGGAATAAGGCATTTGAGTCTGTTGAACATGTGTTCTTTGGGAACACTTAATCTGGCTATGTGCTTGTTGAAGTATTCTCTTAATGTTAACATGTTATCAATTGCCGATGCCGATCGACGTAATTCACTATATATTTGTCTGTTGGTCAATCCAGTATTCTTGTAAGCTACGATCTTAGCTATCTCCTCAGGGTAGGGTTTTTTTTCCTTTCCCATTCCAAACTGTTGATTCGGGCACGGTCTCTTCCACGGTCATGCTCCTGGTAAAGAATCAAGTGGTTCGAGCATCATTTGCACAGATTGAGGCTGTCAAGGGTGAACTGAACTTCGGCTACATCAGTCACAGTTAAGTTGTTCAAGCATTTTGCAAGCCGCAGATGGGGAGCCAGGGCCAAGCCAACCCAGCCAAGATAGAAAATAAGAAGCAAGCAAAAAAATTATTACACGTAAAAAATAAGAGATTAAAAAATATATGATGAATACTTACCCAGGGTCATAGGGAATGGGAATGATAGGGAATAAATCCAATAAAAGTGTCAATATGTGCGTTCAGTATGAACAATCAAAACCGTACTAACCATTTTATTTTGTATGTTTAAAAGGAAAACAAAACATATGGCACGAAAAGAAGTGATGGGAATTGTCGCGATATATCGATAGGTGGCAACACGAAGTTTGGCGATGTTCCATGCGATATATCGATCGGTAGGAAACCGATGCTTAGCGATAGCACTCGCTAACGCAATAGTAAAAGACGCCGCAGCGATTAATCGACCGACATCACGCACAGCAACATAACGGCTGTTGAATGGCTCGCAGCCAAAATAAGCGCGAAGACCGTTCATTTTTGAAAGTGGAAGCTGTCCTATGTTTTTTTTTAAATTAAATTCAAACTCGCTAATAATTGTCGAAAGTGCGAAATTCTTCTTCCATTTTATACATATCATTTTTTTGAAATTGTATCGAAGAAATCATGTTTTAAGTTTTTTTTTGACGAATTCAAATTCCAACTGCTATATTTTCGGGAGTAATTGCTACACAAGTTATTTTTATGCACTTTATAATATTATATTTATTATTTGTTTTGCCAATTAAAATAAAAGTATTTTTTTATATAACTTTAGCAGCGTTGAAGTCAAAATTCGACAGACAATAAAACTTTCTGTAACAAAATCTCCTAATTTTATTTATGTATTTAATTTGGTCTAAAGGCAGTTTTAAGTCTTTTGAAAGTTTTTAAAAATAAATAATTGTAACAAAAATTTGAATTAAAAGTTAAACCACTTAAAATGAACAAGAAACAATAAGATTCATTTGTAAAATGTACAAATAGGATTTAAAAATTCGTCTGGTATTCAAAATTTAAAATGGTTTAACACTCATTGCATGGATTTGAGATAAACTGTGACTATGCCTTATTTTGAATTGCTGTCAAATTGTTTGAAAATGAATTTCAGCTAACACGTAGTTTTTTTTTCTTTAATAAAATAAGCTTAAAAGGTCTAAGATATTATGGGAAAGATTACAAATAGCTCAAAGCAAATGCTAAGCGACCTGCGTTGGCATCATTCCAAACTTAACCTGGCTGAGAAGTCAAATGTCGGAATGATTTACATAAACATACCCTACACGGTATGCTGGGGTGTATATAATTCTGTTATGAGGACGGAAATTTGAAGTCTTTATCAAAGTTTTTTTTTTTTAATTACCATCGAATTACATTTAATCCATTCAATTAATATGACTTGCAAAAGATATATTGTAATAATTTGTACCTTACATAATTGAATGCAATATAATAAGTTGAATTTAATGTGATATAAATGTTATTATACATATTTTTACTATGGACAACAGTTCACACTTTGTTGAACCATGTTCAAGCATCAGACACTTTAATTACAGATGTTGAAAAAGTCAGCTTAAATAATTCAAAGGAATGAAATAATATAAATAATGGACAATAGTAAAAATAGCACAAAAATTAGTTAAATACTCGAAAATCATCACATTAAGAAAACCGAATGCAATTACAGGGTATGCCAAAGTCGCACAATCCCAGCGATGTCATTGCACTGCATCTTACTGGTTTCATTTTCATGGCGCATGAGTGCTTGGAGCGTAGGCGGCGGCAGTGGCAAACAATCAAAACAATAGCCAGGGCTTTGGCGGAAGGAACCGACATGTATGCATGACTACGCTCGAAAGGCTAGATGCAGGGGTGCGAGAGGGATGCCACTAGCTGCACACCACCTGTCCACCCTCCGCCCCCCCCCCCCCCCCCACCGACAAGTGTACTTTCCGCTTTTCCCACAGGCCAACAGACCATGTCGAGCAATTCGTTTTGTTTGTCAATCGACAAAGTGCCAAAAGGCAAAACCTTGCAAATGTGTAAGTGCGTGAGCCTCTCTCTCTCTCTATCTGTGTGTGTGTGTGTGTGTGTGTGTGTGTGTGTGTGTGTGCTTGTAATTGTGAGTGTGGCTGAGTGCGGCAAACAAACGAGCAAGAAAAAGACATTAGTGCCACCAATGCGCCTGTCAAAAACACAGAAAAACCCCAAGCCCGAAAACGACTTTATCATGTGTGGGAGCTGGCAGTTGTTGTTGCAAGTTGCCGCCAGTTGCTGCCAGTTGCAGCGAGCCCTGTGCATTCAGGCATTGAGCCAACATCATTTACAGTTAGTGCGCTGACAATTGCAGTTAAGAAGTGCACATAAGCGACAATTAGATGGACTCAGCACTGCGCATAGATGGTTGGGATTACTTGCGGTTTCAATTAAGTAAATTGAGTTTATTATGTTAACAAATTATTTGTAGTATAAAATTAATTTAAATGTTAAGAATATACAAAAAAAGAAAAGATAATAATAAAATACCTACTATATAAATTGCTTGATAAATAAATATAGCTGTAGTTTAAATTATAAATTATAAAAATATTATTATTATTTTTCTGTTTCCTTTAGACTTATCTGCTACTTTGTCAAGCTATACTACGCTGTACTACTGCTGGATATTCTTTGGAAAAAGGGATTACAAAGGACCTTAACCAAGACTCCTATGACTCCTCACATTAATTTGCAGTTGGGGCATCTTAAGTGATTGGTCTATTTGGGCTCTTCTGGGTTGGCCCCAAACGATGCAACATTTTTTGCTCCAATTTTGCCGTTAAAATCCCTATAAATCTTTAATTTTTTTTGTATTTTTTTAATTTGAATTGAAAAATGGACTTGTAATAATTAATTGAATTAACTTTTTGTATTTTTGTGTGTACTCTGATAATATGATCTGATATAAACATAATGGCTTACTCAAATCGTGGCAAGTCTCAACTGTGCTCCTAATCGATGAGCTGGAAATCAATCACAACATTTGACAGATCCACTTTCGCGCTTATCAATCGACCCCTTTCCGCCGGATTCTCCATTTCGATTCCGTGCAATAACAACGGCCAAAGAGCAAGACCAGAAGACAAGACAATTGTCGCTCGTCAACAGCCAAATCGGAGTCTGGTTTTGTCGTTGTCGCTGTTTTGGTTTGTTGTTGTTGTTTGTGTCCTTGTTGTCGTTGAGTGTGCCACCATTTCCAGCGTTCCGATGCACTCAAAAGCCACTCAGTCCTTCAGTCCAATTTCAGTCGTTCCCATTGCACTCAGTGGCCGCATTCTAATTATATGTGTAAAAAGAATGTTTTTTAGGTGCATTTGTTGAGCTTGGCTTGGCGACAACTTGTTGGCCAATTGTTGAGGTTTGACTTTGAAGAACTTTGAATGTTGCGTTCAACCGTTTTGTGGCTGCATTCAAAAGTCAATCAAAAAGCCGCAAGTACTTGGCAAAGTACTCTCGGTGCCTGTGTTCGCAAATTTATCGAGCCAGTCAGTAGCGTAACGCATAATTATGGCATCATTTGCAACTTTAGCAACAGCAATTAACTACGACAAAAAGAATACAATTAAAAATATGTGAAATAGAAGCTACCGACTCCTAGATACTCTTTTTTGAGAGTGTAAATTGCAACTGGTGAAAGAGGGTACAAATATATTTATATTATTATATATTATTTAAAATAATTATTTCAAACTTTCCTTGAAGGCAGTCGATTTGAATGTGCTCGGTTTCATTTATGTAAGCAGGGTATTCATTGTAATTGCTCGCTTTCGGTGCTGTAAAAACATAGGGCAATTACAAAGTTTTTACTCAAGTACTTTTATACCTGCCAGGACTGGCGAAGGATGCTGCCCTCAGCTTTGGCTTCAGTCTTTCCTTTGTACATCAAGCGACGAACAGCTTCCGCCAAAAGGAGCAACGTCAATCAAATCGTTGTTAAAATATTTTTTATTACTAACTACTAATATCAGTTGATATAGAAAAATACAAAAATACAATTAAAGAAAATGGTCAAATATTTAATTTTAATTATTATTACTAAAGACATTTAGAGAAAAAATTCTATATTATGCGTGTTGAGTGACTTCCTACTGAGCTCAAAGGGTTTTATCTGAAAATGAAGGGTTATTTTTGAAAAACAGAATAAAGCCTTCTGATCTAAATAATTTTGTTCTTTTGTTTATCTTAATTAATTATTTATTTATTTATATCAAATTCATGTAGTCTAAGTTTTTGATAGATTGATTGACTACTTGACCTTGTAATTAAAAGGAATAGGATGCTAAGACTCTATTGTTAAATTGGGGCGTGGCAGTCAGTAACAGTCGACATCAGTAATGAAATTTTGTATGCGGCAGCAGGAATTGCAACTCGAAATGAAAATGCATGCGACAGAGCTGTAGCAACTGGAATTGGTTGCTGCAGGCTGCAGCAAACAATTATTGTTGTTTCAATCGAAATGCAGCGCTGACTACAGTGGCGGACAGCTTATTTGGTGGATTGTCAAAGAGAGAAAGTATTTGCCTGCCATAAGCTAATCATTCATTATTTTTCAAAAATTCCAAAGGCCGATGGTAGGTATATATATTAACCACCAATATGAATGAGTGACCCCCATTAACTCGGGTTTCCTTACCTACTAGGTAGGATTATGTAAAAAAGTACCCCATTTTTAGGGAACAGCTTATTTGGATGAGTATAAATAAAATAATATATTTGGCGTATAAAAACTTAAATACAAATGTTAATACTTAGTATTATATCCTTTAGCCTTAACTACTTCCCTTAACCTATTATTCATGGAAGATACCAGCTTCCTGGTAGATTCTAAGCTGATTTTGCTCCACTCTTCCCCCAGAGCATTTTTGAGGTCTTCTTTGCTGGATATCCTGTGCTTCCGGATTTCCATCGGATTTTGGAATTTCTGAAAAATAATGAATGATTAGCTTATGGCAGGCAATTACTTTCTCTCTTTGACAATCCACCAAATAAGCTGTCCGCCACTGTATATAGGGGTATATACCCCTAAGCCCAGTTGAAACGACCCTACGCCCCAGAACTGTGTCAACACGCAACTCTTTGCACGATACTATCAAAAATATACACCTCTCAGCAATAACTGCAGCCGATGCGAGGCACAGCCGCACTTGTGCGAGGAGGAGGCAAGGGGAAGGGGCAGGCGTAAGGGTGAATTGGCAATGTTGCAGCACAAGTTGTGGCAACAGCCAGCTCATTGTAATGTAAATTGCGTTTACGGCAAGTTGCCTGCTCATGTTGCTGCTGCTACTCCTGCTGTTGCTGGTGGCATACCAACTGAAGTCAATTTGACTGCATTTTACTTTTTTGGTGGTATTATTTTTTGTGAATATGCGTTTTCAAATGTTGCATAGAAAGTGCAATTAGTACTATTACGCAACGTCTAATACGGTGTGTGTGCATGAGTGTGTGTGTGTGTGTGTGGGTGTGTGTGTGTGCGAAAGATGAAATATGAAATGAAAGTTAAATTTTAGATAAATGAAATGTAAGCAAGCGAGCTTATAGCAGTCTGAGGTAACCGACTACGGCATACTCTGTTGCCAGCTGACAACTGGTTTGTGGAGTCCAGTTTTTAAATTGTTGCAATAATAATGGATGCAATAGTCTCCGTAATCCGTTTGTTCATACTGACAGACAAAGAAGGACAGACAGACGGTGATCGATAGATCTACTCCTAACACCCATTTTAGGGTTCGGGCTATGAATAATTTTAACAGTTCAGCAAACACAATTGTAAATAAATTACTCAGCAGTTTAAAAGCTATCTTTATGGAACTTGATAAATATTAAATTCTTTTTGGTTTAAATTTATAATTTTCGCACTAAATATCTTTAAATTGAACATAGTTGAATCTACTTAGATTAATTATTTATGCATGACTTGCTTGCATTTTTGTCTTTAATAAGATTTTCTAAAGCATTGGCTTAGCTTACGGCTTATTGGGTTAACTCTTTCAAAGTTTGGAAATGTTGCAAACAGAATCACAACAAAAACAAGAAAAGTTGGCTTCGTTGAATGACGATGGGCAGCTAGCTCTACAAGGAAATGTAGCATTTTGGAGCAGGAAATGCAGTTGTCTAAGTTTTTGTACGCAGCTTAAATAGCCATTGGATGAGCAAGAGAGAATTAGCGAGAGAGAGAGAGAGAGAGAGAGAGAGAGAGAGAAGGAGACACAGATATGATGAGGAGAGGCAGACATAGAGATGGAGAAAGAGTGCAGAGATTACGCGGAGAATAGGCTTTTAGTATAAACCGTGGTTGGCAATGCCAGGAAGCAGTCGCATTTAAATGTGAAAACTTTAACACCATGCAAAAAGTGAGTAAAAACAACAACAATAAATGAGTAACAAAAGTTAAAATTTGAACGTTAACAGCCGATACCAACAAACAAGCGGCTTACTCAAAGCCACAGACTGGAAACGGAAACCGCGTTCCCGCTGTCATCGATGTATTCAATCGCGGTTTTCCAGCCGAAGCGATGGATCAACGTGTGGGAATGTGATTGAAACATATATGGGCGAAGTTCTCACTAACCTCGATCCAGGCTCTTATGTGGCATTGTGGCATACTTACCAGCATCGATAAGCAGGTTAACGAATTTGAAAATGATGGAAACCCAAAAATAACTTCATTTAAATGGTTTTACACATTCATATATCGGGTTTTTATTAATGTTTGTTTTGAAAATAATAACAATAATAATAATAATAATAATTATAATAATAATAATAATAGTAAATTAATTAAAACAGAAGAGGTTATCTTAGGCACGACGAAGATTATCTGCTGGTATTTAAATATTCGTTCGCATAGTTGAATTTGCTTTTTTTTTTGTGATAGTAAGATAAAATCAGTTTTAAAAAATGTCGGCTTAAACAAATATTTATTATATGATATCGGTGTTAGGTTTCATCTTTTAGCCGAGTATTGACATATTGTTCCTTGGGCAGCTATGTAATATAGCAGTCTGATGATGATGATTTTTTTCGTGACCAAAAAGACGCCAAGTTTCATCAAAAAAAGCAAGAGCATATAGGACTGAGGATTAAGAAATGTATATAGGCGGATATACGGACATGGCTATATCGACTTTAACACATCTGTTGAATCAATATGTAAGATCTATTAGTGAACTCTGCTTAGTATAAAATTGCTGCAACGGAGATTTTTACAGTTCTCAATTTCTACAAAATGAAGCTAAGGCTCGCTTTTAGATCTGGTCAAATCTGGACTATATAGATATACAGCTTTTTTATAACAGAACTAGCCAATTCTTGTCTAAGTCTAAGAATTTCACGAACCGTTTAACCTGTGTATACGAATATATCAATATATATATTTTTTATTTCGTATTTATTTTCTAGCAAATATCTTAGTTTTAACTTTACGTACGATCGCAGAAAAGTTTTTTTTTATATTTTTAATACTTTTTTTTTTATTTCAGTATTTGTTTACGAGCAACGAAATATTTGCTCTAAATATTTAACTGTGCGAGTTATTTGAATTTATCTCGCTCGCTGTGCTTCCAAGCTGCCTATCTCTCTCCCTCTCTTTCTCTCTCCCTATCGCTCTCTCTCTCTCTCTCTCTCTCTTTCTCTCTCTCTTTCTCTTTCTCTTTCTCTTGCTTATAAGACTAGTTTTGGTCTGTGCGGTTGCATATTTGTGGCATGTTTTTGCTCTTTTCAATTTTGGAAATGTGCTTTTTGTTGCTTTATCTTTGCATTTCTAAGCCATTGTTTCGATGTTGTTGTTAAGTTTTCTTTAGTTGTTCTTGTTTTCATGACACAACTGGCAACTGTAAACACACAACATTCTTTTGTTTTTTTGTTGGCAACAGTGCCTGGCGTGCACACATACATGAATTCACACACACATGCATAAATACGCACACAGAAATTTCTGATGCGGCTTATCTTATTCGCTTATGCGCAACTAATGTTCGTGATTGCATTTATGTGTGGGTGTGCGTGTGTCTGTGCTTTTGCGTGTGCATGTGTGTGTGTGAGTGTGCGTACTTTTGCGTGTGTGTGTGTGTGTGTGTGTGTGCGTGGCTGTTTGTATCTATATTATTTTGTGGATGATACATTGATATGATATATAAGGAAGTGTCCAGCTTTGACTGCCTTAGAACTCCGGGACTATTTATTTTAATTATCATTTTTTTTGTCAACATCTTGAGTCTTCGGTAGAGTTAATGTCGGATTCATAGATAGAAAAGTATCCAGAGTTTTCATTTCTATTTTTGCAAGCAACAATAAGGTCACCGATAGATAGGCGTTCGGATTTATAGATAGAAAACGTTGCAGCGTATCCATGGTCGGCCTCCTGCTTGGATCTTTATCCCAACACTTCTCAATCAAGAATATGATCACCTCTCGATTTTTAAAATGTTTAACCTTATCCAATTTTGGTCGTTCATCTGTAGCGATATATATTTTGTTACACAACTGTTGCGATATTTTGCGCGCATAATCTTACCTTTGTTAACAACCATATTTCTAATAGTGTCATCGAGCTGGTTTCCCAAGTGCTGATAAGGCATCTCCATTGAGAAAACCTGCCATAGAATTATGGCAACGCTATAAACATCACACTTATCCGTATAGCTTGTTCCGTCTATAACCTACGATTGGATGAGCAAAGATGTACATTAATAACTCGTATTATGAGTTATGTTAGAAATACGAACTTCAGGAGCTTTATAAAAGGAGGTGCCAGTGTCATTTGTCATTTTTGAACCTAATTGTCGAACAGTGCCAAAATCACATATCTTTAATGTCTGGAACTTGTTGGTAAGTAGAAGGTTTTGTGGCTTTAGATCGCGATGAACAACTCTGAGACCATGCAGATAAGCACAACCCTACAAATGTAAACAGTAAATGCAACCAGCTAGAAATAAAATTACTTTCTATAACAGTACCCTCGCCAATTGTAACATCAAATTGTGTAGTGCCATATACGAGAGTTCTGTCGTTGCTGTCTTCTTGATGCAATCATGTAGGGATCCACAGTCTGCATACTCTACGAGAAGGTATGGCTTACTTGTTTTATCTTTGGTAGTTCCATATAATGTAATGATATTCTCATGATTGACGCGTCGTAGCTCTTGGAGTTCTTTCTCAAAATCCTTATCCTTTATAGTTTCTGCATTGGACCCATTGAAGTGCTTAGCCGCAATAGTCATATTTTTTGTTATCCAAAACAGTTTATAAACTTGACCAGAGGATCCACTGTTTATGTACTGAAAATGTTTTATTTAATTCAACATTGCAATTTCAACATATTTTCAATGTGTTACATTTCTATTCGAAGTGCTGTGCACCCCTTATCAGCCCAACTACCAATCATGTCAGATTTCTTTATTAGATTAAAAATATGACTCATAGTAAAAAGTAAAATTGTAAAATCATATCGAATAGATTGGCAAGGGAGTCCCCCATCTCCCCCATTTATCCACATTTTACACTTACTTGTCTATCATCCCATTTAAATTCACTACTATCCACGTGGAGTACATCATTTGGAGAGTGCATATTGCCAGACATTTTTATATTAAAATTATTATCAGTATTATATATGTATATATACTTATGTGATAAGGGGAGCGCGAATCAAAATCGTGTACTTCGGAGCCCGCAAAAATGAATACTGACGTTGAGTGAGATATGACTTAGTGTTCGCAAGCATCGATAACTAAATCAAGTTGCAACTCGTCAATCTATCGATATATCGCAGAGGAGCGCTGGGAACTTTATCAGATTTTAGAGTCCAATGACTTTAACCTTTAGCCAAGTTTACAGATCGACGAAAATTTCGCGATTTAACTTTGAAATATATTTCGTCATCAAAGATGTAAAACCGATAAGCAGAAAATATTTGGCTACCACCCTTTCGACTGTGGGCACCCCAAACTATCGATATAATCGGTACCGCCGCAACAAATGAATTAACTTTGTGGGCTTTACGGCGTTTATAAGTACACTATTTCCTTGAAGATTCAAATCATTTTTACTATTTTCATGTCGATGCATATATATATATATATATAAACTTTAGAACGTAGTGGAAATAACTTTGATAGCGCAAATAGCATGTTATATATCAATTGGAAGGTTCTGCCTTATCGATGATCATGCGATATGATTTGCCTGGATTAAATGAGAACTGAAGTCTGTAGCTCTTATAGTCTATAAGATCCAAGTAGAAAGGGCTATTTCGACTTGGCTGTGGACCCTGATCAAGAATATAAACATATTAAATGGCGGTGCTTCCTTCAGACTGTTTCGCACTTTTTCACAAATAATTGGCGTGCTCAACTGTTGTGAACTTATCTTACTCGACAGATTCAGACATTTGCCTATCTTTTCCTTATATTATCTCTCTCAATCAGTCTGCTTCTTAATGTGTTTTATTTTCATTATTACCAAGTTACTAACGCCTACATTTTCATTTGTTTTTTTGTTTTGGATTCTCCGCAATGTATGTAATAAATATTGCAACAGGATATTAGTGTTGCAATGCTAAGACTGGAACTTAACATCTGTAAGCTAACATGCAACCATATACTCAACATCGATATCGATACAAAAAAAGTGTTATATTTGTAAAGTGTAATTGGAAATGAAAACTTTTCAGAAAATAAAAACGAAATCCAGGCTCCTCTATAGAATATGGTAGTTTGACCCTAAAGGACATCCCAAAATATTCCAGGCTAACTTCAAATGTTGCTTGCTAATGAGTGGCCGGAAAAGCCATACAAGAGCAACATGCAACAAGCAAACAAGCACATCAGCATATCAGCAAATTCCGCAACCATGAACTCTTTTACCACACCCCCCCTTTGATTGCATAACCATCGAATCAACTGGGCAACAAGTCCGTGGCATGCAAACTCGATGTGTAAAATGCATTTCATTTCACAGCATTTCAATCTAATCAACATATTTTCACTGGTTGTCTGGTTTTTTGTTCTGAAATATATTTGGATGTTGGTCTACCCCGTATTTTGCTTTTAATGGGGTATTACAATTATTATTTGGTGTAATCTTGGAAGTCTTTATTTGCATTGAGGAATATAAATTTGTCGTTGAGTGAGAACTGTTCGTTTCCAACATAGTCCGACCGAGAAGCTTAAGAGAGTCTTACAAAATTAGGGTATTGAATTCTTTTTTTTCATATTTTTTATATTGCAGAACCAACAGCAAGAGTTTCAGCACTCCAACATTTCATCATAAAGATCCCATTGAAAAGAACGGGATATTTTTTTAAAAAGATATTTGGAATTTAAGATTAGATTAAGATTAAGAGAGTGTAGAGAGTAGCTAGAGAGTAGCTTCTTAATTGATTCCTAATGAAGCTTCCATAATGAAGCTTCTACTTAAACATATAAAAATCGCCCTATATGTATTTAATATCTATATATATATATATATTCCTTTTTCATTGGATCAGCATTTGTTGGAAGATAAATCAGAGTTGTATTAATCTTCCCATGGGGTATTTAATAGTCCAGTTCCGTTTAGCACCTGCTTTCTTGCATTTATTTGAATTTTAAACATTTGACACTGCTCGTCGCCTGTGGCTATGCAACAGTTAATTACAGCGCTCGTCAGCATTTTAATTGCAACTTACAAACTCACCGCTCACATTTAGCGTAGGAATTGCAGACCATATTAACAGAAATTTATTACTGGGTTGTAAATATTACAATGCAGACCATTTGGCCCATCATTTATCACTTAATTACTTTCAATTAATGCATTTAACTAAACACAAGACGTGACTAAGCCCTGTTTAAGAGGCCTCCTAAGAGGAAGTTTCTTGAGTGTTGCAGCTTAATTGAAACGCATATAAATCAATTCAATCGTTTATTGCTTTCGCATTTGACAAATGCGATTTAACTACACGACAGCTGTCAGCAGCAGCAACAAATTGTTGTTGCCACTCTTGAATTTTTTGGTCATCCATACCCACATCAAATGCAAATTGCACATGGGGAAACGGAAGACGATGTCCTCGAAATGTTCACGCTTCGTGTTTCAAAATTCCATCATTCTTGCTGGATGCAATGTGCAAAATTGTTAACATTTTTAAAGTGCAACCAAACTTTATTATATATATTTATTTTTTATATCGCTGTTTTTTTTTTATTATTTGCGCTTGTATATATTAAATACCCTTGGAATATTTGTGGCGGTGATTTTTAATTATTTATTATTCTTGAGATTTTGAAGATTGTATCCTTTTTTTAGCATTTTACTTTTTAATTGCCTTGCAGTCAATGAATGTGTTCTGGAGTTTGCAAAGCCGTAGCTAATTGGTAGCCACTAGATGTTTGACATTTCCGAGCACATCCGACTGCCTGACAGGACTTGGTCGCAACGAAACGAAACAATTACTTTCAACAACTGCCAGCTGCAAAGTTGCTCGGGGATAGCAAAGTGGTGGGGTGTGGAGCATTGTTACCAAAGCGTGTAACCACCAAATGTCAACAAGCATTAAATTAAAATACAGTAAATACTTATACACAATTACTATGTAACGAAAGTGGGTCAGGAGGCAGGAGGCAGGAGGCAGCAGCCAGGAGGCAGAAAGCAGGAGGCAGGCAGACAGTGTGGCAAGTGTTTGCCATAAGCTAAATATATCAGCAAATGGCTGCCGCAGAGATTTTGCTCGCTCAACGGTGCGTATGAGCAACAGCTGCCTTGGTTGCCTATGGTTTGCTCTTCCTGTGCCAAATTTCCCATCCCCAATTCCCGCATTTTCCCCGCACACATTTGCATTTTTTCTTGCGTCGCTGGCTCTTTAGGTTCCTCAGACATGCAGTGAATAGCTGAACCCATCTCTTGCCGCATAACTGTTTGCTGTTTATGGCACATGTTGCGTCTTGAAAAATATGTTTATTATTTATAATAATTATATATTGGGCAATTTCTTCTTGTTGCCACTTGTTAGGTGTCTGGTTGGGGGCATAGCACGTTGCTGTGTAGTAGAGTGGAAAATATTTGGTTAAACAGATAATTAAACTTGGAATTTATGCTGATTTCTGGTGATAACGGTGTGATTATAATTGCAAATCTTTTTCATATGAAAGCCAAACATTTTCTAATCTAAAATAAAAATGGTTCTTACAAAATCTGTTGTGTTTTTAAGGCAATTCAAAAATGTCATATTTAACTCTAATTAGGGATTCGATTTTTTTTTTACAATTTCCAAAGTTCCAAACTCGACTGATATAAGATCACATAATGAGTGAAATTTTTTGAAATCTTTAAATTGTTCATCGTTATTGCTTACACTTTTCAAAATCGTACTCTACTCTATCAGAAAGAAGTGAGATTGTTGAAGTCTTTCAAAAATTGGTAACTCTAGCCCTAAAGTTTCTAGAGATATAAGTTTTTGTGATTTTTAAAGGGAAGTGAGAATGACTGGAAAATTTCTCCAATTTTTAAGGGGTATTACTAGTAATATA
Source organism: Drosophila nr. fundita (assembly GCA_035044245.1). Lineage (NCBI taxonomy): Eukaryota > Metazoa > Arthropoda > Insecta > Diptera > Drosophilidae > Drosophila > Drosophila nr. fundita. Next base: position 262,771 of record JAWNMG010000185.1, read on the forward strand.
ACTGTCTAATTTAATGACTCTAGCTTCAAAATTTGTAGGGGAATTACCAGTAATATAACTTTCTAATTTGATGACTCTCTCTTTGAGAGAGAGAGAGAGAGAGATAGAGACAGAGAGAGAGATAAGATAATCCAATTAAATTTTTACACTTTTATCAAAGATTGTAATTGTTTTAAATTTCCACTGAGTTGTAAATATAAAGGAATTACGTCGGTTTATTTCGTTTAATATTTCAATGTGTTTCCTTTTTGGTAGTTTTCTCGCATGGGATATTTACACTGCCTGCAGTCAGGTTCATGTCTAGAATAATGTTGGAAACATATACCTCGCTGCTTGTTAGTCTAATGTTAGCCGCATGTTAAAGCATAACCTCTCTCTTATTGGGGGAGTTACACAGATAGCAAGCATAAACCAACATGAGACCAATATCATGTTGACCTGGGGCTTACTGCAGATTTGTGTAGCTGAAGCAAATGCATTGCTTAACCACAGGCCAAAAGCAAACAATGAGCGAACGCATCGAGCAGGCAGCTTTGCGCTGGGTCGACCTGGTTTCTCAATCAATATGTCAACCGTTAGGCAAATAGCAAATGATAAACAGACGCCCAAAAGGCACTACTGCACAGAAATTACCGGGTACCAAGGAGCAGCGGCAGCAGCATGAGAGAGAGAGAACGAGAGAGAGAATAAGAGAGCGCTGAGAGCTGAGAGAGTGTCTGCAACTTTACAGAACGCTGTTAAATTGCTTGCTCTGCTATAAAAACTGTGCGCGCCCAAAAGTATGCTGTGAATTTATATTTTCAGCTTTTGTCCCGACAGACTGGCGACTTTAATTTTCAGCTGAGACATTATTTTGAGGTATTTAACTGCCTTAAAGCAAAAAGCATGCCTTTATTTTTATGAGCGACTGCTTGCAATGGCGTCTGCAGCTTGTTAGTGTAGCTTGCGAATCTGAAATGCTGCTCATTAAATGCCGTGTGGATTACCATTAAACGTGGCAGAGTGCTACCGATTTAGATCTCCAGCCAGCCTTAACGAACTGTTAAATCTTGATTTTTTTTTTTTTTTTTTGACAATTCTCGCGCAACACTTGACAGAGCTAATGCAAAACGGCTAAAAGTAGGTGTTAGATGCTCTGTAACGCCCATTGACTGTCAGTCAATTTGCGAATTACTATTTCACCTGCCTAAGGGTCATTCGTTGTCCGTTCTGTGCTGTCAGTCGTGTACATTTTTTATTTGGCTTTCTCTCAAGTGGGCGGCCGAAATGCAAAATGAAAAGCTCAGCGCACAAGCCAATAAGAATGAAAGGTTGCCTTTTCGGCCCAAACGCTGATAGCATCGAAGTTAATATACACTTGAAACTTGTTTGTTTTTTTTTCTATGTAAGTTTCGGATTTGAATTGTGAGCTAAACTAAATAACCTTTTAAATTCAAGTGTGAAACTAAGTCACATAAATATTTGATTTATTATTATCGCTCATGTTGAACTAATTATATTTGCTTTGTTTGTGGTCCAAGAGTGAAACATAGTGTTGAGACACCTGCACTTGTAAGGGCATTTAAAAGGTCAACGGGCTTAGAGAATACAGAATCAATCATGATGGCCGGGACAAGACCCTCGGGGTTAGCTTAAATGTAAGCGGGTTGCTGAGGGCTGAAAATAAAATGGAAATCGTAGAGAATTGCCTCCGGCTGGGCAAGTGCTGGCTGAATGGAAAAGTTTAATTTGCCCTGAAAAAAACACAACAAAATAAATCAATGCAACAGCATTATGTTAAACAACAATGGCAGCAATCCTGAAATTGGAGCATTATTCACTATTATATATTTACACAAATTGCATGCACTTACTTGCATTTTAGAACAGGACATGGGATGGGCCTCGAAAATTGCACACTTATTATTCTAATAAAAAGAAAATATCTACAGAATATGGAGTACCTGATAAGCATCATGAAATGTGAGCAAAACTCAATGGTTGTGGATGACAAAAAAGTGTGAAATTAAAATAATTCCGCTTCAGCTTTAAGCAGTTCCAGAAAAAAAAACGAAATATTAGTAATTCTGGTATTTAAATTTGAATGGGTGGTTAATAACTCATTATAAAAGTAGTACATCAATAATGGTGGAAATTGGTTCTAAATTTATTTGAATGCACTTATTTGCGAAAGTTCTGATTTTATGGTAAATTTTGGTTATATAATTCAAAACATTTCAAAATTTGATTTGATATTTACGTTTTGTATGTCAGGTACAACTGAGTCCATAGCAAACCGTCGGAGAATAGTTGCTTCTCACTTTTCTTAAAATTTTATTTACTTGTCGATAGAGGCGATGAAAACAGCTGACGGTAACATAACTTAACAATTAATTAAGCCATGCTTAAATCTAATTAGTGTTAAATTATTTGTTAACAATGTTGCCTGCATTTGCCGAAAGTTTGAAGCTGATTTAGCAATCAATTGCGGCTCTTCACAAACAACATTTTTTGCCAATGTTTCATGTGAATTTTTATCTAATATTTTTAAATCTTAATTTCATTGCCAAATTTTCCTTTATAAAGATTGCCATTCTCAAATGGAAGCAGGTGTGATAAGCAGGTGTAATTGATTACAGTTTTTTCATATCCCGCCATTTTGCTTGGGTCCTTATCCCAATACTGCTCAGCCGAAAATCTTAAAATAGAACATGATACGACTACAGAACTGAGATCATCGGCTGAATGGATGGATGGGTAAAGCTATTAAGCCAGCAAACAGGGTAACTTCTAGTCGAGCACTTTTAATTGCTTCGTTAGGCTTTTGCGTGTCGGGTGGGAAGGATTACGGGGGAGTGGGTTGCCCGCTTTTGCTTTTATTGTCGCATATATGTCATAGAATTGTTCTAGGCTGCCACGGCACAAGTTCGCCTGCCTGAGCTAATGAACAATTTTTTGTTTCTTTAGTTGGGTTTGCCGGCTGGTGAGTGACTGTCTAATTACATTTGTACATCTCTCGGTTTGTTTGCCCAAGTCGCCCCAAAGTATGCAAAGGTTATTTAAAGCTGCTTTAACGCCAAGTTGCGTCCCCCATCGCAGTAAACAAACATTTGCCCAAATGACGCGACGTGCGACAACACAATACACACTACACACACCCCATGGGCGCGGGGTGTCGGCGTTGACTGTTAGTTCTTCGCTGACTGACACACATCTTGTTTGTTGTTGTCATTTTTGTTTCTGTATGCAGTCTGCAGCTGCCCCCTGAGAGGGGACTGAACTGAAGTACTTGAGAGTCTCGGCAAGCATTTGCGCTAGACTGGCGACAGGAGAGAAGTGCCTAAAAGCAAAAACATTCCCATATGCGGCTGTGTGTTCCGGAAATTATTTTCTACTTGAATTCGTACACCTGAAGAGCAAGGCAAATTTCATTACAATTATTACGGCAACTACATAAAAATTTCAACTGTTTCCGTTAAATATATAAATGCAGTTATAATCCAATGGAATAAACTGTAAAACGATGGGATTGCGAGTTTTTGGCGAATTCTGAGTTTTGTTGTTAGAGGGTATCTGTAGTCGCCGCTTTTTCTGCGAGTTCTTTCCTCGAACCAGCTTCAGTAGCTTTTAATCTTATGGCAAATGTATAATATTTTTACGTTACAGTGATTTTCGATGTCTAATGGGTGGCTAACATATCGATAACACTCTCGATACCACTAGATCTGCCAAATGTTGCCTGTAGCCTTTTTCAAAGATTGGCACATAAATGATGTCATTTATTTTTGTGCTTTCGGATCTTACTTTCCAAATATCTAATCAGATGAGAATATAGATAGATCGATAGAAAGATTTGCGAGATAAATTTAATAATATTTTGCGCAGAGTCGAAATGGATATAGTGAACTTGTTGAGCTGAATGTGAGTGTAATCCTTCAACGGATGCTCTTCGCAGAGCTGCGACAATCAGGCAGGGCTGTGTGTGTTTTGCCGGGAAGCTGTTCCATTTTTATGGGTCCCTTAATTGGCGCCAACGAGGCCACGCCTTGCTGCCCAGTTTGATGCTGTGGCCATTGATTGATATGCCACGCCCCCACATCGCCAGCCCACATTATTGAAACGAAATTTGTCAGCAAGGTCAGCAGCAGCAGCTCATTGCTCATGGACTAGGCCGAAAATCGTCGGTCAGGTCAGGGCTAAAAGCAGGAGGAGGAGACAATTGGCCAGTTTGCGGACTGTTTTCAGCAGTTTGCCCAGTTTGCTCCGTAAATACATAAAGTTTTTATGCGGGTTGCAGTCACATAGTAAATCATTATCAGCGACAGCTGTCGCTGCAATTTGCAGCTGTGAAATCATTTTTGCAGCACTCGCTTTTGGCTGATTGATGGCTGACTAAAGCCAGAATCAAGTTTGTATTGCCTATTTGTGGGCTACTTAACGCTATTATTGCTGTCGTGCATGCTTTCACATTGCCATAGTAGTTCTCGTTGTTAGTGTTGCTTTTGCTTGTTGTTATTGCGGCTTTGGCGGGTATTGAAGATGTCAATTGATTGTTTGCCTGCCTCCAGGCAGCCTCCATTTTCCAAGCAAATTGCCTCAAAAAATGCAATTCATTGCTCTGTGCTTGCAACTGGCAGCTGGCTGCTGGCAGCTTGGGGAAAAGCCGGAAGAATAACAACAGCAATAATTTCCTAAATGGCTTCTGTTCGTGCTCTGCTCAATAAACACTCTGCTTATGGCGTCATTCAATTGGGTATACCCACTATAGACAATTAATGCCTAATCGTTAAGCCTTAGATTTTCGCCACTTCAGTATCGCTCTTCTCATATTTTGGGCATATATCGGAGATCTGAAGGATCACAGATATCTCTCACATAATGTTTGCTAACTAGTCCATATAAGTACATTTTCTGACCAGTTATATCTTAAGTTACGTTATATTAATAATCAGGAATTAATTCAATTATAAATGTAAGTTAGTCGAATTATCAGATAATTGCGATATTGATATTAATCGCATTTCGTTCGATATAATAACACAATTCACTAAGCATAAAGTTGTGGTATAGCATTGATAAACTATATTCGTAAATTTCATCAAGATTGGATCAAAATATAATACTAATCCTAGCTATTATTTTTCCATTGCCTGCTGAAACACCATATCAATAAATTTTTGCAAACAATTTGTAGAACTTGCAAGTTAGAATCTACTTTGGAATGAGCCACGCTCAATTTAGTCCAGAAACTGCTGTGCTGTGACTATAATTCCAAATAGTTTATCTCTGTGCCTGTTTGTATTGTGTGTTTAACTGTTGGTTTATTGCTGGCCATAAACTTTCGTCTTTAAGTAGCCATCATGTGTGGGAAGCTCTTTGAACGGCAGCATAAAGGGGAACGTGTGCTGAAACGCAGATGTATTTTTTATGAGAGTCTAAAAACAGTGTTCGAAATTATTGGTTAGATAAAATTTATATTTTTGTGAAAGAATTGTTAAAATTCGACTTAGTTCATTAGTAGTTGAACTGGCACAATATGCTATAAAGAAAATAAATATTCTAGAGCAGTAAATATCGATGTTACTTACTCTGAACTCCGTCTGAAAATAGCACACAGTGAATTTGAAATGTCGGCCAAAAATTATAATATGTTAATTCACAAAAAATCGGACAAAACTTTGCAACGGCGACAGGCGAATTGCTTTCCACTTCTCGCATTCAAGCACGGCGAAGAGCACAAAGCATCGCGCATAGAGAAAAGAATAGCAAGAGCCTGTCCAAGTCTGGTGTTCATTGTAGTCGAGGCGCCAATGCAAGATAAATGGCGCTGAAGTAAACACATTTCGTGTAAAAGCTGAATAACTGGGTAAGCACCCTTCCTTCCCGCCGCAACATCAGCCTTGACAGCTGCCAAGTTGAATCAGAAACGCACCCAGTCGAAGCAGGCGAAACAATAGTCGCATCGAAGCCGACAAAGTCGCTAACATGCCACAAGCCGCGGGTGTAGGCGGCGGCAGCTGCTGCTGTTGATGAGCTGAGACTCACACAGCCACCCCCCCCAACCACCCTTCTCTGCCTTATGCTCTGACCGACAGATTAATTTATTTTATAACAAGCTGCTCCAATTATAATCCTAAAAAATACTGTTGGCCTTTTAAATTAGAAAAATCGGCTGACTACATTTTGATCATATAATCGGTATTTTAATATTTTCACAGCTCTTGGAAACTGAATTGGAGCCACGCCTAGCCTAGACAAATATTATTATTTTGATTTTATGGCAACCACATACAGGCTATAAATTTGATTAATTTATGGCTTTCATTCTGCTGCAACGATTGCGCTTCGGGAGACATAATAATTTTTGTGTCTGCCATTGATTAATAACTTAATATGAACGCAAATTTATTTATGTGGCTAGAATGGGAAGGATTGCCAATAAAAAAAATATGGACATGACAGCGTTCATAACTCAATTTTATAGATTGTCGGTAGAAATTTTGTGGCAGTTAAAACTAAATTTCCTTTCTCTTAAAACATGTCTGTTCACTTTAGTCTACGACTCTTTTCTTCTTCTTCATCTATGCCAGATGGGAAGATAACAAATCGATACAAATCGATAATTGTAAATAGATATATGCTATAATATATTATATTGCCTTGTTTCATGTGTTTTGGTGCCTATATTCTCTCGAAATACTTATGAGGACTAAGTAATAAATTTATATTGAACGGCAAGAATACAGACACCAAATTTGAAATGCAGACTCTGATTTTTTTATTCGCAGCAATCTGAACTAGAGACTGCTTTTATGTGCAAGCTTTTTGTACTTCAACTTTATTCATTTGCCCAAATACTCTTCAGATCCTTTTTTTATTGCAATTCATTATTGTTTCATTCAAGTTCCGCTTCAAAGCATTTCCCAGCTGCTCTATTTACCAAGTTTTTTATTGCTCGACTTGAAATGTTTCGAATGTCAAGTTTACCTGTTTTCTTTCCTCTCAAACTTTAGTTTGAACAACCTTTTGCCGTTGAGCGCTTTTAATCAGTTGTACAACTGTTCATTTTGTTTCCGTTGCACAAATAACTGAGTTCTGCTTTATTCATTTTTTATTTATTAATAGGAAGGGAAGCAGAAATGGAAATCTTTTTGCCAGATTTAAAGCGTTGCGATGTTGCACAATTCACCAATTCCATTCAACAGTTATTGTATAATTCATTTAGAACAAAGTCAAGTGGGATATGTTTGACGCTTATCCCTGGCTTCCTTTGAACACACACTCATCCATCCACACACACACACACACACATACAACGCAAACAAGCTGAGCTCATTGCCGCTAACAGAGCAGCACCACAAATCGGGTTAACCCCTTTCGGGAGAAGTTCTGCAAGAAAATCGAAACATAAATCCCGCTTTTAATTAGATTTATGCCCAAGTGGCCAATATGTAAGCAGCAGCAACAACTACACACTCGCACACACACACTCACACACACACACACACACACACACACACACACACACAGAGACATGAAGTTGTCGAAGGCTCGCAGAGACTTCAACGACGCCGCAGGGACCTCCACGCTACAAAAAGCAAACACAAAACAATAACAAATAACAAAAAACATGAAATTTTACACTTTTGTCATGCGAGCCACAAGGAGTTGGTGCGTATCTTTTTAAGGACTGCTGCCTGAAAGTGGGCTACAGAAAAGATTTTTTTTTTTGTGGCAGGTGCGTAGCATTTCAAGCAGGTCTTCTCCAAATTGCACTGTGGAAAGCTGGCAACTCTTTACGGAAAAATAAATCTTATTTATGCATGTTCAATGTACATAGTGTTTCTTAGAAATTTTGTTCTTTTTATATAACCTCCACTTAAAACAGACCCTAATTTCCAATCTATCAATTTCGTATAAGTTATCCTAATTTCTATCCTTCCCACTTTAAGTATCATCCTTCAACGTCACATCACATCATCAATCAATTAATTGTAATTTATTTGTATAATATATATTCGTTCGTTTATTTGAGACATCATAATTGTGCTACTAACTATGTATTATTATTCTTTGCGTGAACTTTCCGACTGCTCAGTAGTTATTGCAATCTTTTCTCAGTGCTAACAATTTCGCAGCTATCTTAACTAATTTATACTAAATTTTCATTCTTGGCATAATTGTATTATTAATTAAAGTTATATTTTATTTTTTTCTGTGTCCAGTCGACATTAGTAGATATGTATATCATTCACCAATAAACGTCTATATAACGATTCTGCTCTGCGATTGTTGCCACAAACAATCTGAATTGTCCCCATAGTAAAAGGTAGCTGTCAATTACGTAAATAGCTTTACGGTTTCGTAGATATGCCCAGTGCAGTAGTCAAAAGTTAATCAAATCAATGTTTGCCGGTCTTATCTTAGTTACGTGTCTATTTGTTATTTGTCAATCACTAAGCTACTTCATGTATGTCAATATGGGCCAGGTGCAGGACCAATCCATTCGCATCCCATTCGCCCCCCATTCGACAGACCCTACTTCTATCACCCGCCCCTCCAAAGTACTTTGTTCTTACACTTGACTGGCCACATTTGCCAAGTTTTTCCCTCTTTCCCTTCCTCCCCCTAGCTGCCTATCTGTTTCTCTGTCTGTTTGTCTATATTGGTAGGCGTCTTTTCAGGATCTGGTTGAGCACGGTGCATGCTCCATATAGCTCACATAACACCATTTCCAATTTGAACATAAAATCGAACTGGGACAAAGACATTGAAATTGAAATCAAAAGCAAAGCGACAACGAGAATGCCAACAGAAATGAAAACGAAAAGGAAAAGAATAATCGAACTAGAAACTGTAGAGTGGAAAGTGGATAGAGACAGCAGCACTGAAAGCAACTTTCGATGTGTTCTCCAAATTTATCTAATCCATTTTATATGCTCATTTAGGTAAAATATTATTTTGATGATCTGAATGAGAGAATAAAATGAATTAGAACTTATGTGTCAATCGATAGCTCATATTGTCAACTCCGGCAACATGGATAGAAAAAGAACAGCGGAAGTAAGATATCTAATTTATTTATTTAAGAATCATATTTACTTCTACTTTTCCAAACTTCTTTAATGTCTACGGAATGCAAAATATGTTGCTGTTACTTTTTTTAAAAGTATTTCATGAATAGTGATAACCAGATTAAGAATATGATCTACATTTTCAATGCAATACCTCTGTCTATTGCAGACTTAATTACAATCCTCTACTTGTAAGCACTGCGGAATTAAGTTAATAAACATCAATTAAATATTGAAATAATAATTAAGTTGAAAATAGTATTTACGGCTGCAAAGTGTAATTATGTTAAGCAACAACAACAAAATAGTGCAGGTGTTTAAAGTTAGTTGTGAATAGAGTCAGAACACTGGAAAATAGTTGCAAAGGTAGCAATTAAATGGATAGAAAATGCAAAGCATACTTTTGGGGAGCATTGAGAGCTGCAATTTGTTTAGTGGCAAGGCAAGGCACTGTGAAAGTGAAGTCATTAGTTGTGATACAAGGCGCTGTGAAAGTGTAGTCATTAATTGTAATATCGCGCCTTGTTCCCTCTACCCCTCTACCCCTCTTCATCCCTCTCCACACCTGTTGTGTTGCGATTGATGCGGTGGGGCTGATGAGCAGTACTGAAGTTTCTTCAAATACATTGTTGCCGCCATTTAATTGTTTCGCAAGTTGTGCGTGTTTTGCATGCCCAAGTAGGCGTGGCAGGTGGCAGGTGGCAGGTGGTTGCCGGGTTGCCTACAATAATCACTAATTTGTACATTGGCATGGCAGACACGTAGGCGCAGCGGCCGCCTTTTAATTAGCCGCCGAACAGGACAGCAGGACAGCAGCACAGCTAGGCTATGGAGTGACTAGCCCCTTTCCCGAGCACATTGGCTTTTAGGCACTTAATGAACTTGCTCTCGGTCGGGGCTTTGAATTTGTATTCCAGTTCGAGTTGGGATCATTATCTGCGGGGCATTATGCATGCATTGCGTGGGCGTGCCATCAACTCAATTTCAACTGGATACCCCAAATGTTCCAATGCCAAAAAGTATGCTTAACCTTAAAGCGTCGTCGGATGTGAGGAAGCCAAACGAATTGTAATTGTGCTGAAAACTACGCCAACTGCCAACTGCAGTTGGCACTAAATGCACAGCACCAAAAGTGCACCTAGGGGAGCAGAGAGAGGGCCTGGGAGAAATATCGTGATTGGGAGGGTGGGTGAGGGTTAGCGCATGCCACAAGGCAACAACGGTTGACCTCGGACCTCTGCAGGCAGGCTCTGCAATACAAACCAGTTGCTAGTTTATTTCGATATACACACTCACGCAAACACACACACATATAAAATATATGTATATATGTATATATATTATCGCTGTACCCAGGTATTTTTTGAGGCGTCTGGTAGAGGTTCTTTTGTTGTTGGAGCTCTCTCTAGCCGAAAACAAGAATTAGGTCTGAATCGAGGGAGTGACAGGCTCTCGACTGAGGCGTACTCTGTTAAGAGTCCAACAAAGACTCTCAGGCTGAGTATATTTGTATACCCTTAAGCTATTTAAAAGGTGGAAAAAGGGTATAATGGTTTCATACAGAAGTATGTAACAAGCAGAAGGAAGCATCTTTTCGCGAATATCGATAAATATTAATTTCCGATAGCAGATTCTTCTAACTGATTTATAATAATTAATTTCATTTTGGGCTTGTGAATGGGAACATGCGCTACCCTATTTTGTATACCCTTCAGAATCCGTGCCTGAAATATATGAAATGAGAGTACTTCCAAGCACGCTCACTTTTGAGTGTGCAAAGCTTTGAAGGGGAGCATATTTATCAACTGGGTTCAGGGTATATCGTAGTCAAGCTCATTAGACTACAGCCTTATTACCTGTATTTTTATCGTTTAAGTATATTATCAGTTTACGATGCTTTCAAATTTTTGTGAGCTTAGCCTTAAAATTGTTGTAGACAAAGCTATTTTCATGACTTTTGTAGGCGTGAGTGGCCCACATTTATTGGGTATAATCTTTTCAGCCGATTACCAATAGTCTTGTCAGAGCTGTACAATTTTTTTTTTGCCGGTTTATGTTGTGCTTAACAAACCCATTTCCTTACGCTTGCTTGTTATATTATCATGATAAATTGGAATTGTTAGAATTTCATCTTTCACTTAATTTTAGTAATGCCAGAGCTTCCTGTACTAGAGCTGGAGTGCTTTAAGAGTTTTTAATAAGAGCCATTTAATGTTTTCAATCTGATCTGGTTCGAGTTACATTCAAAAATTCAAATATTTCAAAAAATTAGAAAATCATAAATATAAAGATTACCAGATAAGCGAAAGATTGAAAAATTAGTTCCGGTTTTATTTATATATAATCAACTCGTTTTTTATTTACGTGCAGAGTGTAGAGGAAAAAATGTTTCTGCATTCAAAGCTGCGTAAAAAATTAGCGTTCTTTCTGTTTGCGGCAGCTGCAACTCTTGTATAATTGCTATTTGTCCATCACCGCAGCCAAATACCCTCGTTGCAGTTCACAAATTGTTTAAAGAAGAAATAGAATAAAATACTCTGTTATTTGACTCATTTAATTCTGTGTTTTACGGAATGTTTTACTAATGTTCTTAAAATTGTAAGAGCTGCATCATAATTTCTGGCTTCCACTCTTAATAAGTATATAATAAGTATGTAACAGTTAAAATGCTTTTAAATTAAAGTAATTTGCCTAACACACCACACCCTCCATTTATTTTAGCTGCTTTTGTCATAATAAAAAATATATTGTACATATTTTATAAAGGATTTTATTTCTGTTTGTTAGAAGTGGTATAGTTTAGCTATAAAAAATATTAGTCAAGTGGTTTGCCATGCGTACCGGGTCAAGAATTAGTTTCCGTTGCTTAAGCAAAACTTAAAATTAATGAAAAATTCAATTAAATTATAAGTTCTCTGTTTAAATTTCTTGGTTGTCGTTGAGTCTCTCACCTTAGAGTAATTACTAACTTCTAACTTACATTTATTCATCGCAGAACGAAAATATTAAGACTTAATTTGCTGTTCATATCTACATCATGGGATGCATACAATTTCATATCCAAAGTTGATCTGTAGCCGCATAATAAATTTGGGCAATTATTTCAAATAGAAAGAGACACACGGATATTAATATTATACCGTCTTCATTGTTGACACTGAGGATTATCAATATCTAAATAGATTCTTTTCGAGGAGCGTCACTTACATTCTCGTCTAGTGTATAATATCAACGAAATGAGCAGTTCTTTGGTTGGATGAGTAGTTTTGTAATGTGTGTGTGGGTGTGTGTGTACCTTGAGGACTACATCCCAGTGCCATGGCAAACCCTTCCCAGTCCCAATCCCATTTTGCAGACTGCTATAGTGCATGGTGAACCTATTTTGCATACACTTGAGAATTTCTAAAATTTCAGGTGAAAATCGGTTCACTATTTCTCTCTCGCTCTCGCACTCGGTCTCGCTCTTGTATACGTGCTCAAGGTATGTGTGTTTGTGTGTGTGTGCTTGTGCGTCGTTTTGCGTCTGTCATCGAAAAATGTTTGCCTGCATACCCAGCAGCCAATTTGCTTTCTCTCGCTTTTACCTGCACCCTATATTTCTGTCTCACTCAGGGTACATTTTTTCTCTGATACATACAACAACATAAAAACTGCACAATTATTATGATTTCAAAACGGTAATCAATGTTCTGAACTCTTAGAACGAGGGAGAAGAGAGACAGTAAATGACACAAAGAAAGAGAGAGAGAGAGAGAGATACAAAGTGAGCGAAATTTGAGGTTGAGAGCATGCCCTTGGGCGAAACCAATTAAATTGCTAAAAAAAAATGCAAAATGGACATGAAAATTGAGTTTTGCGAGCTGCCAAAACAATTCCTCATTTCAATTATGTTGCACACATTTCACAATCGCTTTTCATATTTGCTGAAGCTCATAATAATTATCGTAACAATTTAAAGATTGAATATAATATTGAAGAGAACTTACTTATTCCATTGATGCATGCCACAAAAAATATGCAATGTTAATTCGTAAACTTATTTAATTATCGATAACTGTACAAATGTTCACAATTTGTACTCGCTTGTATGTCTCATTATCACTGTTTATATTCTGAACCCATTTAAAAATCGTAAAATAAAGTCAAAATGCAAATATATGTAACAGACAGAGGGAACTATCAGAGAGTGGAAAAATGGAATATAAGTTTCGTATACCCCGCGCATATCAAGTTAAGTTTATTTTATCGATAAATGCATCCTTTTGCGAATATCTATAATATTATAACACAAACAATTTTCGACATCAATAAAAGCCACAATTTAAATTGCATTCGCTTCTCATTTATTTATAGCATAAATTGACAAATTATAGCGTAGTCGAGCTGACTCGGTTACAGCTTTCTTAATTATTCCTGCCACGTACCAATTAAAAATATTCGGAGCTCTGTAAGTAATTAACAAAGAATGCTACTCTCGCAACTTTCTGTCTCGATTCGCACACATGCAACGCATACAGAGAATCATCTCATTTACGTACATACATATGCAGATGTGTGCGTGATAGAAGTGCTGCTCATCGCACACATCTCTCATGCATGAAACTCTAATGATAACACGCTATGCTCTGCGTCATTCAGCCGTGAAATAAGTTGCCACGCCTGACAGAAGCGCCAGCAGCTACCAATAAAATATCAGCACGCAATCAAAGCCATCTTCGTCTATGTCGTCTCACCCCTGCTCTCACCATGCCACACCTGACATCACTAGAAGTCCCATGGTGGCTTTAGCGGTTTCTTTTCCCATTTTCACAGCATTCCATTTCACTTAACATAAGTAAACGGACACACACACAACGCACTCCACATTTGGTGGCATGCGTTTCTCTTGCATTTTACAATGTAGCTTTTTATGGGTGGAGACAGGTATGGAGGAAAAATCGTCTTTCGCAATTATGCCTCTCTTAGTTGTATGGGCCCACACACATTGTAAAGGCGTTTCTATTATTGCCCCAAAAATAGACAAATTTTTTGTGAGCCGCAAGTTGACAATAGAATTTTGTGTTGAACTTGGCTTTGATGGATGTTCTACAATGGCAAAAAACGTGCACAAACAAAAATTCCAGGTTGTAAGATGAGCTTCTGTAATTTAGTACACAATTTTCAGACAAATTGCCACAAAAAGGGAACTCAAGCAGAAGCAAAATCTGCATTCTGATCAATCAATCAATAAAAATAAATGCTTGGAGGTAAAACTAATTCTGACAGTGACGCTTAAGGCAAAAATTAAAATGTCAATTAAGGCGTAAAATTCATAAATTGCATGCATTGGATTATATGTATAGTTATAATTAAGTTAAAATTTTCTCGAGCTTACAACAACATTTTTCGATGTGTTCGATTTTCAGTTAAAATGTTTTCCATTTTTTTTAATCAAGAGTTTACTTGGGTTGGCTTATATTCGAATAATTCGACAACAATATATTGTAAATAACTTATTTTACTTGCAGAGCAAGTATTAAACATAATTGGGCTACAACTTCAATGGTCCCCAGCGAATACGCGTCGATTAACTAATTAGTGATAATTAGACACATTCTGCGAGTAGATTTTGGTTTGTTATTTATTTGATCGGGTATATGGGGCGACCAGCTAACCTATTAATTAATTAATGACCTTCCTCTTGTTATATTTTATTCTATCGTACTAATGTATGCTGATGATGTCAAGTTGTGCCTTACAGTAATTTGAGCACCTTTTTACGACCAAAATGCTTTTCAGTTGTCTTGTAAGTTCAGTACGGATATTGTGTGTGGTCTCTTTAATATCCGATTCATCACAGTAGAGTGGAATCTGTGCAGAAGAGTTGCTTACTTTTTGCTCTTCGCCTTTGTGACTGGGGTGTGCTGCCTCCACACACCGATAAACTGCTCCTTATTAACATTCCCTCCTTAACTAATCGACGTGTTTTGCTAGGTGTTATGCCCGTAGTTAAGTTACCAAGTTGTGAAATTGATTCCGTTGCGATGATGAGCAAAATTAATATTTCTGCTCCCTCCAGACCGTCTCGTGATTTCTTTCCACTTTCTCTTCATCGCTGAGCAACTAATTATTTCTTGCATGACCCGACTCTGAAATACTGTAACTCTATTCCAATTATTAAGAACTTAGTTATAAACGCCTTGGCTTGTGAATAACAAATTCGCTTGCATTTGTTGAGGGGATTAACTAATTTTTACTAACTATTTTTTGGTCTGATTGGGTTTTTCTGGGATTTTCCATAATCCATGCAATAAATGATGGACCAAACCGAGTTTTACTTATGTCTATATATTTAAATCAATTGCTAATGCATCAAACATTTCCATATATACATTCTTTTTAACAAGAGACTTAAATTGTTTGTTTTCTTTATTTAAAAGAGCACATTAATTAATTTAAAAGCGAATCAAAGAGAGATTATTGAAAGCACCAAGCGAACGCAAAGAGCATCACACAAAACAATTTCATAAAATGGAAATTTATACAAAAAGTAGCTAATTCTATCTGCATGACTTTGAACTTTTATTTTGTTTATTTATGGGGCTTATCTCTCTGCGTTGCGGTGTAAATGCTCAGTATGACATAAGATGATCAGTTTAAATCTTAAACTCAGCCGTGCCTGAGAGCAGTTCGTTAAAGGCAATGTCGCCACCAGCATCAACTTGTCGCATTTTTCGATTCATATTAATATTGTTGTGTATTGGGTCAGCGAGTAGCCAGGCACACACACACAATCTCGATGCACTGCAGCTGAATCAGATGCTTAGCTATGTGGACGAGAGTGTCCCAGTGTGCGATGATTACTATAAATACGCGTGTGGCAAGTGGACAGAAGTGCATGAGAATGATGACTTTGTGGACCCCATGAGATTGATTGATCACAAGGTTAATGAGAATCTGGTTAGGCTCATGACTGAGTTGCTGCAGAAGCAGCAGCAGCAGCAGCAAAGCAGTGTGGAGGCCAAGGTCTTGAGCTTCTATCAGACGTGTCGCCAGGCAGCGAATTCGACGCGTTCAAGCAAAGGGTATCTGGAGTTGGTGCCGCCAAATAAAAGAATACCCTGGCCGCAACTCAAGCAGCGATGGGAACACTGGGATAGCAGCAAGTTCGAGTGGATGGAAACGTTGGCACGCCTGAGACGCTACGGGCTGACGAATGTGTTCTTCGACCTGGATGTGCAACCCGATCTGTACAACAGCAGCAAATACTTTATACACATTGAGAGACCCAGTCTCAAAGCCGAATCACAGCTTCCGACTGACCTCAGTCGGAAGCTTCTCGAGCTGGGTGTTAACGATAGAAATACAGACTCTCTGGCAAAACAAGTCACGATGTTTGAGCAGGCTGTGCGTAAGGTGACTTTGAATTCACAATCGAAGGAAGCGGTCGATGAGATGACAGTGCACAAGCTGGAGCAGCAAACAGGACATTGGGGAAAATATATTGAAACCTTGCTGGATCGCACCGTGTCCGCTGACTTTGTGTTGAAAGTTGACAATGTGGCTTATTTAAGGCAGTTAAACCGTACACTCGCCAGGTGGAATGGCGAGGTAATAGCTAGCTACATTATGTTGCGCTTTGTCTCGTATCTGGAGGGGGAGACCATGGATAGCAAGGAGTCCATTGAATGCGTTCAGGAGGTGCGACGCCACATGTTGCCAGCGACAAATCTGCTTTACGAGCAGCGCTTCATTGGCCCGGAAAAATTGCACCAACTTGAAGAGAATGTACTGAAGCTATTGGAGCTGCTGCGGCGACAGTTCTACAAAATGCTGGAGGTTAATCACCTGAGCTTGAAACGTGGTCAACGGAAATTGCTGCGGGACAAGATGAAGAAAATGAAAATCAGCATTGGCAGTATGCCGATGCATGCAAATCATTCCATGATTATAACGAGTTTCTATGAAGAGTTGCAGCTGACTGAAGATCATGACTATGCCAAGAATCATTTGCGTTTGTTAGAGTTCCGCACAAGTCGCCTATTAGAGCAGCTAGATAGACCACTTGATTTCATCTTACCAGACTCGGACACGGCCATGGTGTCGACACCGTTTTATAATCATCGACTGAATACCATCGTGGTGCCCTATGGCGTAATTGAAGAGCCCTTTTTCCAGCCCGACGCCCACGATATATTCAAGACTGGCCTGCTGGGCCACCTCAGCCACGAGATGATGCACGGCTTCGACTCAAATGGATTGAACTTTGACAAAGACGGCAACTACAACGAGGAGATTCTCAAGATCACAAGTGGAGGTCGGTATGCGGCGGGTATAGGGTGTCTCGAACAATATGAAACCGTGGGAATGGATGAACGTGAGGCGGACATTGTTGGCATTCGGCTGGCATATGATGCTTACTTTGATCCTGGCTCCGAGTTGAGTCAGGCACAGCCCAGTTCCACGAATCTGTCACTGAAGCAGCTCTTCTTCCTCAGCTCCATGCAATTCTTTTGCAGCAAGGAACCGTTAGCTGATGATGGAGAACACGATTCCGATGAGATCCGCATGTATCAAATGTTGATCAACTTACCAGCCTTTGCCGAGGCACACGGTTGCCGCGAAGATGACGATAATATGCATCCTTCCGAAAAGTGTCGACTTTGGTGAAATGCAAAAAATGTTGCGAAGTTTATTCTCAATAAATATAAGAAATTAAATCAATTTTCACGTGTCAGCAGTTCTAACTTTCAAAAATTTGATTTTTTAATTATTTTATTTTTCAATTTTATTTTTGTGTCTTAAAGTTTTGGTAGTCAAGACTAAATTATCTTTCATTCTATTCACAACGACTCCCTCAAGTCGGTGATTACATAATTTATATCGATACACTTCGATATCAATGTTAAGTACACAGTTATGTTAAGTCAAAAAAATTAAATACATTTTTCGTAATTAAAGCAATTTGCAGGTATAAAATTATGAGCTATTTATTTATGAACTATTTATTCATTAGTTCTTAAATTTGAGCATACTTTTATTCGTCTTATTTCAAACTTAATAATTTTTCCATTTCATTCTTCTTTTTTTAACTTGATAACTTTTAACAACTCGTCGACAGCATGCTTCAGCAGCTGGGCATGGAAGCTATAACTATGCAGCTTGCCACTAAGGTCGGGCTGACGAAGAATCACTAGTTTGGACTAAACTGAGGCCCCAAAGGATGACGCAGCTCAATTAGCATATCTATGCAAACATTTTTTCATAAACCAAACCACATAGCCAGCTATCTGCTCGTTGGGGAATATAGAGACTGGCGCAGTTGCGACGCTGCCATTATCCTCCTTGCTGTCATTGTCAATGCCCGAACTCAGGGGCCAGCGCAAACTCTACACAAAATTTGGCAGCTGTGGTAAGCAATTTACATTGAATGGTGATGAGCTGATGCTCAGCTAGGTGCTGCTCAGAAAGCTTATATTATTCAAATCCCACTGGCAGCAGCAGTGCCAGTTGATGCATCTCTCTCGTAGTTGAAATTGTAACAGATTGTTAATCAATAAAAAAAATATAGAAATTTAAAATTGCCATATTTTGTGCATTTGATGTTTTTATCCATATCATAATTAAATCTCCCACACATTCTTCTTAAAAAAAAAACACACACCTTCATTAAAAATATGAAAAACCACATTTTGCCCTTTTCTTGGTCATTATTTTTGCTTCTAGATTCCATAGTCAAAAAGCATTTTCTTGCCTTTGTTTTCATCGTTCATTGTAGTCATTACGAAATTGCGGACGGCCATCGACGGTGAAAAATGATTAATATTAACTGGGTCAAGAAACATATTCATTAATTTTATAAATAAAAAAAAAAGTTGCAAATTCTTTTCTGTTTTACTTTAAAACATCTCAAATGAACAAGAAAAAAGTTTTTGATGTGAGCAAGGTCACAGGGGTATGTTGTCTTCAGATTGAATCAAAAATCTTCCTTTTTGGGTTTTTTTTTTTATTAAATGCTTAGACGTGTAATGGATAATTGAAGTCTGGGGCAGTGTGTTAATTAGTAAATTCATACGCCACGATTTACAGATGGTGAAATATGCAAAGAGTGCTCGGAGGTAAACTCGAGCATAGCCAGCTTTGTAATTTAATGCCCAGATAACGATCCCGAAGGCGCCGAGAGGCCTGCAGGACTCCATCCAAGCTGCAAGAGCTTATAAAAAATATGCCTTTTATGGGATTTTTTTTGCTGGCACTTATATATATATATATATACATTGGTAATCCTGCTTGCGTGTATTGTGTACACAGATTAAAATTTTTAACGAAAAAATAAAAAAAATAATAATAATAAAAAAGAACAGAAGTGAGTGAGAATAAATGTTAAGGTTGCTTAATGTTCCCTGGCAGGTCATTTAATTAAAATTAAGCTGGGAAACACAAATTATCAGTTAAGAATTTGTGTAATAGCCAAAAGAAATGTTTTAAACAAATATTATACATTTTGTTAAGCTTACAAAGATTTCCCGTTTCTGTCGAAATGGTTGCTTGTATAGGAATGTCAGGTTATGAGCGAAGCTGTTAGCCAAACAAATAAAGTGTTTGCAAGTGCTAAGGAACTCTATTTAAATAATATTAATAAGACTTCATTAAAAATAGTTTTGGTCTTGTTAGCCGTTTGCTAATTTGCCAAACACTTGAGAGACGGATTCGAATTCGATAAACTGAAAAAAGTCAAAACTTGCAACTTTATTTATTTATTTCGTTAATTTGCAAAAGTGTAAGCACAGCTATAAAATAAAACTTTTCAATGGTGCGAGTATTTGTGCAGCACTTAAAAGTATGCAATGAAAATTGGCAGCCAGCAGCAAGCAGCCAGCAGCCAGCAGCCAGCTGATCTCGGCGAGAGATAAGTTTTGCCGGAAGCGCCTCAAATTATGCAACACTTTTTATTACTCTCTTTGCACTTCTCTGTTCGCACTCAGTTGAACGAGAGAAAAGACAAACTTCCCCGTCTGCCAGCCAGGCAGCATCAAAAGGCGACTTATCGCCAACATCCGGACACCACAGCGAACAAAGCAGAAGCAGCACAGTACATGAAGCCCCGCATAACAATGCAAATGTTGTCGTTGATAAGTTTATCAACATACAATTTTGCATACGTCAAGGCCCTAAAGCCAAGTAAATTTCACTGCTTGGCCATATTTCAAGGACTTGGAGTGCGCAAACAATAAAGGAAACATTTTTCGAGCACTAGAGTGTATTTCTGGTCAAATCGCATGGTTATTCTTGGGTTTGGTGGCTGTCACACGCATTTTATCTTGTCCCCGCCCCCATCGTCTCCGCCCACCCACTTATCTCTTCACCTTGTCCTCTGTCGATTTTAACAATATGCTGGTCGATTCCTGGCTGGTTTCGCATTAATGTGTGTTGACATGGAAAAGCCTAAAGTTATTGTTTGCAACACCATTTGCCTGACCTCGGCCTCTAGTTATGTGGCCAGTGCCACGCCCTCCTCCCCCACTCAAAGGCTACATAATTTGCTTCTTTGTTGCTGTTACTGGCCTGGCTGCCTAATAAGTGGCTCAAGTGTTGGCCTGGAATTAATGCGTTCATTCTTCTCTGCCTCTTCCGCCTCCCTCGAGTGTCACCGAGCATTGTTTGTTTATGTGTTTTACCCAAAAGTTACAAACACCGGACGCGAAATGGCCCTGAGTCTGCACATGTGTGTGTTTCAGTGTGTTTCCTTCAGATGGTCGAGGCTATCTTAGTTGCTGACCATTTGCAGCCATTTGCTAGTTAGCAGCCTAAGATTCATAGTGATCCCAAATCCTCAAACACCATTTGATAACATTAGATTGTGTCACAGTTACAACATTTAAGTGGCATTTTATGCCCTCACACCGAACGTAAAAGAGTATATTCGTTTTGTTCCCATTTGATGAATTAAATCTATAGAATCGAAAATGACATCCTCGCAATATTGATTCAAGTTTTCCTTTACAGAGTATGCTGTCTGTCCGTCTGTTCCTCCTTTTGAACGGGAACTCTTAAAATCAGAGACTTCAAACTTGGAAAATATGACAAGTATTTACTTATCTGTGCCCGCGTCAGACAAAGTGAAAGGCAAGACCCTTCAAAAAGCGGAAAGCAAAAATATTCGACATCACCCAACCCTAAAAATGTTAAAAGCCCATATTTTCCGTAATTTAAACGCCAAAGTTACCAAACTTGGAATTGCTGGGAACCTCCTTCAACCATCTGACAAATTCTTGACCACGTCCAACCTGTTCTTTTCCACCTGTTATAAACATCAAAGGCTTAACAATATTTTGCCTCTCTTGATAGCATACATAAAATTAATTAGTGGTGCTTCTATGCCCAATATGAAACCCGACATAGCACAGAGAAGAGCACAACTATCTTTATTTTGAAAATCAAAATATATCTCGACAAAATACACACTTACAATCTCTCAATGCTCCATTGTCTGAAAATTGTTTATTCTTTTTGAGATACATCAATCTTTAATGCTTTATAGGTTGAGCTGCCAATTGATAAGGGATCAAGCAAAACATCGATTTTCATTAGAATTTCGATTTGCTCTCTCCAAATTTATTTCTGGTTCCACTTGAACTATGCTTGTGATTGAGAAGTTGCCATAATAAATCCTGATTTTAGCGAGTGGCAGCCACAAAAAGGCATAAGCGACCAAATGATGCGTAAATAAAAGTCCAACGCGCCCCAAGGACAACGGATGAATCAAAGGGCAGGCAGGATGGGGGCTGTTGGTGGTTGGAGTACTCTCTAAGAATAGAACTCGCCTATAAGTAATACAAGCAAACAGATTATTTGTTTATGAATGGACGACAAAGCCAAAGTGGAACCGTTCGATTCATTTTGATTTAATTTGACAGGATATGACAGGATAATGAACAGGACTCGGCCACTCTTGGCTTGCGCCTCTAGTTATGCGCTCGAAATGAATGAAAATGATCAAATAGTTTTGCCTGACACAAAAAAAATGCCACAAATTGACGTCTATTTTGATGGGCTGCTGATTAGCCTGCCCCACTGCCACTCCCACTCCACAGCTTCCTCCTGGCTGCGGTCCAGATCTAAGCGCTTGCTAAAAGAACAGACTACCACATTGAAGCCCCCTATCCCCTACCCCCTGCCCTCGATCAGAGTCTGTTGTAATTATGAGTTGGCAACTCACAGCTGGAGTCTGCAATGTGGCACCACAGGGTGGCATTCAATTTTCAATAGAGCCCAGCATCAAATTTGTGGCAACATCAAATTCTGTATGCTAATTTCAATTAAAAATCATGCCAGTCATGCTTCCAGGGGCATGTCTGCTCGTCCAATCTTGCTGCCTGACAGTTGAGGCTCACATAAAGTTCAGATGAGTGGGCGTACGGCGCCAAAAGTTATTATATGAATACTTTAAGTACTCATCACAAAGTTCGTATTGACTTATGACTGGCAAATGAATCGCTCAAAAGAAGACAGAAGACAGTTGAATTATGATGGATGTACGCAACTTCTTAGCTCAAAGCCGACTGGCTTAAGCAAACAAGGAGCAGTCTTTAAAGGGAATTACATGTCAACCCAAGCGACAGCATGTAAATAAGACATACATTTCCATACAATCGGGCTATTTGCTATTTTATGAGCATTCTCATTGGGTATTATGGCGTAGTTAGTGCATATCAAGTGTGGCATTCGATATACCAACATACCCACTTGCCCTATGCAAAATGTGGCATTTGGCTTCAGTGCTCTTAGATGTTCGTTTTCAAATCAATGACGAAAATTTAACAAATATTATATATCCTTAATCCAAATCAAATTCGTTTTTAAATCTCTTAGCCTTTTAGAAGGAATGAGTGATAGTCTGTGGATAAATGGATATATCTTTCAGGTTTATAAATGTGTTTCATTCCTAAGTGATTAATTTGTAGTCAAACTCTTTCCGATTTAAACTCTGACAGACCACAATATTATTTTGCGGTCAATTGCCGTAAATATTAATAAAATAATATTTATGTTTGGCTTTAATAATTTTCAATACACTTAATTTAATTCATATTAATAAACTCACAAAACAATTAAATCCAAACTTAAGTGGCAGGGGTATTTATTAGTCAGGCTTGAATATTTTTTAGTTGCTTGTCCTCGCACAAACAAATAATAAATATTTTTCCGGCGTATTTGTTGATGTGTGCTCAAAAAATAAATAAAATACAATACAATAATCGACAATACCATTGAATGAGTACTGACGATTTTGGCCAACAAGTTGCACCCCCTCCAGTCCGACCAAAATCCGGACACCTTGGCTCTTGTATGGGTTCGCTGTGATTGTTATTTAAGAATTGATCGGGCGTTGAATTTGCTTTCACTTATGTTTTATTACATTCTGTTGTTGCGTTGTTCCCTTGATTTGTTTGCGTCAGTAGCCAGTTGCCCCAGCAATGATAGCAGCTTGGTGCCCCCAGGATAAATATCATTCAGCCACTGCTTAGTCCATTGGCTGTTTTATTGAAATCGATTTCGTAATTGGGTAATTTGAGTTGCTTCTTGGCTGACTGATAATCAAAGCGCAATTTGAAATGTGTTTGTTGCTGCGAAATTTGAAGGCAACTCAATAAATTGCACTTGATTGACGAGCAGCTAAGGCGGCTCACATTATTGCTAATTGAATTCGCTTGCAGAGAATTATATTTTAATTTCGGATCCAATAAATTATTATTATTTCCAAAACCTCAACGTTTTAACGTGAAATGAAGCCACGTAAATAATAAAAATGGAAAAGATTCTCTTAGCACTGACCCTCGCTGCAGGAAAGTCAAATGAATAAAAGCCAAATAAATGGCCTGCCCGAATGGTGAAAACCGTTGCGCTTAAGCAACTGAAACAAGTCAGAATGCTGTGGTCGACTTAGCTCGACTTTGAAATGCCCTAACTCTGAGCTGTTAAATATGTTCTAGCTTTCTTGTCCTATAATGTTGAAACTACTGCAGGTATTCAATAATATGTCAAGGAATTTGAAGGTTATACTTTTAAAGCGCTTATTGCGCTTGTCGCTTATCGATAAAAATCGATATTTGTTAATCGTACAGTTACCGATAACATTAAATAAATTTGATACGCCGGGAGTTCTCTTAGTTCTCATACTCGAAACTCGAACTATTCTACCTGTGTTCATACAGACGAACATGGCTATATTGACCCTGCTATTCATCCTGATCAAGTCTACATATAAAGTAATGTAAATTGTGTAACGAACACGACAATTCTTGCTACACTATGAATAGATTGCAATACCTGTAATTTTAAAAAGATATACATTAAAAACAATTTAACATACAAAAATATAGTAAATTGTTGAATAGATTATTGAAAAAAAAATATCATTGTCAATTATAGTTTCTTATATATATTTATTGTGTTTTCAATATATCATAAAAATACATTATTGCCCTTATAGCTGATGTACTGTTATAATTAGTACAAAAAATTTTTAAACAGTCGTCTTGGCAGCTGCCCAATTTGCGGGCTTAACAGTTGCGAGGTCCGTTTGATTTATGCTCTTTAATGTTGGCGGCTTAATTTATTTTGCTTTCAGCACGTTAATTTGTCGCATGACATTTATATTTGAAAAAAACATGAAGAGAGAGAGAAAGTGTGAGAGAGAGAGAGGGAGAAAGAAAGAGGGGGAATAATCAATGTTTAGTGTACTCTTCAAACACCATGTGGGCAATTAGCGCACAGTAAATGTCGAACAGATCAACAACAATTATGTCAATGAATTTATGGCTAGTAGAGACTTAAAAGTTTAAACTTCTTTTACATATTTGCAATAAAATACATAAACTTCTTTTTTATATTTGCAATGTGCTCAAGAAACTACACTCTATTATTTTTATATTAGTTTTAGTTTCTCCCACTTATTACATTTTAGAGCACGCTCAAAAGTTTTGGTTGGTGCAACTAGAGCCATTTTCCATGCGCAGTTTCTAGCTTTGCTCTTTGTTTTCTGCGGGTAGTTTAATTTAACTATTCGCATATTGTCTGTATTTATTCCATATATATATATATATACATATATATATATACATATACTTGTTAAGAGTTGTGTGTGTGTGCAATGGAAACTTTTTGAAATTATTTTTTTTTGGCGATTTTCGTATTTTACTTTTGCTTTGCAGTGGCTGATTTGGGCGTTGGCCGCTGGATAATATGGATTAGTAGATAAAATAGCTAAATCTCGTTGTTGGGTTGTACAAGAAGTTAAGTCTTTTTTTAATAGTCTTAAGCTGAAGTTCTTTATGCTGATTATAGATTCCACTTTTCTATTGTAGTTTTGGAGATTAGCTCAATATGCAAATGAATCTTATTAGCACCAGAGGGCAGTTACATAACTAAGCTAATCCCATCACAAAAGATGTGGCAACTGTCGAATCTTTGTGCTGGCAAGCACAGACTACAAAAGGGAAGTGGTTCGGTTCATTAGCATAGCATATAGTATGGTATATAGTGAGCTGAACGGGCAGACTGGCCACGCCCTCTGCGCCATATTTTCCTTGAAGTGTGGAAACTACTTACATTTCACTCTCAGGCCTAGACTGCCTTCCAGTTGCCAACTTTTAGCCATTTTGCCAGCCCGTTTTTGGGTGGGTCACTTGCCACAAAAGGGAAATTCCTTCAGCCCACTCAAAGGGCGCCTACGTAATTATGCGTCCATACAAAGTTAAGATGTCATTGTCTTTTTATCAATCGAGTGGTTCGCATGCCTCATGGCAAGCCGCACATACGGAATGCCTGCCATACGCCTCGTCTGCCACCCTTCTCCTTGCGGCGTAATGCGATAAAAGTGCCTAAAAGTATTCTAAGCTGTTTGACATGTGCGACATCATCGTCAGCGACTGCGACTACGCCTGATTAATTGAAGTGGAAAATGTGTCTGCACTTAAAACAAAATAATCGCAAATTGGCACCGCATTATGGAGGAACGTACCCATATAAATAATGTCGCAAAAATAGTAGGTTACTTTTTCATTAATAACTATAATTTACAAATAAAAATACATTTTTAATTTTTCAAAATAAATAAATTACTAAATTAAAGAATAGAACAAATTCTATAAGGGTAGATTTATTACCCAGCTAAAAGTAGAAATGAATATATTCGCATATAAATTTGAAACGGTTTCAAATTTGAGCCCTCAGCATGAAATTCGAGGGCGAATCAAATCGAAAGTCCTGAAATGAAATCTTTTTTGTTGCATGAATTATAACTGAATTTTTGCGAGTGCAGCTTTTGCGCCGAGCGAAGCCTGATTGATGGCACTTGCCTTTAATTAAAATTTATTGTGGCATAGTTACGTGCTTGGCTGGCAAATTAAATTGCTTGATTTTTCGAAAAGTAATACAGGCATATTCTTATGCCCTTCCGTCCAGACCAGTCATCAACTTAAAATTGCACATTAAGCGTTAGGATTTATTAGCAATTTGACTAAGAGTATTGCCCGCATTTGATTCTCATTTGGCTTAAGCATTTAGTAAAATGCTTTTTTCTTTTCTTGTGCCCTGCTTGTCAGTCAGCCAAGTCAACTAGGACCTGCCAGCGGGCAGGAAAGCAGCTTAGCATTCATACAATTTGCATTGACAGGCGAAGTTAGTCCGGCCATTGTTGACACTCTGTCTGGCTGTTGCTGTAGGAAATGTAACGGCTGTCAAACGCCTGTCGGCATGCAATAGTTTGTGTGTTCTTTCTGCACACCTGCCACATGTCAGTGTCCGTGCTCGTGCGCTGTCTGCGCCCTATTCATACCCCATTATCCACTCCTTATGAGTAGGCAACATGCAACATACACATAGGTGTTGTCAGTTCGCTCTGTCTCTCCTTTCGCCAGTTACTTCGCCTCCACGATGCACAATCGCAAAAAGACACACATACACACCCACGAAACAAATAGTTGCAATAAGAGTGCTGTGTTGGGGGTGTGTTGCCTCAGTCAAACTGTGGCACCAACCGTAATTGTTGACTACGTCTGCGTGTCTCTCATTCTTTCTTTGGTTTTTCTCTGTCATTTGTGCAATTGACAATTGTGATTGCATATGTTATAATGCAGTTGCGTTGCTGAATGGAGCGGAAGTGAATGATGGAGGTGTGCTTTATCGAGACACGTGCAACGCTCCGGCTTCGTTGGGCTGAGCAGTAACTAAGCCAAAGAGAGAATCGTTCAATGCGATTGCGGACTTGGCATTTGGAATTGAGTGAGTCATGCGTACAGTTTAGTTTGGCATCTGCTGCTGATGCTATTTCTGCAGCTGATTACTGATTGCTGTGCATGACAAGCTGATGTCGCACTGTCAGCTCACAGACAGTTGCACAGTTGCATTCTGCGGATATCCGCCAGCACGGCACAGCACAGCACAGCACAGCTCAGATACGGGTACGGGTAACCAGTCACACACTACTTCTGCCGAGACAATATTGTCGGTCAGATATCAACTTGATTTTGTTTGCTTATCTTGTTTAAGCCAACATGAAGCTTCGAACATTTTTTAGAAACTGTCATTGTGACTGAGCGAAAAGTAATTTTTACTTCAATTACAAATATCGTTGATAATTCTTAAGCCTTAAAATTACAATAAAAATTCATATTTTAATGTTTAATAATAATTTAAATATGTTATTCGCTGGCAAAGAGTTTTTACTATCATTTTTATTTTTATTTTTTTTATTTTTATATATGTGGAATCCTGCAATGAATTTTATAGTCAAATGTGCAGGGTTTTTGCCAAGTGTTGGACGATTAAGATTATTTGATTTTCATTTGTTATATTTATATATTTGAGTTTGCAATAGTCCAATCAACAATATTAAACTGTTCAACAATTTCGAAATTTAAAGTTAAATATTTGTTGCCTATGGTCAAATATTCGAACTGGCCAAAATACATCTTTTGTCTTTTTTTTTTTCCTTCAACTTCTCTATTCATAAGCTGTCAAAAGAAGAGAAAGGGAAGCTGAAACCACTTCTGGACGCAATTGATATGTGAACCAAATTCACTTTGGCCATTTTCCCTTGCCAGATTTTTCTTAATCTCTTAGTTCTAATTCGTTCTGCTTCTTTCTGTGCATACATCGACTTTCTTTTCTAATCTTTTTCTTTTAGTGTACGCTGTGCCCCAAATAGCTTATGAAGACGGATTTAAAAGTCAAGAGAGAATAGATAGAGCTGCGACCGTTGCAAGTTCCTGTCTTAACCATGAAAAGCAACTGCTGCTCACTGATGACGAGCTGCATTCGGACTAAAGCCGGCGGCTTTTGTTTGCGCACTTTTCGACATGGCCGAGTCAAAGTTCAATTGGCTGTGGCACTCGAGGCAAAGTTCAGTGCAAACGGTATAAGTTTGCCGAGCGCAGCAATGCGTTGAGCCCCGTACCCCTGAATGGCCAGAATACACCTGAACCCACCTGTGCACACCTCCCTCGTATTCTGCTGCCTACTGCACAGTCACTTTTTCAATCAACATCCAAGCTTTTCAGGCCAAACAGTTCTTGAAACTTGAAAGGGCGCTAACTAGCAGCATTCAGACAACGTGATCCATTGTTGGCGCTGACCTGCTCCAGTTTTCGGGTCTCTTTGTTGCCAGACCATGACGGTACCGGCATTCTAAGGCCAATCACGAATCTTTCGTTTTGCTCTGGTCAACAATTGAAGGCAGCGCATTAGTTTTCTCAAAGAAATTATGAAATTGCCTTATTAGGCTTTCGTTAAATACAGTTTCCATAAATCTTTAACTCACTTATTAATCTTACTTATTTTTTTGTTTTTGTTTTCTTAATTTAAGACAGACTTCAGATACAAGACATTACAATTTCTTCCTGACAATTTAAAAAATTTTCAAAATTAAACCAAAATTTCATCTAAAGGTAAAAACATATAAAATAAATATATTAAAATAAAATAAATTGAGTCAAATTAAAAAAATAGACAGTTGAAAATATATAATATTAAGAAACGATTGCAGCACTGTGAAAAAAAATATATAGATATTCAGTATGAGATTTATTTAATATAGGAAAATCTCACATAGAAGAGACTCCAATAGTTTATAATGTATATATAAAATAATATACCCTATGTCTATGCCGAATTCAATCATTTAGAAAAAAAAAATGATTTGAAATTATTATTGATTAGTTTTGTTACATCTCAAAACATTTTCTTTTTTAAATCGTTTACTACAAACTTTGTACTGATGTCCTACGCAAGTTTGCTTTTAAATGTACAGATTAAAATTCATCTCTAGAAGTTTTGCCATTTCTTGAAAATGTACAAGAGCTTAAGAGTTGGCAATCTAAATGGAAATGCGATTTATAGAACTCAGTCCGGTGCAATAAATTCTATATGCATGACGCATGGCATCGGGGCAACTACATTTTATGAGCAGCCCACACTTTACTTTTTTCCCAGCTACTCATCTTATCTCATTTTTTTGTTGTGGTTTTTTTTATTCGATCCGACGAACAATTGTGAGAAATTCTTGACACATTTCTTGCCATTGTTGTAGTTGTTATAGCAATTTTTGTTGATGTCGTCTTTGTTGCGGTCATGTAAAAGTCAACGGTTATGGGCAAATAAAATGTGACAGTGCACGGTTTGCCCCTTCCTGTAACGCTTTAGTATTCGTAACAAGTGTGCAACACTGTGCCACAAATGCGATTACGTATACGCAACATGTGACCACGTTCTGTACAGAGCCCGGGCAAAAGGAAAAACTGAATAACAACGGCATGCAGGATGCATGATGACACGAAGGAAGCGAACAAAAATAGGCGACGTGTCCGATATAATTCTCAGCAGGCAGACTCCGTCCTGGCTTCCTGGTCATGCCGCATCAAATTTAAGCCAGCGCCCTGCCACAAAACAGGGCGTGGCAAATGTGCTACTGTGTGTGGCTGCTTGTGGTCTACGTGAGGCACGCGTCATTGTTGAATTCCACTCGTGGCGTTATGACAACGAGCGCTCTCAGCCAACTTTTTAGGCAGCCCACATTATAAGCTGGGCAGCAGCTCGTGAGCGAGTGCTAAGCAAATTGCATTAGCGCCACTCAAGCGCCTGTTGAACGCAGCTCAGCCCAGCTCTTTGGCACACGCCGCACAGTCCACAGTGAGCCACAGATCATATTTTGCATTTACTTAGTGTTTAATAAAACGCCATACCCTCTAAGCAAAGCTGGCAGGCACGGACGGAATGGGAGGCGTACCGGACGTCTATTAAGTCAACAAAGACGAAAGCGGGTTGCCTGAGAGGAGCTGGCATTTATAAGCTATTTATGGAATATGTAAAACTCATGTAGCTGGCTGCTGGCTGCTCGCTGCTCGCTGCTCGAGCTGTGGGAACTGAACCCAACAGGAAGCTTACCAACGCGCACCAAGCCTTAAGCAATGTCTAAAGTTAATCATTGAAAGTGCGGAGAAAGCATAGCCAGCTGGAATTTTTTTGATAACTTCCTTCACGCAGTAGACTTACTGCTTCATCGCTTATGTGTGGCTTACTTTAAGCTGAGCGTGCTTCCCAAAACACATGAACTCGGATTACAACTCCGCTTACTTTTACATTGCCGCTTTTAATACTATACTACTTTTAATTTAATTTATTTAAATAAATTGCAATAATCAATTAATTACAAATGTATATTTTTTGTACATATTTGTTAGTATCATACAAATTTTTGTGGACTCTATAAGTTGGGCTTTAGATACCACCAAATTTTAGAGACGTATGTACATGTATGTGTAAAAAATGATGATGTCAAGCAAAATAAAAAAGACAATTTTAGTCGGTTTAAATGTTATCTTATAGGTGCACCAATCAGCCTGTAGTTTTAGAGAGAGAGAGAGAGAGAGAGAGAGAAAGAGAGAGAGAGAGAGAGTCTTGCTGAATACCCACTTTACTACCCGGTATGGCTAATTTCATGGATTTTGATGCGATTGCTAAGGCAATAAATTTACTGGCAAGCAATTTACAATTTAAAATTAGAAAGAAGCCACAAATGAAACGCAAAAATTTATTAAATCTGCTTTAAGCATAAGATTTCATTCATTCCAAGTTATTAGAATACGTTTTTTTTACTTAAATAACAAAAAATTGCTTAACACTGCCAAGTATTACAGGCTGCGCAATGCTCTCTCTTCAAACTAACCTTCAAAATGATTGTGCAAGAGCTTTCCTGCATAATTCATAAGATATTTTCGTTTATCTAATGTGAAATTGATTATCATCATCAATCTGGCCAAGTCTGCCAGTGGGTCTAATAAGAAGCGAACTGCCAAGTAAGCAATTATCATATGAAAATTCCTTTTCTTTGCACTCCTTACGGACGTTTGCTTACTTTGCAGTCCGTTCGGGAAACTTCAGTTGACACATTGACAGGATATCATCTATTCGATGTTGGTTGTCCAATTCTATAGTTAACTTCGATGCCACAGCAAAGACATTGCTGAAACTAGGCAAATCCATTGCTGAAACACTCTGGAAATTGTTGGCAAGCAAAACAGCAGAAAGAAAATAAATACATATATAACCACTAAGCACACAATATAATGTATGATATAGTGTATTGTCTGGTTAGTGCTGTAACCTACACACAAACACACACACAAACACACACACACACACACAAACTCACACACACACACACTCGTAGTACGAGTAGTGTTATTCCTCGACCGCCTCTTCTTGCATTGAAGTCTGGCGCTTATCGCTAATGATATTTACGAACTTGTAGCTGGGAAATTAATTGAAATGCCCCAGATATTGTCAGAGAGGAGTGTTTGGGTTGTGTGGGGGATATACAACAACAATTTGGTGCACGAATTAATTTGCTGGCAACAAATTCGTTTCAAATTTGCTAAACAAAAATGTGTTTTTCCTTTTTAGCAAGCGGTTTAGTTTATTCGTGTTTTGGCACTTTGCCGCACTATTAAGTGTTAAGTAATTCGCTGTTTTTCCTATTCTCCTTGATTGAGGACCTTCCCTCACTTCGCTCGTAATCTTAACAGCCAGGTGGGAGAGAATTCAGCGCTGTAATTGTATGCGGAAGCTTTTAACGCCCGACCTCACAAAGGGTTGCGGCACAAGTCATTTGCATAATTTTCAACAGACAAGCATAAGGAAATGAGCCCAAATCAGTTGCAATTAACCCTAATGAGAGCTAGCGCTTATAAAATTTGTTTTTTTTTTTTGTATTTTTTTTTTTTTTGTTTTGGCACTCCACTTGCCGCAAGAGCAAATTGCCCGTTTCTAAAGCGCTATCATATGTCAAAAACCCTTTCACCAGAAATCCATTGCACTTGAGCCAGGTTCACATAGTGAGCAGAAGTTATTGCCTAATTATGAAGCACATTAAGTAAGCTTTTATCTTCGGTATCAAATCGGCTTCCTCAGGATCTGCTTCAACGCCATATTTGTCATAACACAAATCAGCTGAGCTGAACCGGTTCACGCATAATTCTTCAGAGTTGATCATTTCTAACTCGACATTACTGGCTATGATTATGATCTTCTATTGCTAGATAGGTGCTCAGAAAAGACCACATGGAAGATTGACTTTTTCATCTTAGAGAGTAGGGACAGTTGCAATATTAAAGATTAAGGCGTGCTTCAAATAGCGAAAAGGGAAATGAAGCACGCCAAAGCGGAAATTAAAAAAGTTTGGCCTCAAATTGAAGCACGTCTGAATCCCAATTTTGATTTTGTGGTCGAGCTGAATGAGAAAAAAACGACTATCGAATTCAAATACGAATCCATAATAAAAGTGCGCACATTAAAGTAAGGAATATCGTATAACTACTTAAATACAAATAAAAGTGTTGATTAAAAAACCAAACTTATACTTAGCATCTCTAAGCAAGTAGCTTACAATCTGACCACTATTTTCTGGTTTAGCAATCTCATTAGCCCTTTAGAGAAATCAATGGCATTGGGCAAGCGTGCAGACTTTAATAGTTCATGTTTAAATTTCACCTAAGTTGGAAAAGCGAGATTAAGATATATCTCGCTCCATCAGTTGCCATCAGCCTTTAAAGAAAGTTTGCAAAGAGTTAAACGAAGTTTAAGCAATCCAGCGAAACAAAGCAGCACGAAAATGTAAGCTGATAATTTGCCCTTACTTTTTAAACCAAATATAAATCAAGGCACGTGCTGGCCCACAAACGAGAAACCAAATCTGACCAAGAGGGTCTCCGGCTTCTCGTTCACGGTTTGTCAAGCAGTAAGTCAGCCAGTCAGTCAGTCAGCTGGCTGTTTGTGCCTTGAAGTCGCTCAGAAGTGCAGAGGATGATTGGGCTGACAGTTCGTTAGCTGTTGCACCTTTTTGGGGGATTTCAAATCAGTTCACCTGTTCCAGCGAGCCGAACTTTCGCAGAAGTTTTAAGGCCGTGCCACGCTGCGTATGCTTGATAAAATAAAAATGTGCGAATTTAACTCGACTCGACGTTGACGTGTTAATTAGTGTGAGTTTTGTGGGCCGTCACGTTGGGCTGGCACGTATGGTCCAGAGATAAGTTAAGGCTGCCACAGTAGCCTTGACAGGTGTTCCAAAATACATCCACTTGCTTTGAGCTCGACATATTGTGGACTCATTAAAAATCAGCACAGCGCCAGCAACCACAAAAAACAACCCACAACGAAGTCATTTTCATAATCAAACAAACTGGAAAATCACACAGCATATAACAGAAAACAGAAAACCCGGCCTTCGGTGGGAGTCGATTAAGCGTGCGACAGGCTGAGCTAGAGGGAGGGGGAAAGGAGGCGCCCAGCAGGACCACAGAAGCAGCCACGTCAATTGCATTAGGAATTGCATTTAATGAGCGTACCGCCAGTCAGGCTGTCAGGCAGCCAGCTAGCTAAAGACAACCACCACGGAGTTGAGGAGTGGCAAAGACGACGAATCACACTCAAGAAAAAATCGCACTGCATTTTAGAAAATCGTTACGAAAACTAGAAAGTTTTGGATGTTTTTCGAAATCATTTTTAAATATATAAGAATAAATTACTAAGAGTTAGGAAACCTTTTGTATTATTTTACTGAAATAGGTTTCTTATTACAAATAATATTAATAAAAACTAGAAATGCAAGCATGATGCTTGAATCCGTTTTTGAAATTTAAAATTAAGCTCTATCGACTTTTCCAAGTTATACGCATTTTATAAACTACCTGAAATGTTAATGTAAGCTAAAATAAGCAAAAAATAAAAAAAATCTGAAAATAAACATGCTATTTCATATATTTTAGAAAGGTATACACTGGAATTAATAAAAGTAAAACCATAAATGGCAATTTTCCAAATTCATGTGTCTATTTTTTTGTGTGCAGCAGCTGCCTGCGTCTGGCAAATGGCGAATGGCGAATGGCGTTGAAAACGGCGTCACTGAGTCGCAGTAATGTCGCCCACAGACTACAGATTTGAATGCATTGCATATATCTGGTATAATATCGAGGGCATAACTATAAGCGAGCTTAGCTTGGAATTAGAGCGAACATCGCCACCCTTTTTTACTTATGCGCTCGTCAATTATTGTAACACTTGCCATTCATTATCCGTTTACTCTCTGACAAAACATGTTCGTGTTCGTTTCAGCACAATTTGTCCTTAATTTGCATTGATTTGCTTAGCACGCGCTTAATCCGCATGAATTAATTCAGCAATAATTTTAATTACATTCGGTGTACATCGGTTCGACTTGATTCCCATTCCCACTGCTCATTTGAAACCAAATATTTGCACAACTTAATGCAATATTTTGTAATAAATTGCATTTCGAATAAATTGTGCGAGCGCATGATTGAAATTTGTTTGAACATTGTTGAACCCAAACAGACATATTATTTATTTATTTTATTTATTGTTCCTCTTCTCCTTAGGTTAACAAGTAAATTTTTAATCGACTCTCAGCTTTCGGTTCACTTTTTTATTGTATGTCTAAAATGTTTGTCCTTGGGCCAACATTTGCATTGAAATAATTTTCGTAGCGTATTGGTGTTTAAGATGTTTTGAGATGGAAATGGAGTTGGTCTTCATTTTTCATAATGTTCTGCTGTGGAAATGCTCCACTGGTAGCTAGATTTTCAAGCTTGTCAACAACTTTGTTGCCTTGAGTTTAAATGTCTGCAAATGAGTCCCAATGATTTTGACAAATAATTTCTTAACTGGAAAGTTCATACTATTAGTGACATACTATTATGACTATTTGTTAAATTTTAAAAAGATTTTTTTCCAAAAAAAAACCTGATTAAAACCTGAATAATAAAATAAAAACGCATTTCTGTTTTTATTGATTTCAGAGCGATTTTAGTGCATCATTAAATTTCTTTACTAAAAGTCGGTTAAAAGTTATTAAAGACATTTATTTTCCATTTGCCTTCCTGCAGATCTCACTTCGTTTCAAAAGTAACTTTCGCTACTTAATCAGATATGTTGGATAATTTGAATAATGACTTACGTACGCAATTCAATTCAATACTTGTTTATCCGTCGAGAAGACCGCAAAGTGTTTCAAGAGCGCCTCTGAGCGCCGCCAACTGAGTGAGTAAGCCAGTGATAACTAACGGATTTCAACTAAATTGGTGCAACAACCAACATTTGGTCACAACACAAATGGCCAATTTGTAAGACTTGCTCAAAGCGAGAAAAAAAAATTGATGGGCTGCTGGCAGGCAAATGTCCTGTGCCCGAGATGGGTTCCACGCTTTGGTTTGCTTTTTGGTTTACATGTCATGAGAGCCTCCGTTTGGCTTGAATTGGCTATAAGACACCGTTACGGTTTTTTACTGCTTCATGGTAATTTAGACAGTTCCGTTAGCTGGCGTACTCGTAAACACACGCCTCGGTAAACAGGACTCTCACGGCCTGCCGCCTCTGCGCCGAGTACTCGCGCTCCTTTCGACTGACTCTTCCGTTGGATTGGTCACCAGGGTCACATTAATTTCGCGCTGCGGCAATTGGCATATAAATTTGGCAAAATTGCCATTTTATACCCTGTAGCTTGAACACTTCAAATACTTCAATCCTTGCGCAGTCTGTGCCAATTATATTGACACAGCCACAGATTCGCTTGAAAATTGCAAACCTTTACTCAGTAACCGCAAATGAATTTTATAATTTTTTAGCTCTGTTACTAGGGTATTTCTAAGTCGTGTACACGATTGTTCTCAATTGTTTTGGTTGTAACAACCTGGTGCAATTTGCATATAAAACATGAAGTATGCAAATTTTTAGCTGTTCTGGGAAAAATAAATATTTTTCTCATTAAATGAGCAAAGCGACATGTGCAAGAATTCGTGTCGCAAATTGGCAAGAAATAAATATGGCAATCTCCAGAAGTGTATCTCAAAATATATCAGTCAACTTCAAGCAAACAATTAAAGTTCTTGTAGTTTCTGTTTATTTGTAGTAAACTTCTCTCTTGACATATTCTATTTTCATTATGTTAGCATTTCCATTACAGTTCTCAAATCGCTTTCCATTGACAGCCAGGCATTTTCACAGTTCACTGACTAGCAATTGATTGTCCAGCCAACGACAGGACCACCAAAAGTGCCCAGAGTCAAAAGCTTCTCTCTTTGTGTGTCCACACAAGCTAAAAATAAGCTGTTCACGACACATTTGGCCGTTTGTAGCGCATTTGGCTTGATTGAATCCTCATAGACAGGGCCAACATCAGCAGCCATCGTTGTCCGCATCCAGAATAGTAAATAATGCCAACAGTTTGACAATGGATCGTTATTTATAGCGGGATTTATTTTCTTCTTTGTTTGCAGCTGCTAAGCTGTTATGCAATTGTTGGAACATAATTTATTACACATACGCACCGTTTGCTAATTACTTGAAACTTGCTCTCAAAACTTGAACCCGAACTTGCAAACGGCGCATTATCGTAGGCATCAGATGCAAACTTGGCCTGCTGCAAAGTTGTTTGCCTGCCTCCCTTTCAACTGGCTGACTGGGAAAACTTTGCGACAACAGTTGCAGCTGCTGCTACCCCGATTCCCCCACTTTTACTTACCGACCGACAAACTGTCAACTGTCAGAATCAGCTTCCAACGACGAATTCACATGCCATTCAAGCAACGCTGTATGTACACAGCCAAAATAAAAAAGACAACATTAAAACTAAATAGCAAAATACTTAAATTAAATGCCAAAATACTGCAATCAAAGCGTCAGCAGAATCGAAACAAAAGCATAAATTAGCTAAGCAGCATCATCATACCAAACGGGGATTCAAAGCAACATCAGGTTGTGTATTTTCTGAATCGGTTCTTTTACTGTGGGATACTTTTAGACGTGGTGGGATCGAAAATAAAACACAAGCACGATTTTTGTTAGTTTTGTAGTTTTTTTTTATAGAGAGGGTAGTTTTTCTCCGCTAAGGATTTTCAAAGTTTACTTTTATTTAGAGAAGTTCCTTTAATGATAATCATACTTATGGTTTTTTTGTAAGCTGTTTGCCTTTCGTTTTTAAAAGTTTTTGTTGCTTTTTTTTTGTTTTTTTTGTTTGTTAAATAGTTGTTTTTTAACAGCTAAATACATGTTGTTATATCGTAATATTTGAGTTTTTCTATAGTTTTTTTTTTTTTGTTTTCTGTTCTTTCTGGTAATGTTTTTGACTTTGGTGTAATTATGTTATTTGGTTTTGTTGCGTTAAAATTCACTTACTAGCTAGACTTTCATTATGTTTTTGTTTTTTCATATTTTTCTAAATTATAATTGTTTTGTTGTTATTTGGTTTCTGGTTTAGCCTCGGATGTTGTGTGGCACCGTGTTTATGTTTTGTCTTTTGAGTTCGCATTTCGACAAGTTTAAGAATCAATCATTTTTCTAAAATTAAGTGTTAATCTATATGTCCAAATATCTTAATAGTAAACGTGACTTAATAACCTAAATTGTAACAATAAGTTTTCTGTGTTTTTTTCCTTTTGTTAATGTTGTATGGTAACTTGTACACACATTTAAGCAATACACGTAGTAATATTTCATTATATAATCGGTATGTCCATATAATATATGACTTATATTGAGTTTAAACGCTTGGAATGAACTTTAACACCAACTTACTGACTAGAGAATTGATTTCTATATAAGTATATAATTTTCATCGCTTTGACTATGGCGCACCAATTTTTGGCACATGCTGTACTTCTTGCCGTGTCGTTTTGCAACACTGCCAACTGTCATCACTTAACATCTAGATTAATTGAGTTTGGTTTTAACATGCACATTTCTTCATCAATTCATGAGTAGTTATGTAATGTTAATAACTGATTTTAAAATATTTGAATATTGACGTTTATATATATATGTATATATATCTATATTATATGTTATTTGTATAGATAAATATTTAATTTTTAAATGTATTTTAATTTGCAACATTTATAAATTGTTGTTGTATATTTTGTTATAAGAACTTTGGAAAAATCGCTAAAATGTACGTTTAATATATTTTCGTATTTAACTTTCCATAAACTTTCCACATCTCATATGACCCTCAACATTAATTTTGTGGATTTTGTTTTTTTTTTTTTGTATATATTTTGTTTGTTTGGTTTGTTTGTAGGTTGACTAATTAGAAAACGAATTTGAATAAACACATTTGTCGATTAATATATATTGAGAAAGTGCGCGTACTTTGAGCAGACCATGTGCCACAACGAGAGCCTCGCCAAGGAAAAAGTATGACATCGGATTGGGTGACTTCTCAAAATTTCAACACTCTCGGTCCAATGGGGACGTATCCAATTTGAATGGCACCCTCACACCCCTCTCGCCCAGACACCTTGCCGGACTACTCAGCGTGCTTAATGCGCTCTTGAACCGTGCTCCCAGCCGGACTCATGAAAACCGTCGGGGAATAGCATTTAGCCAGGCTAACTTTGTGGCACACTTGAAGTGCTTAAAGCAGAAGACGCCTACTTGCTATACATTTATAATTTGGCTTGAACTGTTCACTTTGATTTCAACTGTTTGCCAGACACGCCGGACACGACTGGCATCTGGCACACGAGGTCGTCTGGCAACGCTGCGTGTGCCACATGCCAAGTGTTTCCCTGTCTGTGAGCATCGGCAGACGCCCCCCACATTAAGGGTATGCCTGACGAGGCTCAGCTCTTTTGATTAGACTATTCGATCGACTATTCGACTATTCGATTTTAATTCGTAACTTTATTTAATTGTTTGTTTTTGTTTTTTGTTTTTTTACCACCAATACCTTAACTTATTTATGTGTGTGTTGTATTTGTAGAACTAAAGTGCAGCTTTTTTTCATGCCTTTCGCCATTCGTTTAGCTGGCTTTCGGCTG
This sequence comes from Drosophila nr. fundita, assembly GCA_035044245.1. Lineage (NCBI taxonomy): Eukaryota > Metazoa > Arthropoda > Insecta > Diptera > Drosophilidae > Drosophila > Drosophila nr. fundita. Next base: position 302,192 of record JAWNMG010000185.1, read on the forward strand.
ATTTAGCTTGATTGTAGCTGGCTGCTACTTTGTGCTGTTTCCATTTCATTCGATCTGTTGCCCAATTGTAATTCCCCAGATCTAGTAAATTGATTACTGTACCACTTTTGTTGCTTTCTCTCTAAATGCTAAGTTGGTTTTTGCATCTCCGCTTTGTGATTTTGTTCCGATTCCGCTGTTCCATTCTCTGGCGTTCCTTGCCTGGGCAGGCTGTTGCTTAATTGGCTGTAGTCGTTTTTCAGCTATTCTGCTTTAACTTTGTTCTTGTTGCTGTTGTTCTGCTGCTGCTCTTATCATTAAGTTAGTTTTTAACTTCTGTTTTTTTCTTTCATGTTGGTGTTAGTTGTTATCTTTTTGCGCGACTTGTTTTTAATTGTTCGCTCTTTTTTTTCAATTTGCAACTTTTTTTGTTTTTATCTTAAATTCAAATGTGCACTGTTGTCGCTACATTTACGGGTAAATTTTTTACTTATTTTGTTGAAGAGTGTTTTTTTTTTTTTTTTTGGTAACCTCAATTCTTACGAGTGTGTTCTATGTTTGTGTCGTGTATTCTGTTGTTGTCTTTTAAGCTTTTGCTAAAATTAAAACACTTACTATGTTTAATCGAAATCATAGGCATAACTTAGCATTTGATTAAACGTAAACCCATTTAAAGATCTTGTATATATATATATTTATATATATATACTACTCCTTTGTTCTTCTTTCAAGCAGCTGAACAGCGCCATTTTTTGTTAGCGCACGCTTATTCAAATAAGTATACTATATATAATTGGTAATATATGCATATTATAGGTAGCATTCTGCTTGGCTTCTGGAAATCAACCTCTCAAGTTAATTTAGCAGTTTAGGCTGACTTCGCATAAGGATTTCTGACTGCACCTCTAAAATATTCGATTTGTTTTCACTAAGTGGGTTTCAACTATTTGCCATATTTGTATGTAGCTATAATTGTTTTGCCGTATTACATTAATCGTTATCGAGTGTTTTTCAAGTATGATTCGAGTGTAGTTTTGTTTGTTGTTGTGTCTGCGTATATAATAATATCTCACTAGATAATGATAAACATAGCATTAAAACTAAATAAATATTATTATCGAGTAGCTACAGCGTCTGCCTTTCGTTTAAATAGTTTGTTTGCCTAAACATATATTTATATATGTGTATATTGTATATAAAATCATATTCATACATATATATATGTAGGTATGTCTCATAATACATAAGTAAGTATATTTTGCTTTATGGAAAACCATACATCAAATTATCTATCGGCTTGCGTTTGCCTTTGTTTTTTTTGTTTTTGCCTCTTGTCACAAAATTAAATAAAGCGCTGCCCAAAATTACTGTTCTTTTTTTTTAGCTAAGTTCATAAAATATTCAAGTATAATTTGGTGCTAGATCGGAACAAAGTGATTTAGGGCCACTCCTTTAATGTCTTGTTTGCTTAGCAGCTTGTTCAAATCAAAACTTATCTTATTAACATATATATAATTTTCTTTGTTTGACAAATTTTAAGCAGTGCAATTCGTTGCACAGCGCTGGAATGTTGGGAATGAAACAGCAAGATCGTTTGTTTCATGCCCACATTCCAGGCTATTGCTTTCATTGGAGTTAGCAGTTTGGGTAAGTCAAAAACTTATTACCAAATTTCAGTTTCAATTGACAAGCCATAGATCTTTGGAATGGGAACAATGGGAATGAAACAGCAAGATCGTTTGTTTCAGACCCACATTCCACGATTCTACGACGATATCTTAGGCCAGCCAAATGGAAACCGTGTGTAAAATGCTGCCCATAAAATAGTTGGGATTTGATTTAGGCTTCAGGCAGATTCAAATAAAATAGTTGAAATATGCTTCTAGGGTTACCAAAAATTGTTGCAAACAGTTTAGTTTTCGTTATTTTTGTCTAAAAAGTATGATGGGTGGGTTACATTTATCGCGGCTTAAGACATTTCTGGCTTTCATGATATCATTAATTACATTAATCAATGTCAGCTAGTGTGGATTGTGTGGACTGGGATTTGATGCTGATTTGATGATGATGCTAAAATCAAAACATGAATAAAGAAAATACATAAAAAAAGGAAATAAATGAACAGAAGAAGAATATATGGATGTGCATGCTTTAACTGAAACAGTTATAACGACTACAGACGATAGCTAGAAAGAAACGTAGAGATGACCGATCGAGCTAGCTACGCGCTGCGAGCTACGAGTAGATTAGCGACGAGATCGAGCGATAACGAGAGCGATAGTTTAACAAAGAGTGAAACAGAGAAACAGAGAAACGAGACGACAGCGACAACGATGAGAGCGTACGAGAGTGTACAAACGAGTATGTGCGATGAAAAGAGTACCCTTGTGAGTACCCATTGATGTTGTTGTAGTTGTTGTTGTTGTTGCTGTTGTTCTGCATGTTGTTGTTGTTAGTTGATAAAGAAACTAGTTGCACAGAACTGTTGTGTTCTTCTTTTTTGTGGGGAAGGGGCGCATTTAAGCAGCATATTTGGATTATATTTATTTAATTTGAATTTAAATTTGAATTGGAATTTGAGTTTGAGTTTGAATTCGAAAGATTGGCAAAGTTATTAACTTAAGCATATTTCTCATGGCATACCAAAAACCAAGCTACACCAACTCGATGGCAATCCTCTCCAGCTCCACTTCAATGCCAGCGCCTGCGTTGCATCAGGATCTGCTCGTGCACAATCTGCCAGAACTTGCCGTGCAGCCACAGGATCAGCACCACCAGCTGCATGAGCAGCGGCCACTGCTGAAGCTCGTGGCGGGTGCGGCGCCTCAGTTGTTGAAGAAGACCCTTCGGGCCGAGCAGACACTCGTGTGGCGTCGCCGGCGGTGGTGCATAGCTCAAATTGTAGTTGTAGTAATAGTAGTAGTTGCTGTTGTAGTGCTGCTGTTGTTCCTGCTGCAGCTCAACCGATCTCAGATCTAAGGGATTGGATGATGCTTGGCTGCTAAATCGATTGCTCTCTAAATAGTTGTCGTTACTTAGGTATTGATTTGCTGCTGTTGCTGATGTTGTTGTTGCTGTGGTTGCTTTTGTTGTTGTTGTTGTTGTGATGTTTGTTTTTATATTGTTGTTGTTGTTGTTATTGTTGTTGATGGTTGGATGCTCATCATTACGGTATTTCTGTGGTTTGCGATAATATTACATGATAATACATTTGCCCTTTTCGGCCCACGGATTGTTCTTTTTATCCGGCGCATTAATCAATGGATCATTCTTCTCGTTCTCCTCAATAAAGGAGCGCATTCTGCGGAGCATAAAAACAAGAACTTCAATTAGCAAAATAAATGTAAACCAGGTAAGACATATGATTATTTTTGTATTTAAATAGTATTTTATTATTTGTGGTGTGGCTCTAGTCATTTTGGATCTAAAAATAATTGAAAGTTTAATAAAATACTCTTAATTTAAAAAAAATAAATAAATAATTGAATAAATCATTTCAGCCATCTGACCAACTACAATAGATATGTAAGATAAACCCATAAGATATGTAAGAAAACTCGATAAGAACAAGCCAACAGTTTTTGAAAATCCGCTGTGTTTTATCCATTTTTCATCCATTTGATTGTCAGTGACTGTGCACAATATTTTTAAGAAAAGTCAGAAAAAAGAGTAGGAAAAACACCCACTTTACCATTAGAAAACCCAAAAGTAGACATTGGGAAAATGGATTAGTAGCGGACCGTCATCAGAGCGCATATTATTTTATTCGCATTCATAAAATCTCACGTTATGCCAGTTCGCATAGTTGCAAATCGTGCACAACTCGGATAATCCCAGCTAAGTTCTGTATTTTAAGGATCGTAAAACTTGTAAGTTCTCCCTAAACAACCAAAATCAAGTCATTTCAAAAATTGCACAATGGCTGCGTACATAAAGCTAAGCAGACATAAAATGACACTGCAGACGCCATCGGAAAAGGGGCAAAATCGGCGCGACTGTCCGTGGAAGTAAAGTCCGTCCGGGCACGCCCACACCACAATCAAGGCAAACTCCAAGCTGGGCGGGTCAGCAGTGAAACCATATTGCGCATAAGGGGTCGGAGATCAGGGGGCGAAGGCCAGCCAGCCAGCCAGCCAGCTAGCAAGTTTTATGCTAATCTGCACGCAGATGGACATTAAAAATGTTCAACGCCTTACACGCGCCAAACAAACTAAAAAAGGACACCGCTATACATCTCTCCTGCTCGCACTAGCTGTTGTTGTTGTTATTGTTGTAATACACTTATCCGTTAGCGCCATAAAACGGTCTCTCTCTCTCTCTCTTTGTCTTTCTACCTCTCTTTACGGTCTGTCCGTCTGTCTGACTCGCCATTTGTTGCCTTTGCCCAACACAACATTTTTATCACTTTTGCTTAGCACGTTTTCGTGTGCTTTTCCCCCTCTTTAATTTATTATATGCATACCCTTGAAGAGGGTATTATAATTTTGTACTAAAGTGTGTAACGCATTGGAAAAGACAGCACAGAACCCATTGTAGCAGGTCCCTTTTAATGTAGATAACAGTGATGGAATACCAAGACTGTAACATGACATATGTAAGCTAACATGTATTTAACATTGATGTCGATGACGATCGCTATCAATTGTGTGATCAACAACTTGAAGAAGACGATGAAGAAGAAGAAGAAGAAGAAGAAGAAGAAGAAGAGTGGAGTCGTGAATAAAATAAACTAGACAAACGTGTTTTAGGAAGAGAGATAAATTCGTTAGGTCGGCCACGCCGTTAAGGTTATATTCTTCTTGCGTGCAAATCTGATATATATTATTGGGCGTATCGGAACACTATATATTGCTTGTAGTTTTTTTTTGTTCAGCAATAAATTATATAGTTACGAGTTCTTATTGTGTTCTCAACAGTTACGCATAACATTATCAAATTATTGTTTTTTTCTTCTCAATTTATGCAGAAATTTAGCAGTGAGCAAATGGAATTCAGTCTGCAACTTTCTAGTGGCCCAGATAGCTGTTTTTCCTTGTCTTTTTTTTATAAATTTGCAAGAATTTATTTGTTTGTAGGAGAGAGCGCAGCACTGAGGGAAAGAAATGACACAGTCGTTTGTTACAGTGCGCAGCTAAAAGTATTCGCCCAGACAGAGTGCGTGACACATGCTTTGCATTTCAATTTAGTGCGTGAGTTGTTTTCTTTGCATTTTACCAACAAGCCATTCATTTTAAAGTGGCTCATGCGATGTATGCGCAAATTTATATTATATATGATTATCAGTTTACTTATGTGAAGGTGCTTATAGAAAAACGATTTGCGCACAGTACGGCGCTTAAGAATACTTAGAACAAAATCAAAAAAAATAAGTGTAAAAGTAGACAAAAATGTTAAAAAGATTAATTTTTTCGAATGTAGCTTAACATGTACTTAAATATACTGAGCTATGAAAAAAGTTAAATATACAATTTTATTTTGAATTAAATTAATGTATTTGTTTAAACTTAAGTTTTAATTATTATTAAACTTAAGTGCTTATGTTTCTAATCTGTTGCAGCCGATTGTAAGGCAAGCGATCCTGTCCCCTGCTATCCTCTAGGATCTCTAAAACTAGCCAGGCCAGCCTTAAGTCTGCTACGCTTCTTTTCACACTTGACCAATACTTTTGGCCCAAATTTGTGTGTTTTTTATTATTTCTGGCCAGACCGAATTTAATTACTTTTAGCTTGCCTCTGGGTGTGTTTAGGTGTGCCAGGTACTTAATTGTAATTGTGCTTGTTTGTTTGCTTGTTTTGCTGGCTATCACCTATCTGTGCCGTATTCAATTGTCTCTTGGCTCTCGTTCAGATTTTGTGCAGTTGTAGTCCTTGGCATTTCGATTGTTTGTTTTTTCGTTTGTTGTCTTTTACTGATTTGTGTGCGAGTATTTACATTTTGGAGGGATTTCCTTGGCACATGTTTTCCACTCATTAGTTTTGTTTGCGTGCTGTTAGGGAACAAGATTTGTGCCTCGCCTCTCCGTATAATGTTGTGGCACACGCCTGTTGTACGCAATTTCGTTTAGTGCAGTACGTGTGCAGATGCCACGTGCGGCAAACTATTGTGCCGTGCGGCAGGTGTAGGCTCTAGTCACGCCCACTCATGTGCCGCATTTATGCATAATTTAACTAACAAGACCTTGTCAACTATGTTGTCCTTGCTGTGCGTGTGTGTGTGGGTGTGGGTGTATGTGTGTGGGTGTTTGTATTTTCTTGCTCATTTTCCGCATCAGCAGAGCAGAAGGCAGCGTCATGAGCGATATGGGATGAGGCGTGTGCCAGAGTTGGGGGCACTGAGTACGTTTACGTAGATACGTAAAACAATAGCCAGCGAGGCTAATGGGCTTATGACTCTGCGGTTTTTGGCCCGTGCTGGCGGGAAAAACTTGGAGGTAAACCCCAAAAATAACATATATATAAATATAACCAAATCCACGACCGAAGGAGAAAGTAAATGCGAATGCGAAAGCAACAGCGAAAGTATTTCAGACCCCCCTCCCAAAACAAAAGGCCAAGGATTCCAGGTTTTTTCTCTTCTTGTTTTTTTGGGTTACGGTTCGGCAGTCAAGGCTATTTGGGAGCTAACTGGGTGGGCTGCCCTAAAAGGATAGGCAACTAAGTTGTTATGATGACGTTCTTGCCGCAAATGCTGTGATAAAAAAAAGGCAACTACAAAAAGTAGATGTAAACATTTGTAGCCCACTGTTAGCTGAATGACATTTCATTTTGTGTGTCGGAGCACAGGCAAAAGCAGTGCTTAGCATGTATTTATAATGAGCGCATTAGTAGGACTTGTCCAGAAAAGGTTTGCCAAAGCTCCTCTAAGTATCTTATTTAAGCAAAGCGCACATCAGAGAGGGAGAGGCGCAGAAAAGAGAGAGAGAGAGAGAGAGAGAGAGAGAGAGAGACAATGTTTGGCTTTGTGCGATTCACATTTAGTTTGACGTGTTGCCAGTTTTCTTTTGCCAAGTCATTGTGTTTACAATTTATGGCCCACTTTGTTTATTTTTTGTCAACTCCACAAGAATTAGCAGCAGTTTAAATTCAGGTATTTTAGCTGTCATTGCGTCTAGCATCTGGTTAAAAGTCAGCAGAGATTTAAATGAAAAGCAAAGCCAAGAGGCTGCTGCTCGATGTTGATGATGATGTCATCGGCAGATGAACGACATTTGTTGTCGCAAAGTTTGCTCATAACTGTAAGACGCATTTAATAAGTAATGGCTAAAAGTTGATGGAATTCGAGAGAAGCATAAAAAAGTTGTTAGCCCATGCCACAGCACGCGCAGCATCTGCAACAAATTGAAGCAGGTATTTATGCTCCACCCTTCTGCTGCCCCAGCAGCAAAAAGTTGCGCTTGAATTATTAAAGTGAATGTGCATTGAAAACTAATTCAAAAGCTTTAATTAAAAGTGTGCACATTTTATGCCCATTCTCCAACTCTGCTTTTATGAGCTAATTAAAAGCACTTCCGTTGTAACGACTGCCATGCCAAGTTTTATATATGTGTGTGTGTGTGTGTGTGTGTTTGTTTGTGGCAAGTGCGTCGCGCAGTTGCAAAATGGCATCAGAGTCATTTAGATGAATGTATTTCCTGCCATCTGCTAAATGGGTCCGACAACATTTTGCTTTTAGGGTTAGGCTATTAATTATAAATAACAGGTTATAAATGATGTGAGAGCAGGGAGAAGCCATTGGCCAGAAATGGGATCTGCCCAAGCTACTGAAATATTGACAGTTCACATTTGACATTTGAGCGGACCCGGAAACCGCAAAAACTATTTTGAGCGGGCAGGAAACGGCCTAAATATGACCACATTTCTTTTCCTATATGGTATGAAAAGTACTCTTTGTGGGCTAAAAGAAATCCGATTAGTCCTTGAAGCCGCTTGCGGCCGCATTTTTCATCTTGCGACGGACGAACAGACAGACATGGTCCCACAGAGGAAGCCTCTTGTTCTGAACAGCAATAAGTTTACTTTATGCGGCCGAGAAGTAGGCTTTTGCTTTTTGAATTATTATTATTATTATTGTTACCATAATGCAGCTTAGTTAGATGTATTCTGCCCCTATTCTAAGACTACTCTTCTCAGCTTGGTGTATTTCCCAAAGGGTACGAAGTGGGGTAACCCAAAAATCAGAACTCCAGGGAGTGATTCCTCGGTATACCAGTTTAGAGTGTGTGCATTCATATTTTATTTTTTAATTTAAATTTTTTATTATTACATATCTTTGCCAGAATATTCTTGCCAGATTTGCCGAATATATAATTATTATTTCTAATGATTAAATTACGCCCATGCTTAATTGAGTAAGGACCATCAAGTTTTGCTATTATTGTTTGTATACCTTGGCATAAGTATGTAAACACAGAAGGGTTTTGCTTATGTATTTAGGTTTATCTGTATGCTCATACGGGGCCACAAACAATGCAACATAAAATGTAATAGATAGATAGAATAGAACAATAGAACAAGGCTATTAATTAAATGTAATGTCTTCAACTAAGACAATGCGTTACATTTAAGCAGTTGCTTACCTTTGGCCACCGATTTGTCATTGTGTGCTTTGTGCTTTGTCTGATAAGAACAACCTCAACACGATTTAAATGTTGATTTATGACAGGCACACTCACTCAGTCACACACTCAGTCACACACGCACCCACACACGCAATCTGAGCAGCTAAAAGCAGGCGACGGCGATCCTTATTTATCGATGGCGTCAACATTTCAGGCATCTATCTATCTATAAATATATATCGGGTACAATAACGCTCCGTTTCACATCATCCACAGCAGCAGCTTAACTTCGACTCCTGTACCCCCTCTCCTCCTGTCGTTCGCCGCCCCCGCCACACTCTGCATATTCTCGTATTCAGCGAGCCTCAAAAACACATTTCATATTCAGTTTGTGTAAACAAAATGCGACAGTCACATATCAACTGTGTGTCTGTGTGTGTGTTTTTGTGCGTTTGGCTTTGAATTGCTCATCGTCAAACACCCTCCCTCTCTCCCTCTCTCTCTCTATCACTCTCACTCTGCATGTCTTTCTATGGGTTGTTTGTCTTTGTGCGCATGTGGCGCTGTTAAAGAGCTTAATATTTTATTTCATTCATATTCCAATTGTTTACGCATAATTGCCAATCCCAAATGCCCTGATGACCCCATCTCGATTCTCCCATTCACGCAAGTGGAGACACTAAAAGTGTTTTGCAGTCGGCTCCAAAATTATAGTATACTTTTAAGCGCCTAGCTCGACCTTCGCCACAAACTAATTTCTAGCTCATTTCACATCTTGTTTGTGTGTTGTGTTTGCGTGTGTGTGTGTGTGTGTGTGTGTGTGTCTCGGCCTTCGCTAAGTGTTGCCTCTGCTAACTTTAGCATACTTTCAGGCACAAGGCAAAGACACTTAAAGACCAGTGAGAAGCCCCTCCATCAAACCCTTTGAGTTGAAGCATTTAGCTTTCATGCAAAACATGTGAGAATTTACATATATGCATATGTATGAGTTTGATGCTTACATATATGTGATTGTATGTGCGTGTGTGTGTGTGTGTGTGTGTAAGCCGGAATATCGTTAGCTTATTACATTATAATGCGCGTTATTGTGCAATTGTCGCACATAACTAGAGTTGTTCCCCAGAGAGCCCACTCTCATTCAGATAAAAATATAAAAAATGCTACACCTGCAGAGAGCACAATTGAAATTTATTTGCTATTGCTCTTGCCATCATTGCATTATAATAAATTCATTCATAAAATATTACAAAGCATACTCAAACCACACCCGTTTATGGCATTTTATTAAAATTGAACTCTGCTTAAAGTTGCTGCCGATCAGACACTTATTTCTTGGCGTTTTGAATTATAATTCTGCAATTGCTGAACTCAGAACTTGAACTATATTTCTTGCTTTAAATTAGCCATCAGTTAAGATTTTAGGCATAAAAATTTATATTGCACAAGTTAATTGTAGTTGCTGCTGTTAAATATATCGAAAAATACATACAAGTTACTCTTGTGCATTAATCCAATTGTTTCTGCCAAACAGGCTATAAATATATATATACATTGGTACCTCGGGTGTCATAAATTAATTGCGCCAAATGTGCAAATAGGTAATAGAAATTATGCACGCGATGCGTTTCATTAGCTTAAAGTGTTTAGAGACGACTGAGCTCGATGAGCAGCTTAATGGAGGTGTGTGCATGAACAATTGGGAATTTAATTGAACGAAAGGAAATTGTGAACATATAACAAATAATATATATGTAAGGTATAACAGTTTAAAATGCTCCTCCTAAAACCATAAATTGTAGTTTTATTATTATTTTTAAATTTAAAATTGAGCTGCTACAATAATTTCCAAAGACCAGATTTCTATTGATTTTATTTTACTTTATTTTGAATGTCAACATTTCTATTACATGGAGCTCGTACAAAACATTTCTTTTCACAGGAATTCTTGAACAAAGCTGTAAGTTTTGTAAGCTAGCTCTGTTCAGTTGAGCAGAAGAAAAAAATAAAAATATATTTTATTTACGCTACTTTACTGTATTTTCGTGCTCAACTGAACTGAGCCACCTCAGAATTCGTTGCGAATTATTGGTTAGACTTAACCAGTGCACAACGAAACCAACATTTCTGATTGCGAAAGGCAACATTTTACGATATTTATATAAAATCGAAGGTAACACTTGGGTTGGCTTCTTTAGAATAAGGTGCTTCAAGTTGCACGCTGCACGTTGCATGCTGCACGAAATTACAAAAAAGGAGCTGTGACTGCAACTGATTTGAGCGCTGAAATCAGAAATTCAAGAAAAAGGAAACAAAATTGTGAAGTGAATGGCAAAAGGCGATGAATCAAAGCGAATACGACTAAGAGATGCGCCACATTGGGGAAACAATTGTTTGTGGCACACTTCTGAAACATGTCAGATAATTTCAGGTATACCACATCCACAACTGCTGCAGGGTATCTGCGTGAACAATCGACTGGTGATTTGCTGGCAGACATTGGCAGAACTGTGATTTGCTTGCATTTCAATTGGGAATCAGTGAACAATCAGCCGCATCGAGTCTCCTTTACAGCTCTGAGTTAACAGGATGAAATCAAATCTCGAATGCTAAATGTTGGCCATGAGTCAAATAAAAATGGCCAAGACTGTGGTAATTGAGCTCACCTGCTATCCTGCTCAATTCAAACTATTTGTTTTTCATATTTTCGCCAGCTTTATTATGCAGCTGCATTGCCAGAGTTGCCACAATCCGGCAAGCTCAACCACCGCAAAAGAGTGCTTGCCGTTTTCTCAACCACTTTTTGTTCACTCGAATGAGGCACAGGCCGGCTGAAACTGAGATAGAGACTTTGTGGCTGCTGCTCATTCTCATTCCGCGTCTTACTTTTGCTCTTCTTCGCCATTTCATGAATACCAAATCAGGCTGAAGGACAATCCCGGCCAAGTCGGGATAGGGTAAGGGTGTGCTCTATGGCCTGGACGGCCAAAAGCCGCAAGTTCTTAGTGCTCAGTTCTATGCATACACAACGACGATGAAGGCGACAACGAAAATCCGAAAAACAAAAAACGGCACACAAGATAAAAAGTAGAAAGTAGAAAAATAAAAATGTATTTTGCATGGCAAAGAGAAGCTCGCTGGTCGAGGGAAGGGTAATAGTTTGCCTGAGGGGATGGGTGGTTGGGTGGTGTATAACTGCACTCGAAATGTTTAGCAGGCTTTCTGGTCCACTTTTGTTGAATTGAAAAGAAATTGTGCAAAAAACACTTGAGCCGAGTTTCCACATCATCATCGTCATCAACGTGCTGATGATGATGACGACGACGATTATGATGATGATGACGACGATGACGATGACGATGATGATGATGATGATGATCAACAACACGCTCAGCATCTTCGTCCTTTCAAGTGTTTGTCAAAGTTTGCCTCAGGTCGGGCCATAGAAATATGTAGCTTCTGCCCCGCAGCTGCCACTTCACAACTAGCAAATCAAATGACGTGCGACAAGTGCGGCCAGCCAGGATTTAATGTCACAAAAAACAAACTAAAAACAAGCTCGAAAATCGAGCAATTGAATGCAATATGAAAGGTTAATAAAGCATACAACGAATAGAGAGAAACAGAGAGAGAGAAAGAGAGAAAGATGGAGTTGGAGTGTAAGTTAAAGAACAAATTTTAAACAAATTTTGATTTTTATGAATTCCGATAGAACGATTATAAAACTGTGGTCAGTCAAAACTAAATTATCTTTCCGTATTCACGACTCCTCTCTTCTTCTTCTTCTAGTTGGTGATCACACAATTTATATCGATCGATATTGTTATCAATGTCAGTTGCATGTTAGCTCACAAATGTTATGTTACAGTCTTAGTACAGCCATCACTAGTAGGGTGTTATCTAGATTACATATGTATATGTATATATATATATAAATATATATATATATAGACAAGATGGCAGAAAATATTTCTTGCTTTTCAAGATATCTTTACAATTATATAACTTTATCTCATAGAAGTCAGAGGCAAGTGTGCCTCTTCAATTAAATTGATACATGTATCCAATATGAGTTCTGCCTCAATGTGTTGCGCAAATAAAATTGTTACAAAAACCATGCTTCAGCAAATATATTTGCATGTTATTTTCTATGTTTTTATCTTTTGCCACACTCAAATGCAAAACAAATTCAATTTGGAAAAACCATTAGGAGGCATTGACGAATGCAAAATGCCATCAGGCTGGCAGTTGTTTGATCCCATCTGGATCTTAGCGAGTGTGTGTGTGTGTGTGTATATTATTATATATGAGTGTAGAGATAGGTGAAAAGCGCAGCGGGGGAGGAGGAAAAGCTCAGCACACATTTGAGCACCGTTTGCATAATTCCAGATATTGCAAATGCGAGGCAAGCAAAGCGAATTTCACGTGTGAATCGACTTAGGCGCTCAATTTCGAGACACCGTCGATAATTACAGTTGAGAGCTGCTTATTGATATCGTATGAGGAGGATGCAGTGCGAGTGCATTCATGCTGCTGTGCAATTGCGAAGCGGAAATTTAATGCCAGAAATTGCAAATTTCCTGCTATCAAAAACATGTCGAGTTTCAGCTTGAGCTCAAGACAAGGTGGGTTGGGGTGGCGTGGTGCCACGCCTCTGCTGGCAGGATGTGCCACCCAAAAATGGTTTGTCGACTTGCCTCACATCAATGTGCCCCATGCCTGTGCCCTGTATATTTGCATAGGTGTATTTAATTTGCAGCTGTCAGCAAAGTTATGTTTCGCTCTCGCTCTATCACTGTCTCTCTCCCTCTCTCTCTCTCTTTCTCGCGTTCTCTTTCATTTACATACGTGTTGGAATTTCTCTCTCCCTCTGTGTGGCAGAGATGCAGGCTGCAGCTGATTGCCCCGATTTGCAGCGGCACCGCAAGGCATGCAATGCACACAGCGAGCTCCAAATACCTGACATTCTTTTGGCCTTATCATTGTTCTGGGCCTCAATCAATGATGCGGAATGCTCTTCATTAGAAGCCACACGGGTTCCTTGCTTGCATGGAATCACTTGGATAAGTTGTGCTCACGTTGAAAGTTATCCATTTGCATGCGAGCAACTTTATTGCCGCAAATACTCACAGTTGGCAAAACTTTCTTTGCGGCACTTTGCATGCATTGCCTGAGGACACTCTTAAGCAACCAATTCCATATAATTTCTAACTGCTTTTCGTATTGGTCTGATTGGGTTCTTTCTGTGTTGCCCCCATATTTGCAATATCCGTTGAACGATTTTACATTTTCGGAAATATAATAAAGTAATAAAATAAAATTAAAACTGAATAAGTAAATTAAAATTTTGAATGAAAAAAATAAAGCCTACAATAAATCTGGAGGAATTACATACTTTATTTTTTTTTTAATTTCAAAAAACTTTTATTCACTTTCAATTTTCCAGTAATTCAATTTGCATCTTTCATTTTAATTTAATGTTTAATCTAAAAGTTGTATACATTAAAATAATAAATAATTAAATAAATAAATATCAAAGCCGTCAAAATAAGTATCATTTATATTAATTCAAAATAATAGTGAATAAATAAAGAATAAATAATATTTTAAGAAAAGTCTCATTATTTTCTTATAAATAAATGACAAATAGCACAATTTTGGGTGCTATTAAAGTTCTGTGGCAACAAGTAATTAGATACATTATCTGAGAATCTACTTTCTATCAAGATAAGTTATTAATCACATTTTATAGGTATTAGTTTTACACAATATGTAATTTTCGATATAGGTTTTTAACCTTCAAGTAATGTTCACATCACGTTAAAAGTCGATTAATGCGAACAGAAAAAACGCTCGACTGTAATTGAGAAAAATGAAAGTAAAATCAATTTTGGGAACAGACAAACAATAGTTGGCTTTTGTCATTAATAACACACACACACAAGTACATAATAAAGGCTGAGTTGGCTTACCAAAAAAGTAGGCAAAACTTTTTTTTTGGTTTGCTTAGGCTTCGGTTTGATTAATTGAAGTGGAAAATTGCTGGCCATGCAGCAAAGACAAGTTAGTAGCCAAGCAAACGAGCAGTATGATTGATAGTTTAAGCCAGCTTTAATGAGCCTGCAGGCCAACTTTTGGGCCCGCTGCCCTTTTCCTTTATTGAGTTTACCAACACTTGACAGAGCCTGGAGGTGTTGCCGCTGCTGCCTCCAGGACCTTATCATGTTAGTCACGCTCGCCTATTTACATAGCTGATTACTGGGGACTAGAAATGCGCTTTACCTCAGTTTAATTAAAGTTTCTGGACCCACAAATTGTGTGCACACAAACCGAACTTGTTGTGAATAGCAAAAGTTTTAGCGTCTTTTCATCGATTGTACGACAAACCAACGAAGCGTTGATTGACTGCAAGATGTCGAATTGTGCCCAACAAAAGCAATTTGTCAGCAATTACAAAGGCCAACAATTAATTGATGTGATCCGGCAAACAGCAACAGCCACAGCCACAGCAGTAACAACGGTCGACAACAATATTCGTTTGTCATGTAAATTTCATCGTTGATGCCCCTACTCACTGCCACAAAAAGGCAGGCAACGTTTTTGTGGCAGCAGCTTGCAGCGCATAACTCACGTGGCGTACCCTAAATTATGCAACACTTGGTTAAACAGCTGCAAATTAGGCAAAAACACACACAAATTTAGGTGTATAAAACGGACGACAAACCCGTTGATTATGCGACCACAGACTAAATAGTACTCGAATCTACAACTCCCCGACCAAAAATGGCAAAAACTATTTGCGACAACAGACTGCACCGGATGGCCATAAATTAAAGTCACAAAAAGCAACTGGCTCCGATAAATACGCAGTATAAACTCATCAGGCTGTGGACAGCCTTGATAAGATGGGAACATTGCTCCCATTGTTCATCGAAGTCTTTGTCTATTTCAGATTTCAAAAATAGAATACTTTATGCAGTCTCAGATTTGAAATAAAGAATATACTAAAAATAAAAACAAAAAAAAAATGCTTTTGGCGACAAGGGCAGTTCACATTTTTAATAAGAAATATTAGCAAATAAGATTTCTAAAATATGAAAAAGCCTTTATAATTTAAGAAATTTGTTTTCTACAATTTAGAAGTTATTTATAAAAACCAAATGAAAATCCCTTTCAGTTTTGAGGCAGTTTTTCAAAAATAAGTAAAATTAATTACGTCCATTTTACATTTGAAAAATGATAATCCCTAAGCGCTGTAATTAGGAGTTGAAATTAAGAATCTGTTTGAGTTAATGAGCAAGTGTTTAACAACGTAATAGATTAGGTCAGGGTTGCAAAATGTTTAAGTAAACCGCACAGACGAGTTCTAGCTGTTAAATAAAAAAACTAAATAACTAAAACTAATTTATAAAATGTGTGTGGTGTGTGTGTATGTACACATTTTAAATATGTTGTGGATTAAGAAAAGGCGGATAAAATTCATATATTCATGCACTCCAAAATAAAATCAAATCTCTAAAACTACGCAGAACATAGATAAAGATAATTTCATAACTAAAGTAGTTTTTAAGTCGAAGGCTTAATAAATTTTAGATGCCGTTGCTTTGAATAAATATGGAAACTTTATAAATGAACTTCTCGTGATCCATGGCAAGTGTTTTTAAGTATTTTTTATTTTATTTAAATTATTAAAAACCATTTTAAGTGCATCTGCATAAAGATGACACCGAACACAAGACAATTAAATGGGGCAGCAATTAAATTCGGGCTTTCAACTTGAAATGTTATTCGTTTCTAAGTTGGAATATGATATATGCTATTCGTAATTCATCGAAGCGTCTAACGGCTAAAAGCGTAAGAGTCTTAGCGGCTAAGCGGAGCGTGTTCTTCTAATTGATGCTACGTAACGATTCGCGTCGCTTGCAAAGTTGGACGTATCCTTTCAGCGCTAACTGTGCTTCTCTGTTGGCTTGTGGTCTGCTCTTGCAATTGATGTCCTTTCACAGGTTTTGTATTGCCATTTTATGTTGTTGTCGATGTTGTTACTTTGAATGTTTGCGCTCTAATTCGCCGCTAAGTGGCCTTTGGACATTAGTTGCAAAACTTTCTCCTTTTTTTTTGGCACACTTGCTGAAGTTTATTACAGCTGCTGTTGTTCCTTGTGCAGTCGATACTTTTAGCGGCTTGGCTGTGGCTTTTTCAAATGCTGAAATTGTTTGCCGCGTCATAAGTTCAGTTGCGGCAATTTAATGAATGACTAGCAAAAGTTTTTCAGCAGCCATAGCAACGCTTAGTAATCCGACTACATTCTTGACGTCAATCAAATTTGTGGAGATATGGAGATTAATGCTCGATTTGATATCAAAAATAACTAATCGATATTTAAGTGCAATTAACTGCAATTTGCCCGTGGTTTAAATTTGCAGCGGCTTGCGATTAATCTAGAATCACCACTGTATCAAATAGTACGCATACAAACTATCGATATAAAAGTTTTAGCAACGAAATAAAAATGGAAGACAGCTAAAGAGAACTGATCTCAATGTAATTCGAGGTTGCTTGTAAGATAAAAATCGATAAATATTAATGTGCAATCATTATTTTTCCAGTTACGGCCATACTAAATTCGAGAAGCAGCATTTCTTATTCTTAATGCTGACTCAAGGAATCAACGCACATAACAATAATTGGTATGTTTCTTAGGTCTTAACAGTGGAGTGAATGTGGAATAAATGTGGGCTATCTCGACCATCTCGACCGTTGCGCCTAGCTGCAATCTTGAATCACGATTTGTTGACCATTTCTCGTTTTGTAAATAAACCAATAAATTCATTTAAGGCACGCAACCTGTGAATGGAAGCACAGCGCAGTTGCTCATGAATGCGAAATGCGGGGTACTTCAGCCTTATACACGTGTACAAACATATGTATGCTGTATGAGTGTGTGTGTGTGTGTGTGTGTGTGTGATGAGTGTCTGTTAGTGTGTGTGTGCGTGTGTTCATGTTGTGGGCTATAAAGCTTTACGAGCGTCGCCTCATTGTTATGGACAATGATGTGTTGAGAGACAAAAACACGCAGAATAAGAATTTTATGTCGGCATTTTTCCCGAGAAGTTGTTTTAATTATAACACCTGACAGCAGCACCTTACAACGCTTTCACATGTGTGTGTGTGCTGCTGCTGTTGCCATGAAGTACAGTCAGCAGAAAAAGCAAAAAATATGCTGCCAACATTAAGAATGCAAAATTTAATTCCGCAAATGAGAAACGTTTCACGGGGACTGCAAATGTGAATGTCAATGAAAATCACACTTTATCCAGCTGTCTCTCTCTATCTTTCTTTCTCTTCTCTCTCTCTTTCACTCTCTGCACTCTGTTGCCCTCTTTGTCTTTTTTTCGTTGTTATTGTCTTTGTGTGTGGCATCTCGGAAAGCAGCTTTTTGACTGCTTGCGAATAAATTGCGACCAGATACAATTTAACAAATTAAAAAAAAGGCGCGCAGCAAAATGTAAAAGTGACAGGAAGAACAAACCGGACGGAACCGAACGGAACGGAATGACCATGACCAAGAGTTTTGCGAACCGAGCCGAGAAATATGCAAAAATAACATTCGCAAGCTGAATGCGTTCCAAATTGTGGGTGTGGATTTCCTGGGTCGCTGACAGCCCAAGGGCACTGCGAACACAAACTGACAGTTTGTAGTTTTATTAACTAACAGTTTTTATGAAATAAAAATGATTACTCCTCGGCGTACACATATATGTATATCACAGAGCATGACACAGTTTTTCAGAATTTAAGTTTAAGCTTAAAAAAAAAATGGGTACAGCCTCGTGCATATGGAAGTTATCAAATCAAATATGAATGCATACTTCACCCAAATATTCAACATGTTTTCTTCCAATGCAGTACTTCATAAATCATAAATCATCATCGAATACTCACCTAGAAAGAAAGTTAAAAGAAGTAAATCATTGAATATATATGGATAGATAAATTAAACTTAATTCTTGTTGTTTATTTTAATTATTGGCATTAAGCTTACAACTTATCTTAAATGCCAGGAGCTGGTAAGCACTTGAACAATAACTTAACTTAACTGTATTGATTATAAATTATTATACAATAAATCTTCAATTGGAATTCAGACTGAATACAAGTTGTTAAGGAAAGCCAAGATAGTGCAGGTATAAAATAATCAATGATTGATAGTCAGGCAAACATATGACTCGGGGTATTTAATTAGACAAGATACAGCTATTCCCCAGATATGCATTCACCAATAAAATGCTCAATCCTTTTTCCCGATAACGATTCGCGGCATAGACATCGAGGGAATTACGGTCGTACGGGATGTAAGCATGATTTATTCAGCAGTGCTGGGATCTGTTACTGTTTGCTTTAATACGGTTTTAAGTCATTTCGTTTATTATTTAAGCCATGGCACAATTCGGTGGCGTTGGCTGTCAAAAATGCAATCGCCAAAACGAGAGGGCAACCAGAAAAATAAAAAAATAAAAAAATAAAAACACCAAAGCAAACATAAAACACAGAAAAGCAGAAATTCGAGAAATGAGAAGCGCATGCAACAAAATTCAATTACTACTGTGGCAGTCAACACGCCAAGCGAGGGAGGATTGGGCTGAAGAGCGAGCTTGGCTTTGGGGGTGAGCCAGATATGCGGCTGCCGGGGATGGGGGATGTTACGAGACGTAACCGTTCTTTGTAGTTATGCCAACGTTCATAATGTATGTGAATGTGATGTGCACACATGCAAGAATGCATGCATAGATGTGTACATATGGATGTGATTCGTTCTCCGCTGGCATTTCAAATATATGCGAGTAAACGCAATTAAAACAAGCAAACCTTCTCTTGACAACAGTGCCGACTAAAAGATACCCTTTACAGTCAGTCCAATAATTATTCGTACACTCTTTCATTCATAACAAATAATATTTATTTTATTTTTTCATATCTTAATTTGTCACAAAATGCATTAAAATGTGTTTTTCCTTACAACCAAATAATCTTAAATGAAATTAAAAAAAATTGAATTTAATTTCCTGACAAAATGCAGCGGCAATTGGCTGGTTGAGATTTATCATTAAAGCAAATTCGTACAGGGTATACAAATTAAAGCTTTAAAGTTTCGTAGTTTTTCATAGAAAATTAAATTAAGCTATTCATGCTCTCTCTCTCTTTCTCTATCTCTCACTTTGTCGCTCGCAATCTCTCTTTATCGTTATCTCCTCGTAACCTTATTGTTTTATCAACAAAGTGTGCATCAGCGGGGCTTAAATTAATTGCCAGCTGTAGATAAAGAAGAAATAAATAAATGACTGTTGGCAATGATTTTGCAACGGTAAACATAAATACTCCACGCTCATTCAGTGATTCGCAACAATCATAATTAATTAACGCATAATTACGTAATTAATATAGCTGCAACTGCTGACTCAAATTGAAAGGATCTTGTGCCTTTGTCGAGTGGATAAAAATTATACATAAAACGGTCTTCAGAATTATATGCAAAAAAAATATGGCATAAGAAAAAAAAAATAATCTGTATAAATATCCATTAATGTGTCAGTCAATTATTATGCTCTTAATTACCAGATGTTAATGTGACATGTAAGCATCATGAGAAAGTCGTTATTTCATTTAATGTAAATTAATATAAGTCGTTGATTTGAATTTTATTAAATTATCGAATAATTGTTATTGGCAACAGTAAATATATATCACACAATTCCTTCAATTTTCTATTGCTTTAGTTAGTAGCCAATTAACTGAATAAGTCCATGTATATATCGTAAATTGCTTCCAATGCATAATAGTTGACAGTTAAAACAGAGTCATCAAATCAAGGTTCTAACAACGGCATAATGGCCCGACTGTAAATGCATACAAATACATATATTATGGCTAAATACCCTGTTTGTTAGCCAGATTAGTAAACTGGATATTTAAGCCAAACATCTGGCAACCTATCAAATTTCTATGAGCTGTTCTCATATATTACGCGAATTATGTCAGACTTATTTCGCTCGACTTACTCGAGCCCCTCTCGATGGCCAGCTTAGCTCCAGATGAGGGGTTCACTGGGAGTGGTCATAACATTTTAATTAACCGCATGCAGTGGCTGATTGCGTGAAAGTCAATGGGCTAATTAACTGATGTGTCATTAAGGGCTCTTCAATACTAATTGGCTTTTGATTTTATTATAGCTCGATATTTCGTGCGCTACTCGATGCGGCATTTGTTTAAATAAATGACGCAATTGAGCCCGTCAGCATACACTCCTCCGCCCCTCTGCGCCCTGTCTGTGTAATTAATGCACTTGTTAGCCGCCTTCATAATGTCGGAAGCTTAATAGTTTTAGCTGCAAGCAGTTGCCGCTGCTGTGTGGGATCTTCAACATCTACTCGTTGGAATCTCTGGTCCTGTTTGCTCGTTGCCAGCGCAACCCTCGAGCCAATTGCTCAATCATTCAACTAATAGAATAGGCGACGCTACACTGTCCAACTCTGGGGCATGGCGTAATTGCAACGTGCGGGGGCGTGGCATAGTAAGCGCCGCTCTGCATCTTAAGCGTGGCGTGCTTCTCTAATAGACAACCGCTCAATTGGCTGTGGCATTCGAGCACTACTCCAGTAGCAACAGATGAGACAATAAATACACTGAGCGAACTCCCCGAAGGCGAGCTGGAGGAGCTGGAGGAATTCTTAATTTAAATCCAAAATCCAATTTATTTACCACTTTATTTATTTATTTATTATATAATTATATTCTCAAATCATGCTCAATATCAGAATATTTAAACAAATAACCTGATTTGGCGGGAAATTCTATGATTTATTAAATTTCGCAACGATTTTATGAAAAGTATCATTATTCTCACAAACAGTTCACATTTAAAGAAATTTAAAATTTCTATGAAGACTCAATTATAAACTTTAATAATAATAAAAATGTCATATCTTCTATGTCGGAGACTAAATCAAACCATTGCTAATTTATATTACCAGATATAGAACGGATTATGTCATATTAACTTTTGCATAATTTTTCACAAATTTCCTAATCAATAATTATTTAAATTCTTCCTCTTCGCACTCTATTAATGTACTATAAGAGAAACCCACATTTAAATAAATTATTTTATTATTAATTTCTCAAATTTAAATAAAGAATATATAAAATGTTGGGCATAGAAAGCATTACAAAACACTTGCTCAGAGGCAGAACTTCAGTTTTTATATACTTTATTTGTTTATTCAGAAACACGATTTGAATGCAAATTTCGATACGATTTATAATGGAAATTGCGTGGAATGCATTTGGGAATAGTAATCATAATTCATATCTGATATTCAGAAATTGAAATAGGACAAGATTAATGAATCTGATAGTTGAGGCAAGGCTATCTGTGCGTGTGCGTTGTGGGGCAAGCAACTGATTTTGAGAGCAGCCTCAAGAAAACCAGCTGCATAAAAGAATGAAGCATTCTTCGTGAGCTCAACTTGGATTGGCCCGCAGGCTTTGTTGTTGCAATTCATTTAAATGTGTGGCATGCTTTATGGCACACTTTTCTGGGCTGCCATTAATCAACATTAAAAGTGTCAACAATAACAACAACAGCAGCAACAACAACAATAGCGGCAGTAACAATAACAGCAACAAGGAGAACCAAAGAAAATGAAATGTGAAAAGCGCTCATAAATAGCTGACAAGTGAGAAGGAAACTGAGGAGACGAGAGGAAGCGGGGAAGTGCGGAAGTGCGGAAGTGGGGGCACCAACAACTGTGCGAAAAAATACTGTATATATATATATAGATGGTGGATGGGTATAGGAGTAATGCAATCAGCAGGTGTTTGTCAGTTTCCACGAGTAATTTATTTGCTCCGGCAAGTTGTTAATGCACCGTTCAAAATTCAACATCCACCGTGCAACATCCACCGTGCAACATTCACCGTTCGCCGTTCTGAATTCAGCACTTTTCGATTGCATATTCCGTGAAAATGTTTTTATAAGGAATGCCTTTGCTTAAAGATTTAAGTGTTTTAAATGTGTTTTCGCATAACTCTCTGCAAGCTATTTAAATAATTTTTAATAACCAGATTTAATTGCTTTTCTTTGCATATTTAAAATTAATGTGCAATTTTTAATTAACAAGTTAGAGTGCTCAGAAAGATGGTGCCCGACTTATGAATGCCCTGCATTTATTTATTTAATGTCGACTAAAATAAGCAGAAAGTAAAGAAATTATTTTAGAAATCAACTTTAATTCATAACTTTGACTTAAAAATAATATAATTAACATAAGTACCAAAAGTTGGCCCAATTAAATATCGCCAGCAAATGTTATTTTTAATTAAAAATAATTTTTTTAATTTTTCATATTTGCCACAAATGTTAAGCCACAAATGCCCATCCAAAATGTTATTCCCAAGTTAAGACGCTTAAAGTTTTATGTGATCATCACAGAATATTCAGAATTCCTCGCTGGGTTAATGAAGAGGTATAGACCTTTTACCGTTAAAGCACATATTTTTTATGGCCCTTGCAGACAATTTAGGAGTGTCATTTTTAGGACTTTCGTAATGAGTTTAAAACTAAATTCAAGAAAATGAAACGCGTTTGTTTCAACAATCAGCCTTCTCTTTGCCAATCGTAAAAGCCAACTTTGTATAAAATAAACTTTACCATCCCAAAATTCTTTAGTGGACTTTCGGGCACGTTGATTGTTGCCTTTGCTCGACCTTTGCCGCAAAGTCAGCGCTTTATTAAATGTTTTCGTTTAAATAAAATTGAATAAACCGCTAATCCAATTCACTGGCCACAACGCCCACTCGGAGGGGGGAACAACAAAGAACTCAAACAATTTCCATATCCTTTCATTGTTAACTGCTGTTCCAATTAATTTGCATGTTTGGGGCGAGGTCATTCTAAAGTTTCGCTGCCACACTGTGGATGCCACTAGACAAGCAGTTCAAAGAAGCCAACACAACCAGCATGACAGCATCAATTAGCTGACCCAACTCGGCGCTTAACAAGGACAATTGCATTCCCTGGAAATGGAGGCGGTGAGGAGGCGAGTCGCAGGCAATAATAAAAGAGCTGAGTGGCATGCCCCACTGCGGCCGCATGTGTGCTTAATGTGACAACGACAACGACGACTACGACAACAGAAACCAGCTGAGTTGCTGCCCCTTCTAGCTCAGTTAAGGATTCTGGACCAGAAGTCCGAGTCACTTCTCTTCGGCAGCAACACAATTGAAGTAATGCAATTCTGGTGGTTCCTCTTGTTAATATTGTTATTGGCTTATTGTGGTTCGTTCTTCAATTTTCTCTGGCTGCAGCAGAAATGCTGACTCACAGCCCTTAAATGTCAAGTCAGCTAAATTGTTGCGGAAGCAACTCTTAAATTTCCGTTCAGTTAAATATGTATTGTTTTCTGGTTTTCAAACGGAAATTTGGAAAATATCGTCCATTATTAATTTTGCTTCTCAAAGCCGCTTTCTTCAAATTTGATACTTTGAAACAAAGTGTGTTTAATTGAATTTCGCATCGTACTTTTACTTAAATTAGCATAGAAAAAATATAATTATCATAATCCCGGATAGACAACTTAAGAGCTAAAGTTACCAAGCTTGGAATGCAGAAGCTGATAATCTTCTTCAAAGATTGGTACGAACTTTAAATTTAAAATATCTAATTAATTCGTAAACCCACCAAGGTAAAAAGCCAATTATCAGCTGAGTTTACACTGCAAAGTTATCTTTTTTGGGATGGATCTGCTGATGCTAAAATTAAGCTGAAAGCTTAAAAACAATTTCTGCTTAACTTTCCTTATGAGCATACATTTTTATTCCAATTCAAAATCAAAAATAAAGCCAAATAATGTTAAAATTGTTTATTGCACGTAAGATTTTTCATCCTCTCGCAAATATCAATCAGTTTATTTATTATCAAGTTAAAATATTATGCATACTCAAATATTTATGTTGGCCACAAAACATGTAAAATGCGTGTACAAAAGAACAGTTCAAAATAAATCTCTGTGATTTCATCAATAAAAGAATGAAACAGTTATAAACAAGCATCGCATTGAATAATTTAATGTTATATGCAATATTTTGATGAGTCGCATTAAATTGAGCGCTGCAGCAAACGCAACGTTGGGGGCATAACCCGTCGCCACTTGCCACCACCCTTTGCTACCATATAATGCATTTGTTGGCCAGGTCACATTTGCGAATTTATAACCACAATAAACCGCAACAAAGGCGGCAACAGCAACCGTAAAATGCAGCCGCATTGGTTGCTGCTGTTGGCTCCTTCTCCCTTTTTGGCCCCTCGCCATATATAACCTATAAACTGTCATAAAAGCAAGAAATAAGCAAAAGAACGCAGCGGGGAGGGCAATGCGGGAAATCTAAAGGCATATATGAAAAATGAAATTCCAAAAATTCAACGCAACTTCATGGCTCCCTTGCAACTGCCCTCTTCCTCTCTAATGTGGCTACAAAAGTAACACAATTTTCCGCTCGAAATGCGAAAGCAATTCTCATACATACCCTATAAATACACCTGTAGCGGGTGTACCAAGTATGTACTTATTTGCCTTTCATCAACTAGTATTGTTTGAAATATTTTATTTATTTATTGTTTTATGACCTCTTTTTATATATTTATGTATTGTTACCATATTCATTGGTTGCTTAATTTCTTAACTATATTGATTGCAATATTCGGGAATAGACTATTTGTAGTTCCATACTTCTGTAATTCCTTCTTAAAAACTCATACTTCTTAGATCCACATATTAATGTATATTTCCAACAGCCCATTCACTATGTAAATAATGATATATCAAAATTGTTATTGATTGGCCTCTAGGGTAAGATTATAAATTACGAAAAAAAACAAATTGAAATGCATTTTAAGAATAATTCACGTAATTATAATAAGCAAGAATAACAGTAAATAATAAAAAAAAATGTATATATGTATATAATATATTCAGTAATAAAGCCGAACTCCTTCAATATTTACAATCTTCGCTGTTTTTACATGTAAGTTGTTAAATTATTAAATGCCTATTCAATTGCTAAAATTTATTAATAGAAATAATAAATTCTTAAAAATAAGTTGCTGTTAGTTTCTGTAGTCTACACTTGTAGAGAATTAAGTATTCGATCAGTTTCACACACACACTGCCTGTTACGCAAAACTCGTGCCGGGCTTGTGTTATTTATTCACCGATGTAAGGAAGCAGCCGAATAATAAATTTGCACTTGTTGTTGATGCTAAATTAAAATGCACAGCAGATTTATATGCACATGAAGAGCCACAAGCAGCACCGCAGTAAGCCACCCCTCAACCACCTCAACCGCCATCCCCACCACATTCCCTGCACAGTATGCAGCAAGCAGTTGAGGCTTGTGCCGAGAGTTTTGTGGGCGCATTCGCAGTTTCTGAAGAGGTTGCACGTACAACTTTTTGCCACCTGGCAAAAGTTTGTGCTCAACAGCCGTTGCCGCAGGGAGAAACAAATTCAACCACAAAACTTGGACTTATCATCAGGTTGAAATATATATGCCAAACCAAGTTGTGCGATGTGTGCCCCGGGGGGCAGCCCTGAAGTGACCGGTAGCTGCATGAGCTGCCACTCTGCTTAGTTGGTATGCGTGTGGTTACTGCCACAACACAGGGTGTCAATCAATCATTACTGCAGCCAGGCGCTACGTTAGGAATGCAATGATCGACAAATGGGCTTCATTTCGTTGCCACTCGATTGCACCAAAACGTCGTAATGTGCGGTGTTGGCCAAAAATTAACGTGATGCCTGCTGCATTCACACACACACACACACACACCACAATACACACTATACATTCGCTTCTCTCTAGCTGCCCTTCGACCACATTGGTCAGTCTGTGCAATTTGTCCATCAATCATGTCCTTCGATTTCGGATCTCAAAATTTAATTGACTTTGATTTGTAAAGTTGAGCATTGTCTGTGTATGTACATGTGTGTGTATGTGTGTAAGTGTGTGTGTGCGTGTGAGTGTGTGTGTTTGTCTAATTTGGTTCGTTTTGCTGCTGATTGAGTGACAAATGTTTGATGTTCTGTGAAATTGAGTTGATGCTCGTGTTAAGTGCTTCCAGAATCGACTTCAGATTGTTCCATTAAATTGCATTTGTCATACAATTTCAAGTCATTTATGTGATTGCTGTTGTTGCTAATTTTTTGACTTATTCATTTTGTTAAAAGCTCAACTGAGCTATATTTGTGTTACACTTACACTACCAGGCAAATAGATTGTTTAGCAGTGTATAGCAAAAGCTGATTCTGTTTATTTTTGTAGTTCAAATTTAGTTGTCTAACTTTCGATTGTGTGTGCTCTGGTCATATTTTCAAACTGCGACACAAATAAAAATCAATTGTTTATATTTGGCATTTAGAATGCCATCGAGCAATAAAATCAATTTTTAGAATCTCACTTTTCTTAACGGCCAAAAAGTTCTTTACGATTTCCCCATAATTGGACTGGAGTGTGTATATGAAAAATGAAGGGAAGATGATTAAGCAAAAAAGCAAGTTGCGTTTAACTGAATTTAGTTGTACTTTACCTTAAGCACAGATTGCTTATCAGAATTTCGAGCACCGAGTTTAAACAGCAGAAAACAACTATAGTTAGTTAGAATAAACGATATTTTGATATTCGTACTAAATAAATTAAACGCTTTGTTCTTTTTACACAATAAATATGTTTTTTTTGTATGAATATCTCTAGGTTAACCACTCTGACATTTTTTGAATCCAAATGGTTTTTATGACATAAATTCTAATGGTATTCTGTTGACCGTCATGATTCAATTTATTCAGGTTTGTTGTTTGAAAATCAATATTTTCTAAACAACAAATGTGCAAGTTTGTGATAAAAATAAATGGATTTGAATAAATAAATTTATTAGCCCTCTTTCAATTCTTTTTAAATGCAAAGCTCTATAAATATTCCCGAATTACTGCGCCAAAAGCTCTCAATAATAATATTGTCAATGGAAAGTGCAAACAAAGTTTTTATATCAATATATTTATACCCAAATGTTTAGTTAGGGGTATCCTGAATACTATATACTTCGATAGACTATTATATTTTATTTGAGGTAAAATGAATATTTTATGGAATAATCAACATGTAAGCCAGGTAAATGCCAGCTAAATATGTCGTTATCTGGAACAGAAGCTAATTGAACAAGCAAGAATGACTACGAGATACCCTAAAATAATTTAATCAATAATATGTCAATGTATATTATATGGTTAAATATTCTGAAAACGGAGGCAGTTATCGATTAAATGATGTATATTTTATCTGCGCCAAATATGAGATATCAGCAATTCGTTCAGACGGGCATATAGACAACCATAGCTATGTCGACTCTTCTATTAGTCTTGATCAAGCATATACTTTTCGGAGTCGGAGATGTTATCTTCTGTCTGTAACATACTTTTGCACAACATCATTTTTCGCTCTTTGCCCATTTTTATTGTGTTCAGTGTAGAAGCACATTAGGTTAGACTAAATGTCAAAGAGCATCAGATAAGATTAATGAATGTCTATTTAAAAGATTTGTGTGTTCGTGACAGTGACAGCAGAATTGTAAACGCGTTTAAGTTGAGCGTGTTTATTGCCTTAAATATGATAAATGGATTTACTTTTAGCAATTAACACCTGAAATCGAATCGGGCAGCAGAAACTAAGGCCGAGATTCCAAAGTCGTCAAACAACACGCTTAAAAACCAGAGGCGCTAAATAAACACACGGCTCTGAGCTGGTCGCATTGCTAATTGGTAAACAGCGTTTGAACTTGAGCTGAGGCTGCTGATGATGGCGCTGCTTGGTGGCTTGCACAATTAATGAAACCGAAACATTCGTTTTAGGATGAGCCGTAAGAGGCTTAGGTTATTTATCTACCAAATCCTTTGTCCAAACCACAACTTGTGGTTTTAAAAAAGGAATTTGGCGACGTAGACAGAATTGGCCAACCATGCGAATGCCGTTTATTTTATCATATTAAAAGTTGGTCATTAGCGAAAATTTGTGATTTATAAAATATAATATATAATTATAAAAAAAAAAAAAAAACAGAATCTAAGCAGACAAGCCTACATACCATTTAAAGGATTTTTAATATATACATTCAAAATGTATATAATCCAAGGCTAACTATCTTAAGAAAAGCGCTAAGCCTCTAAAAAAAAAATATCTTATTCTTAAAAAAAAATACAATCAAATTTATCGTTTTCCCAATTTGAAATTTAAAAAGTCGTTTGAATATATAAATTTCGCAAGCTAGAATAATTCTTTGCTATAATCGCTAAAATATTTTATTAATATTTATTTTAGTAATTTCCAAAATAAAAATAACACCTAATTCAATCAAATTTAAAGTTTTCTCAATTATTTCGCAATGGTTCTTAAATAAATGCGCTAAAATCGTAATAAATGCTCTAATTTATATTGCAATAAAAACCAAACAAAGAATTGTTATTAACACAAATATTAAAAAAACACATTTATATTTATTGAAAAAGGAAGTGTGCTCAATTTGGCAATTATTATTTGTCTAAGTGGGAAACAAATAAATAAAACTCTAGTAAAAGACATTCCCAGCCAAAATGGCGCAGACAAAAAAATCAATTTGCCGACGGGTGAAATTTTTGCGCTGATTTGAGCATTTGCACCATTTTGACCGTGTTTCTGAGGGTGTTCAAACGAATTCCTGCGGTAATAAGTTCAAATTCGCTCAACGAATTTGATGAGCTATTTTTGGTGCACAACGGAACTTTGTCTAGTCGTTGTCTGCATACAAATACACAACACACACACAAACACACACACACACATTTAGGAGGGGGTAGAAGAGCAGGCCGTGCTGTAGGAAATAAGCATCCGCGATGGTAAAGCAGCAACAACTCCATATTTATGTAAATATTTAGCAAAACCAAACAGCTCGACCGGACGAGCACTCCGCTCTCAACTCTCAGCTCTCAGGTGCTGTCGCTGTAGCTGTAGCTGTTGTTGCCTGGGTCTGCGGGCGAGGCACGTGTATGAATATTTTATGCACCCACTGTGTCAACTGGCTGCCAACATCAAACTACGCGTCTAGACAAACTTGAGTTTACGGTGGTTTTTCGTAAACTCGTAAGACACACAAGAGACAAGCTAAACACATACACACACTTGCACACACACACACACACTCACACATAACAATTAGCACACGCGTGAAGTTGCAGGCAGTGAGGAATTGATGCCAACAGCTTTTCTTTGTTAACTTTTTGCACTTAAATATAAACACTGGCATTTATGCGTGTATTTATTTGTTTGTAGCTTGATAAATGATATATAATTGTTTGACTACTCACTCAGCAATGCTTTTAGATAACGGCCAGCGCTCCATGGTGGCCTGATATTTCATATTCTCGATTTGCTTCTTTAATGCGTCCCGATCCATGTTTTGTAGAGCACTGGGATCCATGGCGGCTAAAATTTATCCACATACCACCCCTGCAAAGGCAACAGAGCACAGAGAACAGCGGTGAGCGAAATGTTACGAGATGCCATAAATGCTGCAAGACTTGAGCAGCGCTCTCTGCTTTCTCATTTTCCCTCCAACCCATCATCAGCCTGCCAGTGTAAGCTTTGGCATTACTTTTGGCGGGGTTGGTTTCGGGGGTTGCAGCAGGTTCATTACTTCTGCTGGGCACCCTGTATGCCTGTGTGGCCGGTGTCTGAAGTTTGCAGCTCAGCTAACGCCTGCGCCCAGCACTCACAACAAATCAATAGAGAGCTCGAGAGAGATAGAGAGAGAGAGTAAAGTAAAATATGAGAGAGAGAGAGCCGTTAACAGTGCCGCCTAAAAGGCTGCTATAAAACGCATTTGGTTAAGCGCTCTTGGGCCGCTTAACATTTTTAGGCATTTGTTTACCTCCGTCTGGCAGGCAGGAGAGCAAAAAAATGCAACCAAAAATAAAAGGGCGCGCCCGACATCTTGAAAAATGCCATACCGAAAAGCAGGCTTCACAAAAAACAGCTGAGCTAAGCACGCAGCTGCCTCTCTCTTTCGCTCTCTCTCTCTCTCTCTTTATCAATGTCCCCCTCTCTCTTTCTTCCGCCCATTGACCGGCTTTTAAGCTGTAATTTATGGAACTTCATCTATGTTTATTTTTGCCAAAACGGATTTTATTTTATATGTTTTTTTTTTTTGTTTGCATAACGTCATAAATAAAAGCGGCGTGTCAAATTTTTTTGGTCAGACCCAACATTTGGGAGGTGTGAAAAGTGAGTAAATACAGTGAGAAAATGCTGCGTGTTATGAGACAATTAATTTCGGTTAGCAGCGAACTGTTCAACAAGCCGTTTTTATTGCATCTGCAAACAATTTATATTGTCTGAAATGCTGGCAGGCCAAAAGCTGGGAGAATTACTTGGGTTTTGTGGGATCATAGAAAAACTGTTAAGTTTTATGTTTGACATCTTCGACAGCACAAGAACAAATATTTATTTCTGATTTTTATAAGTTATACGTTAAATTTAAATAAAATATTAAAATAAAATAGACATCCTGACCATCATCAACAATTGAAAATAACAACAGCTAAACGATTTGTTTACATTCGGCTTAAGTTCTGCTCGAAAATATAAATAATTTATTTGTATTTTCAAAGGAAATAAATCTAAATTGGTTTTATCCTATGTTCTGTATTTAATAATTAAATATTTTGTAATGAATATTTTTCTATACAATATTTAATATTTATTTTCTTTAGTTATAATTACGTTAATTTTTAATTTAAGTAAACTTAAACATTTAATTATTTCTTCAAATATACTCATACCGTGATAAAATAAAAAACGGGTCTGTATGAATATCAAAGACTTAATACATTAAAATGTGTAATTTATATTGTTCAATTCAATGTTTGCAATATAATAATATACATATATATATTTATATATATAATAATATAGTTATTGCTATATATCCGCCTAGACTCGAATTGTAAAATATTATCAAATATTTGTAAATAAATCAAATTGATTTTTATTGACTTCTTACTTGCCTGGTTAACATAACTCTGTTAGGGAACACTGCACTGCACAATCAGTCGGAACAGCTTCTGTATACATTAGCACAGACACAAACCCCGCCGCCAGTAGAACTGCTATTCAGCTTTGTGTGGGCAACTTTTATCTCATGCTACAAAATTAAGCGATTAAAGAGAACAAAACGAAACTAACTGTGACATCATCAAGAACTAATATCCAACTCAAATAAAAAGCCGCAAATATTGTGGGTTCAGGATGTGGGCCTGGCAGCTGTAAAAACCACAAGCAGCCATTGCTGCCCAGATTGTTTTGCCATAAGGTAGCACCGCACCAGACTCATGGATATAATCGGGGACATTGATGTGAGTTGACTCCAACTACCGGCAAAAACTTGACACAAACTGAACGGGAACTGGGCGGTGTTTTGTGTGTAACTTAAAAGGGCCAGTTTGTGTCCAGCTGGTCGCTTCGCTTGGCCAAGTGGCTAGCATAAGTGTACATCATTTTTTTGTGTCACTTCGCTGGACTGAACTGAACTGAGCTGACAACGGTTGCTGCCCCACACTGCAACTCTGTGAATCCAAGCATGTCTGTCGAAGGATACCAAAGGATTTAAGGCTTTAACACAAGCTGCTGAGCAGCTGTGTTGTCTGCGGGCTGTTCTTTTTTCAAACGTCGGCCTTAAGCGCTGGCCAACGTGTTAATGGCAACTTTGTTGCTAAAAACCAGATTTAATGTTCGCCCCTTGCCTATCGGCACTATCTCTGTGTGTGTTGAACATGTGCTCATACGTTGACAGGCCTGACCAGCAGCACGAAAAACTTAAACTTGGTTTAATTAAAAGTTGTTTTCGCTGCCAACAGCTTACTTCTGGGCCAGTTACATGTGGCGGTTTGGTTTTTTACCTAAGCACATTATCTGTGACAACATAAGCAGGTTTCACTTTAAGTGAATTATTGTGCTTTTTAAAGCTAAGACGAAAACTATGCTGCAATAAATATATAAGAAAAAGTGCAGTAACTATGGGATTTGAATAAGCCAAAAAACAGACAACATAATGTTAATAATAAGTAAAAAAAAGATTAGAAATTAACTGAACCTGGGCATTGAAGAATTTGCCATTACATTAAGTAGAACACTTTCTACACGCTAATTATGTTTAAATTTCAAACCATAATTTTATTTGCGGGGTAGTTAGATAAGTCATTGACATTGACTAAGAAATATTAAATTTGGTGAAAAAAAAATGTGTTCACTTTTTAACTTTGTCATCTGCAAGCTATTTTTCTCCGAACATGGATTTTATTGAGTCATTGCGACCACAACGAAATTTAGTAAGCCACTTTTCAACCATTGAAATTGATGGTAAAGAGTTCACCAAGTGTTTATAAAGCCTTTTCTCCATGTAGTCCAACGGACTACAATAATGATTGATGAGCACACGAAATGCTCTTTATTCCGTTTACGATGAAATTGATGAGGTTATCTGCCCCTAATGGCTATCAAACACAAACTTAATGACACAGCATCCGCTAAATTCGACACCAGTTTATTGTAACAACTGAAGGCAGTCGACAGGAGCAGAGTTGCACTAAAATTAACCATAGCCCTTTTATGTATTTTAAGGAAGTTAAATACTTTGATTGGTCCAATGGGACTCTTCTGTTGTGGCTATCTTTCAAATCATTATTTCGAATTTCTTAGAAAATTGTAAATCGCCCTGGAAGCTAGAAAAATGTTCCGGATTTTAGAAATAGTTTTTAGATATACGAAAAAAAGTATATTAAAAGTAGAAAATTAAAAGTGATTAGCCGACATTTTGAACGCCACTGTTAGTTGTTCTCGATAGATTATACAAACATATGTAATAAATGAGTAGATCTGTACAGCATCCCGGAGAAGAAGAAGCTATTTTAGAGGTCTTCCATGGCCATGTCTTTGCCGTAAGCTGCAGTTTAACCCAAGCTGACCGAACAAGAAATCTTAACTAATTGCTTGAAGCAATTGCTGGCAAAGGGATAAGGACGCCTTTGGATGACATGCGGCATGGAGAATGGGATGCACCATTAAGCAGAGCTGCAGCAGAGAAAGATGCGGCTGCAACTGAAAAAGTAGCTGCAATATATCTTGCAGTCACGAATGAGTAGCTGACAGCGGACATAAATCGTTAGCAAAATGTTTTCGGCGATTACAAGTGGCTGTCCTCCATGCCTGCATACGCACCTCCCCCTCCACACACACACACACACACACACACACACACACACACGCATACATCGCTGCAAACCACTCGAGTGTTTCGCGTGTGTGTCAACAGGCGCTCAAGTTTTAGGCACGCTCCCCACCACCCACCGCCCCGTTTAGAACAAGGCACACTATATCTAGCCCCCTCCTTCCCTCCCTCCCACCCTCCTTCCATTGCTCTTAGATGCCCTGCAAGGGACAAGGACAACTACGAAGAGTCAAGTGATTTTCTTTTACATTGATGTTGGCATCCTGTTGTTGTTGGCCGCCCGACAAAAACATGTTGTTAAACGGCAGCCGACTCCTGTCAGCTTTAGAAAATGAGTATATAAATGTAT
Organism: Drosophila nr. fundita; assembly: GCA_035044245.1. Lineage (NCBI taxonomy): Eukaryota > Metazoa > Arthropoda > Insecta > Diptera > Drosophilidae > Drosophila > Drosophila nr. fundita. Next base: position 336,437 of record JAWNMG010000185.1, read on the forward strand.
ACATACATATCTTTAAGCATTCTGGCTTATAAATATATATAAATACATACAAACATAAAAAAAATTCTCACAGCACTTGAAAATCGTTTTCAAACATTGCTTTGTGGTTCATTTTGTAAACATTCGCATTTTTTTGCTGTCCGTCATCAAAAATTGTTAGTTTAATTGGCATTAGCCAAAATGTGTCCAACTGGGACAGCCTGCAGTCGCTTTGAGCAACAATTTTAGCTTGTTAGCTTCAATATAATGGTCGCAAGCCACTGAGGCATATTTTAATTTTTTCTTCTCTCTTTTTTTTGTAAAACGAATTTGACAAGACTCTCAAAGATGGCGCAAGGTGCCTGTCAAATTTGTCAAGAATAAATTAAAGTGTCATTTAAAATATTACCGCCTTAGAAAAATATTTAAAGCTACCTTGATTTTAGGTGAAAAAATTTACTTGGGCCAAAATGTATTCTCAAAAATAAAATTTAAGTCCAAATAAGAGTGCTACACAAAAATATATTCTGTGCTTTCTGTCCCATCGATTAAAATGTCTTTAGATAAGAAATTTAATGCAAATTATTTTTTAATTTAATCTACATTGGCTGTACTTCCAACCGTAGTAGTAGGAAAAAAATAAATAAATACAAATTAATTCACTTAAAACTTTTAAAGGCAAGTCTGGCAATAAAAAATGTATAATGTACTTAACAGCTCGGTACAGGATATATCATAGTCGCTCTCACTCGATTTCAGCACTATTTGAGTCCACATTTTATGAGAAAGGCATTAAAAAATAAGCGAATTGGTTATCGCAGGCACACTGACTGCTATAAAGTTGCAAGACATAAAATAAGGCAACATCATGTTGCAAATAAAGCACAGTAATTATCCAACACGTGGGAGCTACGGAAACTTTTGCATAATGCACGAGGAATGCTTGTAGAGTCATTAACAAAATTCACTCCGAGCACTTTGCTACCTTTGACTGCACTTTAGAACTTAGTTGCCCGACTCAGCGAACAACGGCGACAATTTGCTGGAAACTTTCAACTTGAAGAGTTGAGAAACCAACGAAAACAACCATAAAATGCAGTTGCAACATTGTAAGACCGAGTGTTTTGAAGCGCCACTCGCTGATCATCAATTCGCAGCGCTAAATAATTAAAGCACAAAAAGCATACAGTCGAGGTTAGCGATTTGCCATTTGCCATTTGCGTGTGTGTGGCCAACTTGGAACTGGAGTGGTTAGTTCCGGCCCGGTCAACAAGCAATAAAATGCGTTAAATTATGGCACGCAAACAATGCAATTTTGGCGTTTGCTGCTCCAGAGTCACGCACAATGTGGCGTATACGTGATTTGCACCATGAACATGTGTTGCCTAATGACAATTTCATTATTAATATCCTGCACATGGGAGTCCATGCTTTGCCATTAAACAAATTATAAATTTAGCCTTTATATTTACTAATGTTTTATTAATCGCAACAGCAGACAGACTAGACACTGTGCTAATTCCCTGAAGTTGTATTCCGACTGGATTCGAGCTAACCATCATTTATCAATTATAATTTCCCGTTGCTATTTGCCAAATATTCATTACTATTTCCTGGTTAGAAGGTTTGCTTCTAACCAAGTGACTATTGAGCATGACAAGGCATGATAAGTAAGTGACCACTGGGGACCATTGATAAATAAATTAAGTTCATTTTTGATAACCAGTTGACAAGCAGTAATACGTTAAGAAATCTGAAATCTTGTTTCTAGTTATACTTTATAAATAACTTCTCAACAATTACTTTCATGCTTTTCTCAATAGCTTTGAGTAAAATGCTTAAGTCTTAATTTAATGTCACTATTTCTTAAATGAACCTATTTGAATTCATTAGATTAAAGAAGTTTATTTGTTAAATGGGTAATTGAGATTGAGTTGAGTGCTCAACTTAGCTGGATTACTTTTTTAAAGGAGCGGCGAAATTGTATTCGTAGTACGTGAAATTGGTCTCCGTGAAATCGTTCTTTCTTCTTTCTTTTCTTCTAGCAAGTTGGAGTTGGAGTTGGAGTTGGAGTTAGAGTTTGATGTTGATTAATGTGATTGCTTTAAATTAAATTAAATACGTTTTCAAGAGCTTTAACGTACAGCTCTCTAAGTGTCACTTTGTACCTTACTAATGGAGGCTTTCCTTCAAGTAGATATGGAAAAAAAGTGATAATAAAATCCATACATTTATTAACATTTATTCATGACATTTATTTATGGCCCATAAATATTTAATGTTTTTGTTCATTATTCCAAGTTATTACTAAGGAAAGTGAAAAGAATTAATGCTTGCTTTTAATAATTCATATTTTGAGAGAGACTCCAAGTCATAATCTATCTTTCTTTTTTGCTTACAAGTTTAGTCTGCTACTGTCTGAAATACATTAATCACTTTTGAATAATCTAATATTCTCATGTTGGGGAGTTCATAAATAATATTACTCCATAGTCATTCGAACAACTGTTTGTTATTCTACTAACAAATTGAAGTTAACATAATGTAATAAACCAATCCAAAATAAATAATGATTGTTTCACATTGCAGGAAGGCAATTGTGCTTTTACTTTCAAATATGTCGCAGATATGTATGTGTGTGTGTATGTACGTATGTGTGTGTGCAGATAGCTCAGAAGTTACGTATTTTAAGGCATTTACTTTGCCAAGTTTATCTGGCAAATGGCATAAATCAAATGATTCAAGTGAAAGGCCAATGTCTATTAAATTTACGGCCGAACCTAGCCTAACGTAGCTGTGTGTGGATGAGTGCGGGCGGAGGAGTGGTCAGTTAGGGCGCCAGAGATGGAAGATGAAACCATTTTGTGACCGTTTCATTGCACCTTAGTTTGCTTTTCAGTTTTTTGTCCGTGTGCTTACGGTTGATGGGTCGGGCCACAAAAAGCAACTGCAAAAAAAGTGCAATTAAAACCGTTTGATGTGATACTTTGTTTCTCTCTCGCTTGACTTTCTCTCTCTCTCTCTCTCTCTCTCTCCATATGACACTCTTTGGGGGATTGGTATATTGCATAATAGTAGCATGGGTTTCGCCAAAGTACCAAATAGATGGATAGATTGGTGGAGAGAGAAAATACGATAATTGCTGTTAACCGGCCCGGACTCTGTGAGAGATAGTAGAAGCACGAAGACAAAAACAGTGACCCTTGCTGCCATAGATCGAAACAAAGGCATCAATTTTAGTGTCAGAGCGTCGGGCAATAAAAACAAGAATAAGAAAGTTACGACCGACAGTTGCATTTTACAGTTGTAAAACAAACAGGACATTTTAAAGGAACGATAACAAATAATACAGCAGACTAAGGGCAAATTTTAGATATTGACATTTAAGATTTGACTATTGGCAGTAAGGCAAGAACGTATTGGGTGCCATTACTGAAGGCCAGTCACAAGAGAAAGTGGCAACAGTGGAGAATATTTTTGTAAAAATGGGGAGAAGAGCAACAAAAAAAACAGAGACCATTTACACCTACTACTTAGTAAATTGTAAAAGTTTACGGAAAAAAGGGATCCACTTGCAAAGAGGAGAATTACTCAGCAACTCATTGCAGAGCTTAAGAGCATTATGCGATAAGCGAATAAGAGTTCGCACTTGCAACTCTCGTCATAAAGTTTGCCCGTTATTAAGCTGCAAATGACATGTGCTTAAATGGAAAATGACAAAAGCAAGAGCACAGAGATGTGCAACATGAATCATGCAGCACAGAGAGAAATGCGACATGTGCTGAGGGGCGGAAGCACCTCAAAACTTGGGTACGAAAATTAAATATAAGCACTGACACACAAACCCAGACATTAAATTTGCATTAAAATATTCAATTTAGAGAGAACACAAACCACACAAACACACAGGACACAGAGATGTGGCACATTGAAAAAGATGCGCCAGCTGCTTCCATGACTATATCAGTGCCTGCCCCGGCTTTGTGCATCAAAGGTAACGGGCGACAAGTGTGAAACGATGATGACGATGATGATGATGATGATGATGATGACGATGACACATCCTGCTGCTCAGCTAGCTGACTCTGCTCTCTAAACTCCTCTCTAGTTCAGACTCTCTATCCCTCTCTGTCTGTCTCTCAAACAGCATATATCTTTGTGTATCTCGTTATCTGTAGCGTGCAGTCTGCTCCAGTCTATGGCGCCTTTCTTTGTGCTTTAATTATTTGTAGCATGCAAAGTTAAGCTCTTGCACACACTCTCACCCACACACACACTTTGGGCTAGGTATTAAGTTATAAATATGTGTGTAGCAAGTGCTGCACCACATATCTGCCAGCTACCTATTCCCATTCCCTCGATCTGCATCTTTGCATGTGCGTGTGTTAAATACAAGTTTCACTGCAGTCAACAGCTGTGTGCGTGTGTTTGTGTGTCGACCACAGTGTTGCCAGCTTAAACCAAGCAAAAGCTTCTAGTTTTGAGTAGATAAAAAATGTTATGGGAGAAGCATCGTTAAATTTATTTAAAATACTTTCACAAAGTTCATACTCATTATATATTATGCGGGAATTACTTTCGATTAAAATTTCCATGTACCCGTGAATATCCTATATTTTTTTACATTTATTATTATGAACTCATTAAAATGGGTAAAAAAAAAGTATGATGTATGTGTAATATATCATAAACGAAGAAGTCAACACAACCGCCCCTATAAAATATACTTATTCGATCACAATCAACGGTAAAGTCGTTAATATTTCCATTATGAATCTTGAAATATCGGCTGCTTGCGCCATATGTTGCCATATCTCAGAGCCTAAACTTTTGTAGAGTATAGAATATCCAAACTTGACTATACGGCAGCACTGGTTTCTGTTGGTGTGAGTCTCTGCATATTTAAGCGCGCCGCAAAGTATGCAGCAAAAGTTTAGCAGCTGCATGCATGTTGCTGTCGCTGCTTGGCATACAGATTTACTTGTGTTGTTCTTGCCAACAAATACACACACACACACACACACACACACACACACACACACAAAGAGTATAAGGACACACACTTGCAGATAGTCATTTAGTTAGTGACTGCTGTCGAGTGCTTTGTATTAAATCCATACAATTTACCGTAAGCAACGGCCATAAATTCCCCATATCAGAGCAAAGCCAGCACACACTCCTACACACACACACACACACACACACATACACACACACACACATACACACACCCAAAAACACAGTCAGCAGTCTTTTGACAACTGTTGTGCGACAGTTTTTGCTTCATTTTTAATTAAGTGTCAGTGGACTAGAGTATTTATGTGAGTGCTTCAAGAAGCTTAGCTGCTTATCAGCTCAACAATACGAAAGCACTTACTTTATAAATATATTAAGTGTTATCAGATTACAAATTTGATCTGGTCTTAATTGAATTTAAAGACAAATTAAGTTATTCAGATTCTGGCCTCGGGCCGCTAATACACAAAATTAATGGAACTGTTTCAAATATTATTTTGTATATTTACTCAACAACAAAGTTTATATTATGTTAAGTTCATCGTAGAACATTGATTTAATTGGTATGGCCTTGCGAAGGGTATTTTATATTCTCGATAAGTATGAATAAGAGGTATATGTGTTCCTTATCAATATCACAAGCCGTGTCCGTCTGTCTACCTGCCGTTTTCTATGCGAAATATTTCCTCAGTTTTAAAGCTTTCTTGATGAAAATTGCTATATATATATATGGTTTATGGACAAACGGACAGATGACAGACATCCCAGAAAACCAATATAAATATCAGAGCATAAAACCGAGTAAATTTGTTAAATATCAGAGTATAAAAAATCAATGTTTAATAAAATGTTCAAATGATACAGCTCTTCAATAAACTATCGGCAAAATAATTCTGAAAATGTTGCATCTGCAAAAGTAAATCTCTATTCCCACAAAGCAGAGCAGCTGCGCTGACCACTTATTGCAATTTGCAACTGCACTCTATGCACAGTCAATCTGAATGTGAATCTGAAACTGAATTGGAATCGGAATGACGATGGGAAACAGCATTTAAAGTGGGGAGGCGAGGTATGAAAGCTGCCACGTTCAATCACTTAGTGCCAAACCCAAATCGATGGTCGTCCAACCATTTGGTGCACTTGTTGCAAGCGCAGCGACTTTTAATCAAATCAACTTTTTTGTCGTATTCCTTTTACACATGTTTCAAATGTTCAAACTATTCGCAAATCCTTGTCCATTCTGCATGCCTCATTCAACGCTCGCCCCTCCGCTTCCCTGTCCACCCCTCTCTACTTCTGGCATGTCTATGCAGATCGCCTATGACAGCCAGGAACAGACAGAAAAAAGGACCAACTCTAATTGAATTTAGCTTACGGCACTTTTTTGGTCCTTGACCAGGCTGCGAATTTCTGCGCTTCGCCTGCAAGCAAACGAATAATTGAAGAACGAAAAGCGCAACGCACTATGAAGGGGCTGGGGCAGGGGCAGGGGCAGGGGTAGGGGTAGGGGCAGTGGGTGGGTGATTGGGGATTGGGGCAGACAGCATGACATTGATATAGATTGTGCCAAGCAAGTGCAATGCGAACAGAACTGAAACGTCGCCGCTGTGTAGGAGCATCCATAGAAATGCCCAGTTGATGAGGGGCTGCGTGAGGTGGGCGGGAGGAGAGGGGAGCGGGGCATTCTCGCTGCCGCCTTTTGTCTGCAATTTTAGTCAAGGGGCAATGCCAAATTGGTGTCGGTGCCATGAATGACGGCGCAAATAATTGAATAGGCGATCAATAGGTGAACAAGTTGCAAGGCGACGCGGCCCAAAACCCGAAAAGCTCGCAAAAGCTGAAAAACTGAAAAGCCGAACAGCTGAAAAACTGTTTAATTGAATTAGCTTGGCTCAATAGCGAGCGGCCAAACGCGGTATTCCTTTTCACTTGATTCATGCTCTTTTCAGGCAACCAACAAATAAAAGAAGAAAACTTTTGCAGTTTTTGGCATTGTTGTTTGTTTCTGTGCGTGCTTGCCGCTGGCCAGGCCAACTCTGGCAGCATAATTGCTTTTTGGGCCAAATAGCGAGTGTCGGCTGAACTATGTTCTGCTGCACAATGGGCTTTTATGCAACTCTTGTTAACAGCACTTTTGAAACATAAGCCCAAAATTCCTCAAAGCTCACACTCTAACATATATTGCGGTTTGATTATTTTCTGTGATGTGCTGGATTTCTATAAATATTTATTTCTTATAAGATGTTCCTCTTAAAAACGGATTAAATATAAAATTTTTCGCCTTCTTCTTGATCAGTATCAAAATCAACTCTTCATCCACCTCTCAGTGAGGTTAGGATGAGTCAGAAGCACGGTGTATTTCCTAGTCGAGCACACAATGTCAACTATATATTAAGTATACATTCTGCACATTCAACAATCGGAAAGTATGTTGCAAATTTTGATTTTGATTTTGATTTTGATTTTCGAATTTCGTATCAATATTATTATTATTTTACGTGCTTATATTTGAGGAAATGTTAGCGCTTTTTTGAAAATTTAATTATAATTGAATTAATGTTTTGATAGTATTTTATATATTATTAAAATGAAATATTGACAGCAGACACGTTATTCTAGCCTGTCTTATGTGTTAAGTAATTATGTTCTAGTCATCTCGCGCAAACTCTAAAAATAATAATTAAAATAAATAACTTAAATGATTCACAATATTTCTTTTTCCTCCATTTTTTTTGATACAAGTATCTATTATTTGAAGCCTAAGAACATATATCTCTTCACCAAGATAATTATTAGCTACTTAGTTACCACAAAAAGCAAATTAATATTCGTACAATCACTTCTGATTACTCCCCGACGAGGTCATCCATCAGACGAATTTAACGCCCCTGAGAATACATTCGCAGCACATCATCCACAATTATTGCACCCGCTTAAGGGTCAATAAATTACCCAATTTACGTGAATAATACAAGCAGTCACCAGACCCCGGCCTCTTCCTCCTACACACTCCCTTTATTTGGCCAGTGAATCAACGAGATTAATTACCTCAGCGTCTGGACTTTAAACCGCGGCAAATTTGCGAACAATTACTAATCTGTAAACGAATTGTACAAAAAATAGTGCACTTTTCCCTCTCATGCAATGCACAATTTAATATACTTCGGTAGCATTTCAAAATCCAATCAAATCGGAACTGCTATCATTTTTTCATGGCGTTACGAACAGCAAAAGCAAACTGAAATAGCAATGAAAAATTATGAGCCATGTGGCAGCACCAACAAAAACTATTACAATAAGAACAAAAACGAGGACATCAACAGAGCCATCGAAATGGCGACGATAACAATAACAAACAAAGTTGTGGCAAACCCTTTTGGCTCTGCAATCGACCAGGACGAGCCAATAGCCAAGTGGCCATTGATGCGTTAAATAAAAACTTCAACTAAATATTTCCCAAAGCAAAAACAAACCGACGATGGGCAAAAAGGATGCAAAGTGAAGAAGCCTGCAGAGTGGTGAGCTGGAAGCAAGTGAAAGCCAACAAACAAAACGGGTGAAAAACCCAAGTAGAAAATAAACGACTGGCTTATGACCTCGAATTAAATACAGTCATTATTACTATTGAAGGACTGTCAGCAGTGAACCCAGTCGTGTAGCGTATAAGGACTATGCAAAAAGACCTGTTGAAAATATTTTACAGATCAACACAACGTTCCGATAAACTATTACTTATGTTAATACCAGGCATATCGATACTACACTCGATACCTCATAATCATTCTTCTTCTTCTCACAAGCAAGATAAAATCATAAAATTATTTTCAATGGAATAATGAATAAATGTTGCACCATTTTACATTTCAATAATCTCAGTTTGATTATATTATTTTAATATATATTTTATCATTTTTAGTTTTAATTTAGCTATTTATTTTTCTTCTTTCTATTAACTATTTTCTTTTTTTATTATACTTTTGATTGTATTATTGAACTTAAGGTTTGAGGAACACCAAGTATAGCAGGACACTAGTGTAATATTGAGACCAGATGTTAATCTGTAACTTGACATGTAACTATGTACTAAGCATCTAATATCGATATCGATCGATATCATTGGTGTCGAGCACCAGCTTGAAGCAGAAGATCTTAATCGTTGTGAGTAAAGTAAAGCGAGAGCATAAGTTGGGGTAACATAATATACCCAAATGTTCGCCGTTTACAGGGTGTCAACTGAGGCAACAACTAACAAGCATTTGTCGTGCCGCTTTTTCATTACTATTACTGTAACATTGCAGCCTGCTGCTGGCATCCTCTGATGTAGCCTTACCCCCTCCTCTTCATCCCGCCGCTTGCCTCTACCATCTGCCTGCTCCGTTTGGGATCCATTTTACTGTCTCGGCCCAGTCACGTACACAAACATTTCATGGTTCAATAAATTTGTTGTCGAGCGTACCGGAAACTTTGCGAAAATACATTGGGAAAATGCTCGTTGCACTGTAGGAGGCAAAGAAATTATCTGTAGCCAGTGGCTGGTGGATGCCACGCCTACTCCCTGCCACCTACAACCTGGGCTCCTAGTTGGTGGGGTAAATGTGTCTGTGCCATATACTCGCTCAACTTGCTCAGTTTTTATTTTATTATTCACATTTTTAGCTGCATTTTTTTATGCGTTTTTGTGTGGCACGGTCTTCTCATGTTTGCCACGCCCACTGATTATTTTATGGCCTAGTTTTTGGATGTGAAGTAAATGTTAAATTATGCATCGCCCCCTTTTCGCACCTTGAGCAGGGTCTGGCAATTATTGTTGCCAGCCTTTATTTGTGTTTGTTGTCATCATTGTTGCATTTCTCGGTTTCCTTTTTTAATATGTCCGACACAAACAGCAATTAAAAGTGCAGCGAAATAAACTACCCAAATGGATTTCACGAGCATAATTTATTGTTTTAATTAGGCGAGGCAGCCCAGTTATTTCAACTTTTCCCCAGTTATCTCGGGGGATTAACTTGGTTAAAAATATACCTTTTTAAGCGAGTTAGCTAATGGCTGACTATTAGTTTCAAATGCGGAGTGGCTAGTAAATGCACAGAGAGAAGTGTGAAGTAAGTTTATAACAAACATAAATCTACTCCGATTATATAAGTATTCCGTTTACCACCTAAACTTTTAATCCTGAAACAAAAAAAATTATTTTTGCCTATTACTAAGATGTTAAGTTTATGACTTTAAGCCGCTAATCTATATAAGTAAAATTGTTAATCCTGACGAACTTTTTGTTACTTGTATTATTATTAAACAATGGAATTTGAAGATTTAACATATACAAACATTTCAGGTCCACATTTATACTTTTAATTAATTTTTTATTTTAATAAAGGAAAAACATTAAAAGAAGCCTCTATAATTAAAAAAAAAAAAAAAAAAACAGTTCTTCGTATATCTAAAAATTATTTGGAAAAACCAGAAAATGATTCAAGTTTTTAGAGTGATTTTCAAAATTTTAGCGTGTAGCAAAAGCATTATATTAAGGTATTTAACAGTGAAAGTAAGGTAATTACATAAAACATTATTCACTGCAGTGATTTTCCTTGAAATTTCCCGCTTGGCCCCATTTAATATTTTAATATTGCATTATGTTATTCTGGCAAACTAATATCAAATTCAACATAAGAGTTACTTGTCAAATTTAATTTATCAAACTTCTGGGCCGTTGCACAGCAAACCAACAAGCACTAACACACACACACACACGCATACATATTTCAACACATATACATATAAACAAAGGCATATACAGAAAAGCACAGCCGCAAAAAGAGACACTCCACTGAAACCGGAAGTAGAGCGCAAATTTTGTGAATGCACTTCCGCTTAGTGGGCTATGGATTCTGGTCTGTGGCTATATTTGTGGACACGTAAGCCTTCATCGTACTCCCATAAATACCAAGCCAGATACTTATGTGTGCGCCCAGCTCTTTGTTATTTAGAATGAAACCGGCGAAACGAAATGCGAAATAAACCAAAACCAAAAATGTATTCAATGGCGATATTTATGTGCTCAGCATTAAACAATTTCACAATTACATTCTGCGCATTTTATAGCACGTGTTTTGGGCTTTCATTGCCCATGGTAAATACATGCATTAATCAGCGAAATTGAATAAAATATACATGACACGGGCATGTCGGGCATTTAATAGTATTTTCCTGCTCAACGCACTCTTGCATTGGATATGCATTTAATTTCGAATTTTATGAAGTTGTATTTTTTGGTTTTTGCCAAATTGGCTTCTGTTGACAATGTGCTTTTCGGCTCTAATGCATTGTATTCGTAAACATAAACAATTTAAGGTTCATTGAAACATAAATTCCGCTGATACATGAATTCCCGCTGATCTCTGCTAAAATACACACATTTTTGACCGATTTTAATATCAAATAATAAAAAAAAATCATACCTAAGAGAAAAGGATATTCAAATTTCTGATATTAAAACTGTTGACAAGTTGAGCTTTATCTCATAAAATCAACTATTCGTTACCATTTAATGTTAAAAAATCTTCATTTCCCGGTTTCAATTTGACAAAATGTGTTACAAAAAACACTTCTAAGCTCCTGATAAATGCACTAAATTCCATAAAATCCGACTGAATAAATTCCTGAATAAATTTGACCCGAGCCGATAGTGATTGGGTTGATTAACTTGCCTTTCGCGGTATATATATAAACAAAAATTGTGGCCCACCCATCGGCAATTGTTTAAAGAGTTGGGATCTCCGAATAACTTGTTTGCTGTTCTCGTTTATTGCCTTATTTATTTTTGGCATGTTGAGAAATATGAAAATTAATGGGAGGAAAACACTTTGTCTGAAAGCAAAAGCATGCTGCAATATAAACGTTTTCATATGCGAACTGGATGCATTTACATATATATATATATTTTTATATATTTATGTATGCATATATAAATCAAACAATGTTCACTACCCATAATGCGGATACTCCTCTTTATATTTGTTTATTTGCTTTTATTGTTTATTGTTTTTACAGATAAATTCATGAAAAAGTTTTGGGGAAAATCACATTACAGTAGAAATAACATTTGTGAAGGAGTGCATACAGGAAAAGCTGTTAAGGTATTCCTTGAATTTAAGCAGAATTGAAGTAAAATTAAGGCTTATTGAATTTAAGGACATGTCTGTTTAAGTGACGTCAAGAGGCATGCAACACGAAACAGTGTTTTCGTGGCGAGTTGACTGAAACTAATGCACGCCAATTTTCAATACAGAAAATCGAACTTTGAAGTGGGCGCCGACGCGGCGAGCGCTATTTTAAGGGCCACATTCAATGGGCGGGACGGTGTCGGAGGCATGGCTGAAATTTACTAGTAACTGCTACTGCTGCTTCTGCTGCTGCTGTTGCACATTGCGAGCAACCACTTAAAACTGTTATCGATGAACACGCTTGTTGAACCAAGGGCAGAGGCGTTTGGCCGTAGGCAAAGGAAGAGGCTGGCGGCAGGCACTGATCTGATGGGGCAGTGCCATTGAGCTGTCCCGGCAACGAATGCGTTTTGTGCGTGTCCGAGAACACAGAAAATGGTGAAAATGTGAAAATGTGAAAATATTAAAATGAAAACGAAAATACCGCTGCGCACTTAACGGACCTTCCAGCATAGGCATCGCCAGCAAACAGCAGCAGTGTCCAGCACTTTACTACTTTTTATGCTTCAACGATAAATTAAAAATGTTATTAACATATTTGGCGCCCTTCCCCCCACTCCCAAGAAACGTTAACTTGTCCACGACTCGACGCTCCAGACTGGCAACTGGTTGCGTAAGCACTTTTTATGGCCAGAGCATAATTGAAGGCGCACGCAAATACTGTGCCGCAGCGCCAAACCCTCCAAACACCTCAATCCGCCCCTGGCAACCTCTACAATTATTATTCGTTGACTAAAGCATAAAAAAATAAAAAGTTTCCTCTTCTTGCGCGGGTAAAGACCATTGCATTTTCTGGTAAAGTGCATGGCAGTGCCTGGAAGTGATGCCAATTTATTCTTTTGCTCGCCGGATCTATTTTCTTTTGAAACGTGATTTACCAGAGACAAATTACCAAACATCCCTTTTCCGTAAATCTATACTATTTTCACTTCAAGAAAAAAATCATTATGTCGCATTGCACTTAATTTCAAAATATATGTAAAGTAGTATTATTTTTGGTTTCAGGAAAACTTTAGTATTTTTAAAAATATAGATTTGTTTTTAGTAGAAAACTAATTTTCAAAGAGCCAATTGTTATACAGTTTATAAAATTGAAAATAAGTTGAGCAGAAGTTCAACAGGGAATAAGCCATTTGGGATAGGAGCATTTGTCCTATATTAGTTGCAACTGCAGCAGTTTGAATGGGTTTTCACCGAATTTTCTTTTGTTAAAATCAAATTGAGAAACCGCCTGCAAACATAAACATAAACGCACTCAAAAAGAAAGCCACTTGAAATTTATAAATCGACCTGATTCTTTTATATAAAATAATTATTTTCCTCTAGCAAATTTTAAGTTTGTAGTTTTGCGCCTCATTAGAATATGTCCGATATGTAAGTGTGTAAAATATTGGTAATATAAAAATGCACGGATTAAAATTATTTACCACATAATTAAAACCATATCAGGAAATTATTTCTGTGTAATTAGGCCGCTACAAATAATGCCACAGATTAAACGGCCAATTTATTTTTAGCTACTGCTACTTTTGAAAACGACAACAAAATGGAAGAATTTGTTTGCACAAAAAATGCAAACAAATGGCATTAGCTAGTCAAATACAAAATCATTTGTATTTATGTTTCCGCCATTCCCTCAGCTATCTACAAATAATTGTATTTAACAAAAATAAAGGGAATATAATTAAAAATTAATTGAAACATCCCTAATTCCATTCGCTGTATGCACGGGGATAAAAGTTAACTAAAGGATATTGAAATGCAGCAAATGACACGTAGTCTCCTCCTCAAAGTCGTGTGTGTTTTGTATGAAAATGCAAATATTTTTCACTGTATTCAAAACACAACAAATGCGCAGGGGAATTCTGAATAACGAATGCTGAATGTTGACTGAATCTGGTTGGAAATTCGAAACAAACAATCAACACATACACAATTCAATTAATTCTGTTTAACAAATAATAAAAGTGCATTTTATTATTATTTGAAGGGAGTCTAGCGAAACTATTGTTTCAAGCGCAAGCACATTATTCTGTCAGCTCGTGCTACAATATAAATTTGCCAATTTCCATGGTTAAACGGCTGAAATTGACATGAAAATATTTTTCAGTCTATTTATTTTATTTTTAATTTGTAGAATATGCCCATAGCTGGTTGACTCTGTGAAAGACAACTGCTCATAACAGTCATTTAATTCATAAATTAAAACGTAAGAACAATGCCCGATGCCGTTGCTGCAGGTCGTGTCTGCGAATACAATACAAATACATAATATATACACGCATATGTGAAAGACAATGGTAAATTGCAGATTCTCTGACATTAAACACAGATGCGCCATGAAATTGAACTTTGAAACAAGTGGCCACAAATGGGAACTCGCCGGGAATCGCTGCAATATTTATTGAAGCGCAACCTGCGTGAGTAAATGACAATTTTATTGCCTGCATTCGGGCGAAATAGCGCTGTTGGTTGCTCATTAAACAGTATATTGGGCAGACAAAGGAGCCCGTACTTTATAATTCCGACTACGAGTTTTTAATCATCACACAATACTCAACAGTAACATTTTTACTGCTGCGGCTGCTGTTGCTGCCGTTGCAATTGGTCCTTAAATTGCCAGACGATCTGAGAAAACCACATGAAATTGAAAATGCCATTAACTGCGGTTACGTAATGTAAATGGCTATGAATCGGTCTTTAAGGTGTGGCTGAAGCTGGAGCTGGGGCTGGGGTCTTTTTAATGTGATTACCCACAGCGAACGTGAACATTCAGTTCGCTTAATTGTTACTTAAAACAGTCCCAATTGCAATATTTGAATTAACTGATGGCAAAATAAATTTTACGAAATTTTACAATTTCGAAATTGGTTTCCAAAGAAATACATACACACACTGTAAAGCTGCACTTAACTCTTTTAAGTGTTTTTTTCTTTAACATGTCTTAAATATTAGTAAAAAAAAAAAAATAAGATTCGATTGGTTCCCGCATTTCTTTGGGAATGGCAATCGGACTGTATTAATTTTCACATTGGTGTCTGGCACACATTTTGCAATTTAATTACAATAATAATAAGTAATAAAAATAACCATTCGCAAATGACAAATGCGGCAAGTTAATAGCGTAAATCTTTGAAATTACGCACCTTTTACAGAATTAAATATTTTATTACGCTTTGGAATTTAAATACGTTTAAAGCATATTTTCCTGCAGTGTATTAATATTGCATTAAATTGAAAGTTTGAAATTTAAAGTCCAATAACGATGCAGGTGAATATCCTTAATATTTTTAATTTTAGAATAAAAACAGTACTATTTAATGGCAAATATAATAAATTAATACATTGAATTATGTTTCAACGCCTTTAATTTAATTTCTAACTAACAAAACATTTACAAGCTCAAGTTATTTTTGACCATTTATAAAACGTTTAATAATATTTTCGAACGTTGACCAAGTTATATAAATAACTATTTGATTGATCTATTGCTTGTGATAATATTTGTTTTGCTTATTTTTGTGTGTTTTTTAGTTGAACTAGCTTACCAGACAGCAAAGTGGTTGAATTCGTTGCCTCGGCCCGAAAGTAGACTCTGATGTTGGCCGTAGAATGAATGTGCTGTGTGTACAGCGTTTTTAATTTGCGTTAAGAGGTCGTGTGAGACGCGCGCCAAAAAGTATGCTACACAAACTATGAATGTCTTCTGGTACCGTTGCTAGCCAGCCGACTGCCGACTGCCGTCGTCGATGTCAATGCCTGATGTCTGATGTGCTGGTAATGTGATTAGTTGGTGTTAGTGTGTGTGCGTGTGCGTTAGTGTGTGAGTGTCTTGTGAGTATATTTTAATTTAATTATGTCGTCGTTCGCCCCGTTCTTTGGACTTCGAAAAAACGGCTCAAAGCAAAACGAGCGCAAAGCGAAGACACGCACCAATAAACAAAGGCAACAATAATAACAGAAAACCAGAAGGCAGCAGCAATGGTGGATGGGTGGCGGGTGGCGGGTGGCGGGCGGCTTATGGCGGTTTTTTAGCTTGCTCGACCGACGACAATATAACCAAAGTGTTACGCGCGAATGTCGAATGAATGACGAATGCAAAAGCAAGATGCGACTGCGAATGATGCGAAACGACGATGCAGAACGGCACCTGTCTGCCTCTGTCTGCTGGCTGCTGGCTGCTGCTGCTGTCTCTGCTGCCTGCTATTTGATAACTGCTGCTGTTGACTACAAGAAATGCTGGCGATGGCTGGCAATCGAATGCAACTGCTGCCGCTGCCTGCTAAAAGCGACTGCTCGGCGTCTGTGCTGCATACGCCAGGGCGAGTCACGAGTGGAACGTGTGGAAGTGGAACAGCCCAGTTGCCGTTTACTATTTTGAGTGCAACTTGCAGTTTTGAGTGTGACGAAACGGTTGGGAAACGGAGAAACAGCCCAAGTGCTGCACACCTGTTCCCCCACACCACCTTTAGGAGGGTGTGTGTGTGTGTGTGTGTGTAGTGTGGGTAGTTTTATATATCGAACAAGAACGCTAGACGAACATTTAATTGAGTTTAGGATACTTACCTACTCCCTACTTTGGGGACACACAATTCAATATTTGGCTCATTAATGTAAGGGTTGCTTCCTACTGCATGTATATATACATATATATATATATATATATATATACATATATAAATATACATGCATACATACACACTTACACCTATTGAGCAATCATTAAGCTGAGATGATTGTTTTTTGGAAGAACTCATTCAATACATATGTATACTTATATATTCAACTGATTTTAATTGGAAAAATAGCTGAAGGCCACAATAGCCATGCTATAACCGCCCTCAAGCTCAATTGTTCACTTTCTAACTGCCATTTAGCTGTATTTCATAATAATAATAATTGGAAATGATTTTCTACTTGCAGGCAAAGTTGCTCAATTTCAAATGCACGAACAAGGATGACAGGTGGATAAAATATTAAATAAATTATTGTTACATGTACTGCGGAATGTAAAGGGCTGGAATCAGGATTCTAGTCTCTTAGAAAACACTATTCCATCTTCAATTATACATATACAAATCAATAATGTAAAAAGGTAAAATATAGCATGGCAAAGAGAAGAACTGTACTTCTTCATACTGTTCAAAAAACATCTGAAAACATATCAAAATATTTCTAACAAAAAATGCAAACGTTGTTTTCGCGATATTTACACAACTGGATCAAATACTTCAATGTACAAATTGTTTTTGATATAGGCAAAATAAAAGACTAGTAAACATGTAACAACAAAATGTTCTATATTTTTGGCTTTGAAATATGAAATCTAATTTTAAGCAAATACTGGACAAATAATACAAATGAATATGGAGTTGCTTGATCGCTGTCCAATCGATTCTTTTCTTCGAAATAATTACAATGCAACACTGCAAATTGAAACCTGCTTTGACAAATGTGCCTACAGTCAACAAGAAGAAAAAAATTAAATTTAACAACAAAATATGCTTGCCACATTTACATTTGCTGAGAACAAAAAATATCTATATCATTTTAATTTCAGAGTATCAATATCTTTACATTTATTTAACATATCAAATTTATTTAAATATTTTTTAATTACAAGTCTTTCAAATTGTGTTTTCAATAATATTTATTACAATATTTTACTATTATTGCAGGGTGAATCTGATTTATACACTCCGAAAAAAATCCCCCAAACATGTAGAAATTCGGCCTTTAGAACAAAGGTCTTACTAATTTGAAGACATTTTTTTTTTGTATATCTGCAAAATTATTAAAAAAAAAAACAGAACAATTTTCTATTTTTCAGGTAACATTTTTTCGCTGAGTGTATGAATGTATGTTCACATCTTTGGTTATAATTGCGTGGCTGTCTGGATTCAGCATCCTTTTCATTGTGTTGCTTTTTTTTACTCACTCTCTCTCGTAAAACGTAATGATGCTGCTGGATGGATCCTGCTACTGCTTCACATGATTCTCTGCACACATGGGCAGAGGCATATGCATATTGTGGCAGGCACACAGGAGCACAATAATAACGTTCCACGCGCCGCAATATGGAACTGTTGCAGATATGCAGACAAGAGACAGGAGTTGCAACAGGAATTGGAGTCCTGGTAAAACGCACATTTTGCTTATGTGTGTGTGTGTTAGTGTGTGTGCGTGAGTAAGTCTTTGTGTAATCTATCCATGAAAGTCAGTTTCCGTTTGGCATTTAGTATGCTTTACGCATCGTTTGGTCGCGCAAATTGAGTTTCACTGTTGTTATTGGTGTCGTTGTTGTCCTTGTTATTGTTATTTTAAGTCGTAAAAAGTGTGGCGAAAATGTTGATTGGATACGCCTTTGACATGGCCACATATCGTTTGTGGCTTTGGCTTTGACTGTGGACTCAAGTCCAGCCAAGCGGACTAAGTGCAGATGCCGCCTCTTTGCCTCAATTAAAAAGTTTCGACATTCTATCGACTCGTCTGGCGATTTAATTAGCACAATCTAATCAATGAGTGGCCAAAATGATGCGATTGTCATGAAAGGACCTCTTGCACAGCTGTGCACACAGTCAGCCCAGAGAGAGGCCAAAGCACTCAAGTGCCGCCAAGTGGCTAATTATACCCTACATCTCTCAAATTGTCACAATGGCAATAAATGGCCAAATATGGCATCGGTGATCCCATAAATGAAGTGGCAGTTGCCAGGCCCAACAGGAAGCCGTCTTCAAAGGAATCAAAGCTTTCACGGAATGTGATCCAGCCAGAAGTGGTTGTTTCAAAATCGCATCTGTGGAATAATTGAATGAATTGATTTTGTGAAATCGGCGCATTTCCAATAAAATGAAAACATTTAATAAATAAATAAATACATTATAAATAAATATTAAAATACTTACATATTATTCATATGATAAGGACTAAATAATAATTATAATTTATTTATCAGAATTATTAAATAAAGTGGATTACAAAAAAATATTCACAATTTTACACTTTATGTACCAGAATTGGAATCGGTTTAACTCCCTGCGTAAGTAAGTATAAATGTAAGCTCTAATAATTCGAGGGCTACCAAGTAGGAACGTCTCCTAGTCGAGCGGAAGCACTTATATATATGTACGGATACATGCTAACTATAGAGACTGGCTGAGATACATTCATATCCTATATACATATACACACGTACATCGTACATGGCACGAGCGACGATTGCCACAGAATACAATTTGTGCTTCCGCAGATGGGGATGGGTCGTCTAATGGGATTGCGGCTGTCATATTTGGAGCTCCACTGCTGCAATCTGTAAATGTGTGCCACATTGGGGTTAATGCAGCTAATGTCGCCCAACGGCAATTAATACATATGAACAAACATTTTCAGCTTATGGGAATGACTATTCGAATAAATAGTCAATAATGTAAACAAATTTTGTAACATGTTATGTAATGTAATTTTAGCGTTAGGAAATTTACATTAATCAAAAACCAACTTAATATAATATTAATTCTTGCATATCTATTAACAAAATTATTAATTAACAACAGCAACACAAAAAACTAAAACAACAGCATTGAAAATGAGGTAATGAAAAAGACTAAATAAATTAATAAAATAAGATAACAAAAAAAAAAAATAGATTCTTTACATTTTCCGTCTTAGATTTTTTTCAACTTGCTGGCCATATCGACAATCATTTTGAGATTGGAGTTTAATGTCCTGACCTGATTCAAAGTCGCCGAATCCAGCTGCTTGAGCACCTCGCGTTTCACCTCCGACATCTTCTGCGGTTGCAACTTCAGCACACCCACCTTGGTGGGTATCTGAACGTTGGCACAGCGATCTGGAAAACTGCAGCAGGGGAGGTTAGATAGAATATATTCTCGATACTTATACAACTTACGTTTGTACTGCAAGTGGGCTGCCAGCTGCAGACAGAGCCACCTCGCCCGGCTTTGGCCAGCGCAGCAGGGTGATGGATGGCAAGTTGGAGCGCGTGAGCACCGCTCTGTCCACGGATTGTATATGGGGACGTGGCTGGTGGCTTGGTGGCATCTGTGTCTGTGGCGTGTGCAGGCGTCCGGTGCGTGTGCTAACGGACTGGCTGCGAGGCTTAGGGGGATCAGGAGCTGCAAAGGTAAACAGTTAGTAACTGCTAGTTAGGATCGACAAGACTTGTACCTGTCCACAGATAGTCCTCAAAGTGATCCAGCTCGAGCTTGAGGAAGTCGCTCCACTTCATCTGCAGCACGTGCTTCTGGGTGCGTGCGAGGATTAGCTGCATTTGATTGTTGACCTGTTGGATGCAGCTCTTGCCCAGCTCGTCGACCTTCTCCAGTGCCGACTCCAGCTTCATTTCGGCCATGCGCAGCTGCTCCTTCCGCTCTGCATCCTTTCGGTTCAGTTGGCGTTTGCGCTTTCCTATTTTGGTGCGAGGCATTCTTGAAATATACTGAAACAGTTTTAGTTAACTTATTCTTCAAATACTGAAAAGTCTCGGGGCCTGCTGGGATTAGACACATACATTTTTATTGAGTTAATGAACTTTAATTTTACACAATTAACAACATGGAAACTAAATTTATCTTAAGCTAAATGATGTATATATATTATGCTTGTATATAGATAAGAAATATATATTTATATAGATGCAGATGAGGATTGCAAGCGATGGCTACTTCAAGCCGGCGATTTCGGCCGAGTTCATGATCATTTGCAAGTTCTCGTGCAGAGTCCTTATTTGGCTTAAGGTATCTGAATCCAAACTCTCGACGAGATCCGCCTTCACCTCGTCCAGCTTTTTCGGCCTCAGCGACAATACGCCATTCCGGATGGGAATATTGCAATTAGCAAATTTGTCTGGCATTCTGCAAAAATAGAATATGTAAATTGAAGACATCTTTATGAAGGATATGCTTGACAATTGTCGCTCGTATATTGAAAGCATCTTTTTTTCACAACTGGTTTTATTTATGGCAAATCCTATTTGAATTTATTATCATTCAGCTTTAAAAGCGGACAATTCTTAATCGATGGTACTTCCTTTAATTGTTCTATTTAAAAAAAAACAAACCCTAGAGGTATTTGAAATAACGATGTGTTAACGATTTCACAGCTCCAATGGATGGGCCTCATAGGAACGGATGGACGGATGGACCAATAATATATATATATATATAATAGCGGTTGAGTTTCCTTCAGTTTTCGATTTCTATTTTAAGAGTACAGTTTGTTTATGACCTTCAATTTAAATGTGTTTTCAATTCCAATTATAATTGTGGAGCGAATTTGGTATGCGGGCATAGGACAAGTACTTACACTTGAGCTACGATGGGACTGCCATATTTGGAGAGTGCCACCTCGCCGGGCTTGGGCCAGCGCAGGAAAGCCATGGGCGGTGTGCTAGGAGACGCGGAGCGCTTCTTGAGCAGATTGCTGGGAGTGCGATCTGCGCTAAATGCTTTAGGACGTGCTGCCATCGGAGTTCGCATTTTGCTGCGTGAGTTGCGATTCGCATTTAAGGTGCTGCTGGCCACTCCTGTTGCTGTGCTGCTCGAATTCGGCAGCACCTTGGCAGCGCCGCAAGCGGAGCGACTGCGCCGATCGCGACGCGCACGTGCCGAATGCAGTGGTCCAGGTGTGCGCATTGCCTTCGCCGAGCGCATCGAACCCGCGTAGGCTGATACAAGGCCCCCGCTCAAGCAGCTGTCCTCTGTAAGGTAGCCTGAATGTAGTGTGACCAGATCCCAGCAAATGATGTATGTGTTTGTGTGTTATGTGCGATGTGTGCGAGTGGATGAGAATGTGGGGATTATAAAGAAAAGCAGTAAAGCAGAGTTAGAGAACGCATCACCAAAGAAAAACTAAATAAATGTTATAAATACAAACACCAAAGTCGGAAATAGCCGACTACTTAATGCTCTTTTAACATAACTGAGTTTACACTAAGAGCATTTTCAATTAAAAGTCAGTTGCGAAATCAGCTGAGAATATGTGCATAAGGGAATATGTGCCTTATTCAGGAGCACATTAACAAATATACATATGGAAGCACAAGCAAAGTTCTTTGTCCAACTTTAAAGTGGTGGTGGACAGATATCCGATAGGCAGACGGACATTTACCAATATCAGTTTGGTTGCACATTCTAAATGAATGATGAGAATGGAAATTACCTTCATCATTGCGACTGTTGCTCGATGCTGTGAGTGCGCTGCTGCTCTTCATGTTGCAATTGCTGTTGCTGCCCCCGATGCCGATGGTTGTGTTGGCGCAGATTGACTGCGATCCGAGGTACTGCGTCTGATCACTGGGCTTGAAGTCGGCAAAGTGTTCCAGGTTGGGGAGCAGCTCGAGGAAGAGGGCCATTTTCATGTCGCGCAGCTCTGTTGGCAGTCGGGTGGTCAACGCCTGCATCTGTATGTCGACCATCGCCTTGTAGCGACTCTCCAGGTCGTCGATGTTCGTCAGCACGGAATCCATTTTAATTTCGAATGTGCGAATCTTTTCCTCGCGATTTGCAGCCTCACGATTCCGCTTTGAGTTCTTTGATATTTTTGTGCGCGGCATTTCTGCAACGTGTTTCTGTACTGATTGCGTTTACTAAATATATTATTCTGTGTTTTTCTTTGTTGCACTATGAGCAAGCGTCGATTTTGTCGATTTCCTTTTGAGTTTTTCCGCCGTTTCTCTGCTGCTGGCTTCGATAGAAAACATTGATTAAGCGTTGCCACCCTAGCACATGAGATATATCGATACTTTTATTCGAGTAGACTCGGTGCAGAACTAATCACTACGTTCGCAGGCAAAAAACTCCGTATCTGAATTATAAGCTCTACAAACAGCTCTCGAAAATTAAATAACTCTATTAACACACTGATAACCTGTTTGGATTGTGTGCGAAGCTTTTCGAGTTTCGCTTGTGCGCGCTGGGATATATTCTGAAAGTCATCGGAAAAAGTTGTATAAATATCGATATTGAATGAAAATATTAATACTTTATGTATTTATGCCAAATGCATTTGATAAATTTAAAATATAAATTCATTGAGGAATGTTTTGAAAAATTGAGAAAAGCTTTTAGATCTAAAAAATTAGAAACGTTTCATGTTGAATGAGTCATCAAAATCGCGGGCTCTTCGATTTGTTGCAGGAAGATTCCAAACGTCTTTCTGGGCCGGAGAATGACGATGGGAGGGTTTCGGTTTGCGACCACTCAAACTGGGAAACTCATCCGATGCAGTTAAATTGGCCGTGAACATGGAATGATCGGCTGGCATATAGTCCGAGCCCGGCTCCTGCTTCACTTCCGACCGGCTGCTGAACGAGGCGTCCGATGTATTTCCACACATCGACTTGTTCGGATTAGTTACGCAAAATCTTTGCTCCTGCACAGGTGGCATGTGCTTTCCAGCCAACGGCTTAATGGCCAGATCGCCGCACATATAGTCACTGAACGTGTAACACCAGCGGGAGACAATCGAATGTGTGCAATACTTTCCAAGATCGTTGTCCTCGTGAAACTGGCACGCGATGCCCGAGTGATACTCGAAAAAATCGTTGAGAAAGAAATTGTCCGTGACACATTTGTTGACGTTGGCGTGTGGCAGGTCGGCAATGTCCATAACCTCCTTCTTGAGCACGTAGAAAAGGTACAGGATGTCGTAGACGTGAATCTTCTCGTACACCTTATCAGTATCGCTCTCCAGGTACTTAAGGCAGCCACTCACCACGGGCATCAGCTCAGTGGTGGTGAAGACCACGAGGGGATTGCCTGCGCCTTGGCAACCACGTAAATACTCTACAATATTTCCAAGGAGTCTGCCCATGTTGGACTCGCCCATGGCTTTGGGCGGAA
Organism: Drosophila nr. fundita; assembly: GCA_035044245.1. Lineage (NCBI taxonomy): Eukaryota > Metazoa > Arthropoda > Insecta > Diptera > Drosophilidae > Drosophila > Drosophila nr. fundita. The sequence continues at coordinate 360,516 of JAWNMG010000185.1, forward strand.
GGGGCAACTGGTGCGTCGTCGACGTATGTTGTTGTGCGTCGCTGCATTGGCCAAAGATCAGCTGGCGCGGATTGATGTGCGAGCTATAGATAGAGCTCTTCCCGGACCTCAACGAGAACTGGGAGGCGGCAAATTCGGCCGGCACGTAAATACCGTCTCCCACTACTTTGGTAAAGTAATTAAAGGCCGCAAAAATGAACTTGGTGTTCTCCAGATCATGCTGCGCCTTTCCCTCCAGCACAATTCGCTCGATGTTGCGTTTCATGTTCATCTGTTGCTCGGCTGCCTCGCATTTTTCACGCTCCACGGCGGAGAGAGCGCGGCCTTGACAGTCTAATGGCTCCACCTTGGCACGGACCAAAACGTTGACGTCCTTTGCAAATCCATTGTACGGCCCCCTCTGCTGGGCACTCATAGTTTTCCAGATGTCGCCGCAGTGATTGATCGCCTGTTCAATGGATATATTGCGGCCCTTGCGCCACTCGGTTACGAACATCATAAATCCGTTTTTCTTTGGTGCCATTTCTTATTATTTTAGTACAATTGAATTAAACAACTTTAAGTTTGATTTGCCTATTCTTTTCTTTAGACTTTTAAGTCAAAGTTAGACGCGCACAGTTGAAGAGCTAGCAGTGAAATGCCGAAAGCAAAAGCAACGATAATAAAGCATATACACAAAAATATACATGCTTCAGCCACCAGGAAACCATTGGGTGCGATCGCAGTTCGACCTGCGAACTAGCCTTTAAGCACCGAGTCTACTCGAATAAGAGTATCGATATATCGCATGTGCTAGGGTGGCAACGCTTAATCAATGTTTTCTATCGAAGCCAGCAGCAGAGAAACGGCGGAAAAACTCAAAAGGAAATCGACAAAATCGACGCTTGCTCATAGTGCAACAAAGAAAAACACAGAATAATATATTTAGTAAACGCAATCAGTACAGAAACACGTTGCAGAAATGCCGCGCACAAAAATATCAAAGAACTCAAAGCGGAATCGTGAGGCTGCAAATCGCGAGGAAAAGATTCGCACATTCGAAATTAAAATGGATTCCGTGCTGACGAACATCGACGACCTGGAGAGTCGCTACAAGGCGATGGTCGACATACAGATGCAGGCGTTGACCACCCGACTGCCAACAGAGCTGCGCGACATGAAAATGGCCCTCTTCCTCGAGCTGCTCCCCAACCTGGAACACTTTGCCGACTTCAAGCCCAGTGATCAGACGCAGTACCTCGGATCGCAGTCAATCTGCGCCAACACAACCATCGGCATCGGGGGCAGCAACAGCAATTGCAACATGAAGAGCAGCAGCGCACTCACAGCATCGAGCAACAGTCGCAATGATGAAGGTAATTTCCATTCTCATCATTCATTTAGAATGTGCAACCAAACTGATATTGGTAAATGTCCGTCTGCCTATCGGATATCTGTCCACCACCACTTTAAAGTTGGACAAAGAACTTTGCTTGTGCTTCCATATGTATATTTGTTAATGTGCTCCTGAATAAGGCACATATTCCCTTATGCACATATTCTCAGCTGATTTCGCAACTGACTTTTAATTGAAAATGCTCTTAGTGTAAACTCAGTTATGTTAAAAGAGCATTAAGTAGTCGGCTATTTCCGACTTTGGTGTTTGTATTTATAACATTTATTTAGTTTTTCTTTGGTGATGCGTTCTCTAACTCTGCTTTACTGCTTCTCTTTATAATCCCCACATTCTCATCCACTCGCACACATCGCACATAACACACAAACACATACATCATTTGCTGGGATCTGGTCACACTACATTCAGGCTACCTTACAGAGGACAGCTGCTTGAGCGGGGGCCTTGTATCAGCCTACGCGGGTTCGATGCGCTCGGCGAAGGCAATGCGCACACCTGGACCACTGCATTCGGCACGTGCGCGTCGCGATCGGCGCAGTCGCTCCGCTTGCGGCGCTGCCAAGGTGCTGCCGAATTCGAGCAGCACAGCAACAGGAGTGGCCAGCAGCACCTTAAATGCGAATCGCAACTCACGCAGCAAAATGCGAACTCCGATGGCAGCACGTCCTAAAGCATTTAGCGCAGATCGCACTCCCAGCAATCTGCTCAAGAAGCGCTCCGCGTCTCCTAGCACACCGCCCATGGCTTTCCTGCGCTGGCCCAAGCCCGGCGAGGTGGCACTCTCCAAATATGGCAGTCCCATCGTAGCTCAAGTGTAAGTACTTGTCCTATGCCCGCATACCAAATTCGCTCCACAATTATAATTGGAATTGAAAACACATTTAAATTGAAGGTCATAAACAAACTGTACTCTTAAAATAGAAATCGAAAACTGAAGGAAACTCAACCGCTATTATATATATATATATATTATTGGTCCATCCGTCCATCCGTTCCTATGAGGCCCATCCATTGGAGCTGTGAAATCGTTAACACATCGTTATTTCAAATACCTCTAGGGTTTGTTTTTTTTTAAATAGAACAATTAAAGGAAGTACCATCGATTAAGAATTGTCCGCTTTTAAAGCTGAATGATAATAAATTCAAATAGGATTTGCCATAAATAAAACCAGTTGTGAAAAAAAGATGCTTTCAATATACGAGCGACAATTGTCAAGCATATCCTTCATAAAGATGTCTTCAATTTACATATTCTATTTTTGCAGAATGCCAGACAAATTTGCTAATTGCAATATTCCCATCCGGAATGGCGTATTGTCGCTGAGGCCGAAAAAGCTGGACGAGGTGAAGGCGGATCTCGTCGAGAGTTTGGATTCAGATACCTTAAGCCAAATAAGGACTCTGCACGAGAACTTGCAAATGATCATGAACTCGGCCGAAATCGCCGGCTTGAAGTAGCCATCGCTTGCAATCCTCATCTGCATCTATATAAATATATATTTCTTATCTATATACAAGCATAATATATATACATCATTTAGCTTAAGATAAATTTAGTTTCCATGTTGTTAATTGTGTAAAATTAAAGTTCATTAACTCAATAAAAATGTATGTGTCTAATCCCAGCAGGCCCCGAGACTTTTCAGTATTTGAAGAATAAGTTAACTAAAACTGTTTCAGTATATTTCAAGAATGCCTCGCACCAAAATAGGAAAGCGCAAACGCCAACTGAACCGAAAGGATGCAGAGCGGAAGGAGCAGCTGCGCATGGCCGAAATGAAGCTGGAGTCGGCACTGGAGAAGGTCGACGAGCTGGGCAAGAGCTGCATCCAACAGGTCAACAATCAAATGCAGCTAATCCTCGCACGCACCCAGAAGCACGTGCTGCAGATGAAGTGGAGCGACTTCCTCAAGCTCGAGCTGGATCACTTTGAGGACTATCTGTGGACAGGTACAAGTCTTGTCGATCCTAACTAGCAGTTACTAACTGTTTACCTTTGCAGCTCCTGATCCCCCTAAGCCTCGCAGCCAGTCCGTTAGCACACGCACCGGACGCCTGCACACGCCACAGACACAGATGCCACCAAGCCACCAGCCACGTCCCCATATACAATCCGTGGACAGAGCGGTGCTCACGCGCTCCAACTTGCCATCCATCACCCTGCTGCGCTGGCCAAAGCCGGGCGAGGTGGCTCTGTCTGCAGCTGGCAGCCCACTTGCAGTACAAACGTAAGTCGTATAAGTATCGAGAATATAATCTATCTAATCTCCTCTGCTGCAGTTTTCCAGACCGCTGTGCCAACGTTCACATACCCACCAAGGTGGGTGTGCTGAAGTTGCAACCGCAGAAGATGTCGGAGGTGAAACGCGAGGTGCTCAAGCAGCTGGATTCGGAGACGTTGAATCAGGTCAGGACATTAAACTCCAATCTCAAAATGATTGTCGATATGGCCAGCAAGTTGAAAAAAATCTAAGACGGAAAATGGAAAGAATCTATTTTTTTTTTTTGTTATCTTATTTTATTAATTTATTTAGTCTTTTTCATTATCTCATTTTCAATGCTGTTGTTTTAGTTTTTTGTGTTGCTGTTGTTGTTACTGTTGTGTGTTCTTGCATTTCATTGTATATTTAATTTATAATTAATTAATAATTCAATTATTATTATTAATAGATTTGCAAGTACAAACATAAAAATAGCGCACATTATATTAACTGTTTTTTGTTTAATGTAAATTCAATTGAAGAGTGTTTTTTGAATTTTACAAATTCCAACTTTCCGGTTCTTGTTTTTACACCAAAATTACATTTACACATGTACATTATATAATATATAATTTACTTTAAAAAATTAGTCATTTCATTAATTACTTATGCACGTTGTTTGGTTTCTCATAACAAATATTTGTAATTTCTTGAATTTAGTTTAATTGTTCTCTCTTGCAACATTGTGTGATGTGAATCTTTATATAATATGCAACTGTGTGTGTGAGTGTGTGTGTGTGTGTGTGTTGTAAGTATGAGAGGGTGTGTCACACATACAATACATAGCAAAAAGGTACATAGACTTACGTAAATAATGTCTGAATTATCATTTCGTAGTAATATTATTTTTGTAGCCAGATACGAAGACAACACATAAACAGTGACAGTGACAGTGACAGTGAATGAAGAGTGACAACAACACAATATAACATTTAGTTTTCTTATTAACATTTATGTGGCTTGCATTTAGGTTTATTTATCTTTAAGGATATCCTAAGAACATCTAATTTTATACATTTAATTGAAACGCGTCTCTCAAATCATACCTTAAAATGTAATTATGCTGTGAACAAAATGCGTCCTTTATTAATATTTTTTGATTAGGTTTTCAACGCTATATCAATTACAAAAAAATAAATAAATAAACAAAAACAAGAACTGATAATATAGGGAAAACAGGAAACAATATTGTATAAATACGTGAATACTTAGAAAATATATTTGCATATGTAATGATTTGAACTGAAGTTAGCCCGAAATAAAACTAGACTTTATTCCCATGTACGTATGTATGTATGTATCCCATTTCCCATGTCTAACGCTTAACTGGCGAAACTAACCTATCGTAAATCAGTTAACTAGGCGTTCCCCGAACGCGTCTAACTACGCTAAGTCCATTTTTTCAACCCAACCTCGACAAGTATTACGAATTTATTTTGGTTTCATTTCATTTTGGTTATCTTGTTTGCTTTTCTTTTCACTTTTTATTTGTTTTTCTTTTTTTTTGTCGGTCATCCGTTCACTTGTTTTGTTCTTTTTAACACAGCCAATCAACAATACATCGTCCCAGCTTTTCCGATACATCATTTCATCCATGCAAAATCCATGTGTATACATATATGTACAGAAGCAGAAACAATATACATATGAATTTGTTCAATTTAGATGCCATAGTTTTTGTCGTCATTGAATGTCAATTCTTTTCTAAGTTTACCTGTGTGTGTGTGTGTGTGTTGGTGTATTTGTGTGTTTGAATATTAATTTAATCATTTGTAAGCCTTTGTGTATAAATTTCTAATCTCTGTATTGAAAGTATTTATGGATATTATGCATTTGTTGTGATTTTTTTTATACAAAATTGTGCTATTCTTTTACTATTTTGTTTATAACTATTTGTTTAGGCTGTTGTTTTAGAATTCGTTATAATTTTTCATTAAATGCTAATTAATATATATATTTCTTCTTTATTTTGTTTGTATTAGTTCCTTTGGGCACTACTTATTACGGTTCAGGGCTTCTTTGTAATTAGTAAATAGTATTTGTTTTTTTTTTGTATTCAATTCTTGTGTTTGTAATATTTATTTTATTTTTAACAATTTGTGGTTGTTTGTTTTGTAGGCATATGCACGGGTACAGGGCGTTGCATTTTGTTTTGTTATTTTTCATGTTATTCATGTTTGTTACGGTCTTATGTTGTTATTTTTTATTCTTGTTTTTTTTTTTTTTTTTTTTTTTAATTTGGTACAAATTTTATGGTACTAGGTTGCATAAAAAGTATTACGAGTATGTACAGCAAAAATATATGTATATATATATATATGTGTGTATATGTGGAAACTAAATGGATTTATTAAAAACTTGTATGCATACATACATTAAATATTTAGAACTTATCTATAGATGTGCTTGTAACTTATTTAAATATATTTATCAAAATCGAAACTGCATTGTTAAATTTGTTTATCTTTTATTTTTCTGTATAATTCGTAGCTAGCTTTAGTGTTGTAATGAATTGATGAAATTAATTCTTATGAATATGAAAGTTTTTTTTTTTTTTGTTAATAATTTTTTTTTGTAAATATTTATTTGTTATATATATATATATATATATATATATATATATGCATGTATAACTATTTATTAATTTAATATATATAATTTTGTATGCTTATAAATTAATTAATTTCATTAAATGCTTAAATTCATTAATGCACTTTATATGTACTTCTTGTGTTGCTGTGTGTGTGAAATTTGCTATAATCGTCTGCCAAGTCACTTAACTATATAAGTTTATATATATATATATATATTTGCAAAATCTATATGTATATACTGGCTAATCTTTAAATATCTTGCATCATTCAAAACTATTCTAAATGCAGTATACTTGTGTATATTCATTTTGTTGTTGTTGTTGTTGTTGTTGTTGCTGTTGTTATTCTGGTTGAGGTTTTATTCAGTATAAATAAAGTCTATGTGAGAACCAAGGGAAACGCTGAAACTTGGCTTTTGACAATATCCGAATGAACTGGCAAAATTACCCCCGCTGCAGAAAGCAATGCGATTAATCATCAGTTCTACAATAGGCATTTAATCGTCGGTGTGCCGAAGATAATTGTTGACTTCATTGTTTTTAATTTAATTGCATTAAATGTAGCCTCTTACAAAAAAAACGAAATTTAACTAGTTGTGTCTATAAATGTAATCACTAAAGTTACTTATTGAATCAATGTTGTATGTATGTGAAACTTGCAACTAGCATAGAAATATATATATATATATACGTATGTACAAATACATAAATATATGCGTATTGTTAATATTATAACTTTGTGTGGTAACTAGTATTTATTTATGTTTTGTTTTTATATAAGTGTTCATATATACCATATAAATTTGTATTTTTATTATAGGTTTTGTTTTTTGAACTTAACGAGAGGTATTTCTATTTTCCCAAGTGTTAATATCGCCATTTGTTTACACTTTGATTTTATATTTTATATAATCTTTTTTGTATTATTTATCGTTGTCATTGTTTTCTCAGCATCATAATTTGTTAATGTTCATATATAGAAGGAAGAGTAAGTAAAAAACTGTTAAAGAATAAATTGATTTTTGTGTATATTGTATATAAATTTTTATTTACCTTTTTAAACATATTTAATAAAATTAAAAAATTATATTTAATATATATATATATACATATACATATACATATACATATATATATATGTATATATATATATATATTGTATATGTGTATATATCATAATATTTGTATAGCATTTTTAAAATTATATTTATAACGATTGAACCCAACTACAGATTACAGATGCGTGAACAAAATCAAAAATCAATAATTAAAATAATTACACATTAAATGGAGAAACATTTCGAAAATTTCTCGCTGAAGTTAAAATTGAAAAAAATTGTGGTATGCTACATAAAAATCTGTATATAAGAGCAATTTTGTATATATTATCGATATAACTTTGTTAAAAATTAGTTTAAACAAAAACCTGTAAAATAGCCTTCACATTTGAATTGCAACGCCGACTTTTGTGCAGTGCGCCGCGCTTTTCTTTCTGCTTGTTAAAAATTACAAATTAATTAATTACGTTTAAAGCATTAACTAAATTATGAATTACAATTTCGTAAATAATAATAATAATTATAATAATAATATGTATAAGTATGTAATAGTGAAAAATATATGTACAATTACAGTTGAAGAGTTAATGCAGCTCAATAGTTAAATAGCATAACAAATATACATACATACATACATACATACATACATACTAATTTAAGCAAATTGATTTTGTTTATTAAATTGTTGATTGCTAATTTGTTGTTGTTGTTGAATTAGTATGCCGAATAGTTGATGTTCTTAGGGGAATTGCTTAAAATGATATAGGTGTATGTATATGGGGGGGGGGGGATAGAAACGTAAACGTTTGGAAATAGATTAATGTCCGAAGGACACGCTCTACAGCAACAAATATATGCAACATTAGTATATTACAAAATTTAACAAATTATCACACTGAAAAAAATTCAACACTAATTTTAAATATGTATACATATATTTAGTGTATATGTGTGTGTGTTATATATGCTTACATAGTTCGATCAAATTGTATACGTTTTTTTTGTTAATTATTTTAATAAATCGCAACGCTAATGTCGATATATTATTTAAAGCCTAGCAAACTGCTGCCGATCTCTCTCTCTCGTCCCACTCTTTCATTTATTTTTCGTCGAACTATAGTTTTATACATATATCTTTCATAAACAACAGCTTGAAACGTTGCGTCAGCCGCATTATATACATAAATATACACATATATGCATGTATATCATATCTATATATGTGTGTATATATATATATATATATATATGTATATATATATATATATAGCATCTTAGCCTAAGCTTTTGTTTAAACGTAATAAATAATTTTTTTTTGGGTTTTTGTGTTTTTTTTTTGTATAATTTTTGTTTTTTTTAGCAGCTTTTCAAAATATTTAACAACAGCGTTTCTGTTATTTTAAAATTTTCTTCTTTTTTTGTTGTTATTTTTTAGACGAGGTTCCCACATTTTATGCATTACAATTAATATTTGCTAGTTTTAATAATAAATATATTTATGTATATATGTATATATATATATATATATATATATATTTTATAACGTTTTGGCTTATTGTAGAGTGCTGCTAATTTTATTTAAATTTAACATGTACATTTTACACATTTCTAGAGGTTCGATCGCTTTTTCAAAACATTTGTTTTTCTGTATTCTTTTTTTGTTTGTTTTTGTTTATAAAAATGCTGCGACATCCATCATCATTTCTAAATGGAAAACATTCTGAGAGCCTTATAAATGCGTTTGAATAACATAAATTTGTTGTTGTTGTTGTTGTTGTTGTGGTTGTTGTTTAGCAGATGCTGTCCTTGAATTGTAGGGGTTTCCTTTGCTTAGCCGCCACCTTAGGGTCACCTTGTGGCGCTGCTTGTAAAGAAGTCCGCTAAGGCGAAAAAGAGACTTGATTTGATTTGTTTTGTGGCTGTTGTGTGCATTATCAGTGGCAATAAATACTTACGTGTCTCGAAGCTGAAGCCCAGCGTTGGATCTGGCGGTGTGTTGAGCATTGGATTGCCAGTGCTGCCACTGCCAGTGGGCGTGGCATTGCCGCCCATGGAATTTGTACTATTGCCGCTGCCACCAATCATTGGTCCCTGCTGCAACGGACTCTGCGGCGTCTGACCGCGCTGTGCCACGCCTATGCCCACACCGCCACCAGTGGCAGCGGCAGCCGCCTGCTGGGCACGCACGCTGACCACCGCTCGCAGCTCCTGTTTGACAAAGTCCGAATTGGCATTGCCACCGCCACCGCCGCCGCCGCCAGCGTTGCCAGCTGCAAGAATTGAAGAATTGAATGCGCTTGGTGAGTGTCTTTACTAATTATTTGGATTGGCAATACTCAGTTTGACCCACAACAAAAAATGATTTTTAGTCACAATTATGGTTGTTTTTTTGTTTGTTTTGTTTGTTTTTGTTTTTTGTTTAACTTGCTAGACAGATAACATAAATAAATACACAACAGACAACAGAATACAACATAAGCATAAATATAATATACATGGAACACAAGTATGTACTTATCAAATATATAAATTATTATTATATATGACATATGTTGGGCTCGGCTTTTGGGGGCGGGGTAAGGGGTAAGGGGTAAATCAGGTAGATATTAAGGCATGTGTTTGCTTTGACAAAAAAAAAAAAACATACATAATAATAATAATAAAAAAAGAAATATTAAATAAATATGAAATATTCTGATTTCCGGAGTTTTTTGTGAGTGCTTTGACAGACAAAATTTATTTGACTTAAGATTTAAATACTTAAATTGGATGATATTGAAGTTATCTATATATCCATCAACTCGTAATTTCTTTTTGTTTTTCATAATTTGACTCAAAGCACTTACAAACTGAGTTCTCACAATGAAGAAATAGGAAATCAAAATAAAATAAAACATATACGATTTCCCAAATATCATAAATAATAGTAAAAATACGTATTTTCTGCGACTCGTTTTTGGGGGGGTCTCTGCTATACATATGGGTCCAAAGACTTTACATGGGTTAATACAGAGGGGTGCAGCGGCGCCTAAAATCTAACCGTTTTAATACTTAGGTGTGTATACAAATAGACCTAGGTTATATACAAGATCATACATATATATATATATATATATATGTATATTTATAATATACAATTATACAAAACTTGCAAATGTGGTTAGGCAATAGATGTATAGATGTATGTATGTATGTATGTGTGTGTGTGTGTGTATGTGTGTGTGTGTGTGTGTGTGTTTGTTTGTTGGTGTGTGAGTTTTAAAGGGGTCCCATGGATGTTGTTTAGTTGATATGTACAAAATATTTACTTAAATATTTATATGCATTTGTATGTATGTACATAATGTGATTAGCTCGAATAATGGTTTATATACATCATATGTATTATGTATATGGGAATGACATGTGATTACAGCGAGCGCGTGAGCGAGCAGATAAAGGTATAGATACAGAGAGAGAGAGAGAGAGATAGTTTGAGAGAGAGAGAGTTCAAGTGTGAGCACACGGCTTACCGGTCTGCGCTCGACCATAGAAATCATTCGCCTGCTGCGGCTGACCGTAAGCAGCCAGGGCTGCATAGCCAGCACTATTGACACCGCCGCCGCCGCCACCGCCGCCCAGCCCAATGATGCCATTGCCACCGCCGCTGCCCATGCCACCCACGCCCATAATGCCATGATGCGGGGACATGCTCATGCCGTTCATTAGCTGTTGTTGTTGCTGCTGCTGGTGTTGATGTTGGTGTTGCTGTTGTTGTTGCTGACTAGCGGCGGCAGCTGCATTATCATTGTGGTTGTTGTTATTGTTGCCGCTGTTGTTGTTGTTGTTGTTGCCAGGCGACAAACCGAAACGCGTTGAGCCTGTTTCGGTTAAGCGTTTGATTTGTTTGGCTTTGGTTAAAAACTAGTCAAATATTAACAATGTGTGTGTGTGTGTGTGTGTGTGTGTTTGCGCAACGGTGTTGGTATGTGTGTGCGTGTGTGTGTCGGGTGTGTGAAGCGGTTCATGTATCTCTATTTAAAACTAGCAATTGTTCAAGTAAGCATCGATCATTTTCATTTCTAATTGCAGCTTTTAATGTGCGTAAATTAATTTTTGAAAATTTGCCCATTTTTATTGATTTTTTTTCAATCGATTTCAACTGAGTTTTTGCACATTTTTGAAATATTTAAATGCAACTTTTCTGTGTATTGAAATATTGCAAGTTGCTCCATTTTTGAATTGCCGCACATTGAAAGCTAAAATTAAAATAAATTTGCCTTTAAATTATATTAAATTGACTTGTTAACAATTTTGCATTTCAATTCATTTTGAAATTCAAATGTGTGCTAGTTCTTTTCTTGTCCTTGTTCCTGCATCGGCACTAGTCTTCGAGCGGAACTAGTTTCGAAATGTTCACATTTAAGTACAACTTATTTTGTTTGGTTGGAACTAGTTCAGCATAGTTCCAATTAATTTCCATTTTTTGGTCACAATTTCACAATTTTTGTTCACAATTTGTGCGCAACTAGTTCTACAGGAATTACAATTAAATTGGAAAAAGTTATTTTTGTACATATATATGTATATAGCTAAATCTATATATATTTGCCTGGATATATTTATGCTGGTCAATTTCAAATGTTTCAATTCAAAATTACTATATGAACTAGTTTCGCACGAGTTTGGAACTATTTTCAGACATGTTGGGCAAATTATTCGAAATTATAAACTGAACATTTGTGGTTTTGTGGCACAGCTTTAAATTAGATCAACTTGTACTTGAAATTAGCTCCACTTAACATATGTGTACTTAATTTAAGTTTGCGTATTTTCTTTTTAATATTTGTCTAAGAAAATCTAAAACATTTGCGGCAGATGGAGAAACTAATCAAATGCATGATTTTAGCAAAGGTTTCCTGTTTGGGGATCGGGTCGGTTAAGAACTAAAGATGCTGCCTGATCGGCAGATGGCGGCTGTTTGCGGGACACGCTTCTCGCGCGGCACAACTCACCTGGCAAATGTTGCGTCGCCTGCGGAACGCTGCTCTGCCGCTGGAGCCGCTGCAGCTGCTGCTGCTGGAAGGCATTGCCTGGCGCACCGCCTCCGTATGGCGATTGTGGGCCACCGCCGAAGCCGACGCCGAGGCCAACTGGTCCGCTGCTGCCGTCGGGCGTGCTGGGGCCGCTGCCACCCTGCGCTTGGAAGGAGTTCTGACGCTGCACAGGTCCAACGGCGCCGGGTGAGTTGAGGCCGCGTCGCTGCTGCTGCTGCTGCTGTTGTTGTTGTTGCTGCTGTTGCTGCTGCTGTTGCTGTTGATATTGGCGCGCATTGAAGTTGTTCTGGACGAGATCGTGGTAGGAGATTAATGAGTATGTCTTATTGATCATCAATCTTTGGTACTCACCTGCAGCTGTGCAATGAGCAAGGGATTATTGTGCTGCTGCAGTGAGCGACTGGCATTGCCAGCTGGCAACGGACCACCCGGTCCGCCACCAACAGAACCAGCGACACCAGCAACACCACCGACTGCCCCACCAGCCACTGTGGTCCACTGCTGCGGACTGCTCTGCATGCCCGGCGATTGCATTCCCGAGCCACCACTGCCAAACGGTGTGTTGGAGCGTCCTCCATCGCCAGCCTGTTGCTGTTGCTGCTGCTGTTGCAGATACGCCAGCTGTTGCTGCTGTGCATTCGGTTGCTGCTGCTGCTGCTGCGGAGACAGTCGTTGCGCATTTTGAGCAAACTGCGAACCATAGCCTGCTCATTGAGTGAGAGATTATTGTTATTGGATTCTTACTGGGCTCACAGCAGATATTTACCTTGATTTGGCTGCGGACTGTAGGGTGCACTGCGTCCAGGACTGAGCTGCTGCTGCATCAGCGTTTGCGCAAAATTGGGACTCAGCTGTGCATCCGCCGGCAGATTGGTCCTGGAGAGCGACACATTCGGCGCCACTGTTGTGTTCAGCAGCGAGCCAATATTATTAATGCCCGCATTTATGCCAGCTGCAAGAGGAAGCAGCGCAATTAATTGTTATTAAACTTAATAAGATTTAGGAAGGCGGAGTCTACTCAGATCATCTTTAGTTTGGGTTCAGGAGCTCTACAGGAGATGACTCTAGCTACTACACTTTCTCAAATAGCTGTCGCAGATCTCTAAACGAGCTGGCTACCTCATCTGGGCACATTCATCTCTCGTTCAGCAGACAAATATATATGCATATATAAAAAAAAAATTTGGGTGCAGTGGTCGCAGCTACAAGCAGCCATACGATCAGAACCACCCATAACAGTCCTAACCTAACCCAAAATAAGTAATAGGCTCAGCTATTCATTGATTTATTCATTCATTTAGTCATTCATTCATTCATTGATTCATTCATTGATTCATTCATTGATTCATTCATTCATCGATTCATTCATTGATTCATTCACTCGCACTCACTTGCATTCTCTGGCACGAGCAACTGTTGCTTTTGCTGCTGTTGCAGCAGTCGCTCTTTTTGCTGTTGCTGCTGCTGACGCATGTTGCGCATTTGCTGATTGGGCAGCACAACGCAGCCTCCGGGCGTGGCTACAGCGTTCATGGGACCACGCCCACGCGCCTGATAAATGGGCGGCGGCCGTTGAAAGCGGCCGGCCTCCATTAAATGTTCCTGTTGCCGTTGCTGCTGGCGTATCAGATGTTGTTGCTGCTGCTGCTGATGCTGTTGTTGCTGCTGCTGCTGCTGCTGCTGTTGATGTTGCTGCTGCAGTCCCAGCATTCCTGGATATGCAGGCGGCTGCAAATGCTGCTGACGTTGTTGCTGTTGTTGCTGCTGTTGTTGCTGCTGTTGTAGCTGCTGCTGCTGCTGCTGTGCTAGCAACTGTTGATGCTGTGACATGATCAATTGCGGATTCATAGCATGCATCACGCCAAAGGCGGCCGTTTCCACATCGAGCATCAGCGACTTCTGTATATCGCTGATGGCCGAAGCCTCTGAGGGTGCCGCATTCCCAATGGGCGTATCATCCGGATAATAATCCATGAAGCTGTCCAGCAACTTGGACAGCTCCGGATCGGGCGCACCAGCCGACGTTGATGTTGAGGCCGCTATGGTTTGATTTGAGGTAGTTGCTGTTGTCGCCAGTTGCTGTTGCTGGTAAGCCAGCTGCTGCTGCTGGCTGAGGTAGATATCGTTTTGCTGTACCGTTGACTGCTGCTGCTGCTGCTGCTGTTGATGTTGCTGCTGCTGCTGCTGTTGATGTTGCTGCTGCTGCAATTGTTGCTGCTGCTGTTGTTGCTGCTGCTGCAATTGCTGCTGCTGTTTGCGCGCCCGACTGTTGGCTGCTGCTGTTGCCACCGTCGCTGCTTTGGGTCCGCTTTGGCTGGCGGCACTTATGAGATTGCCCGGCACCGACAGAGAGCTGCTCACGTTGTTCACAGTGGAGCTGGTGATGTCCGGCAGTGTTTTCACCTGGAGCGGCTGCTCCGGATTTGGTGCTTTGGGCAGCTTGATGGGATTCTGCAGCAGCTTCGCCAGCATCTTGTTCTCTGAGCAGAGCTTGCTGGGCTTATCCTCCGAACGCTTAACGGCAATGTCCACGTCCGGCTCGTTGAGCGAACGCTTGCGACTCATTGCCGGATCACTTTGGATTTTGAGCATACGCTTGAGATCCTCGTTGCTCATGTTGGCACCGCTGCCAGCGCCACCACTGCCACCGCCACCACCACTGCCGCCGCCAAGCATGCCATGCCCGTGGCCGTCGTCCTTCTGCAGCTGACGCATCAGTTCGCTCTGCCGCACATTGTTCAGCAGTCCTGGTCCGCCCGTGCCGCTGCCCGCACCCGTGCCGCCCGCACCGCTGCCATCATCATCCTCGCTCTTCTCGTTCAGCAGCTGCAATTGTTGCCAGCAATTATTATCTATATATATATATCTAATATCTCTCTCCAAACCCAACCCAATCCGACTCCCGACTTACCTTGAGCAGCATCGGGTTCTGCGAGTTGCCCACCTTTTGCAGCAGCGCTGCATTTGCTCCACTGCGTCCGACGAGTGGTCCGAACAGTCCCATCTGACCCTGCTGGCCGCCCATTTTGAAGCTGCCCGCCGGTCCGACACCGGATCCCACATTGAGCTTCTCATCCTCGTTGCACTCTTGCTTGAAGTACTGCATCACATGAAATAAAATCAAAATTATTTTAAAATATTTCGATAATGTGTAATCGATAGTTGATAACCATTAATCGGAGTTAACTTAAATTCGCGTTTCCGTCAATTTTCAATTTCATCACAAATCTTACCTTTTCTTCGTCACCCATGCCGCCGGCCTGCGATTTGGTAAGTAGATGACGCAGTCGCTCCGACGATTCCTGCAGCGGTGGCGTCTGTTGCTGTTGCTGCTGCTGTTGTTGCTGCTGCTGTTGCTGGGAGGTGAGCAGCAAGCCACCGACGCCATTTGGCAGACCAACGCCGATTAGTGCAGAGTTGTTGTTACTGCTGCTGTTGCTGTTGTTGGTCGTCTGCTGCTGCTGTTGCTCCTTATCCGGTTTGCTGTCCGCTGGATCGTAGGAGTGAAAATTGAAACCGTAGCTGCTGCTGCCGCCGGCACCGGCGCTGGCATTCGATTGCGGCGAGGGCAAACTGGCCGCCGAATGCGAGGATAGCTGATAGGGTGTTGCTGGCGAGGCGCACACAGCCGGACTGAAGCCATGCCCCGAGGGCGGACGTGGCGTACTCACCGGCGTCGCAACCGATGCCCGTGAATTGGGCCGCGAATCTGTCCAGGCGCCAACGCCACCGCTGGGATCCATGTCGAACGAGGAATGTGCGATATCAAACTCGAAGGCATCGTTGCCATAAAACGAATGCTCCCCGGGCGCAGGCGATGCAGTGAAAGCATTCACCAGCGTTGCCGCCGACGAGGCATTGCCGCCTGATGTGGCACTGTTGCCCAGACGCTGCTGCATGCCGCTGCCATTGAGGATGGCCGAACTCATCAGAGGTCCACCCACATTTGTTGATTGTGTGTTGCTGCCGCCTCCGCTGTTGTTGTTGCTGCCATTGTTGTTGCTATTGTTGCTGCTGCTGTTGTTGTTGCTGCTGTTGCTGTTGTGCGGACCGCCGCCAACAAGACCGCCAAGCAGATGTGTGGGCAGCATTGTGGCGGCAGAGGATGTGGAGGAGGATGTGGAACTGTGGCCCAGTGCCTCCATGGAGAGCGTATTGACCAGCGTGCTGGCCAAATGAGCGCCCGGCGACATGGCGCACATCTGACTCATGCCGAGGCTCAAGCCGGCGGTGGCGCCACCACTGCTCGCTCCCGTATTGTTGCTATTCATATCGTTCTCGGAGTTGAGCAGCGTCTGCACGGACATTATAAAATCACTCTCGCCGGGCGTCTGATTGAGGAACAGTCTCGATGTGGCCTTCACATGGACATAGACATCGGGTGCGCCGAGCCGTAAGCGAAATGGACGTGATATAACACTGGAGATGGAGCCACCGCCCGGTCCTGGATTGCCACCCGGATTACTGGCATTTGTCGAGCTGCCCGGTGAATGGACAACCGCCGAGTCCTGAATGTCGCGCAGATGCGATTTGAGCGTGGATAGATCATGCGGATGGCATAGATCCTGCCAGAGGCGACCCACCCACGTCTGCAGATGCTGCTTGAACGGATCACGCAGCGAGTTCGCATCCAGGCTGAGTATTTTCCCATGCACATCCAACTTGAAGGTCATCTGCTCGATCGGCTGCTGATGCACATGCTGCTGTATATTGATCTCCAGCGGCGACTCATCCTCCGGCCGCGTGATCAGACACAGCACCGAGCTGCTCGCATCCGCGTCGTCTGCAAGAGTTAACATTTAAGATTTGTAATAATCGCCGATAAAATAATCAAACCTAAGAGCAATTCTTTATTTTGTTGTTTTCCAGAATTTCCTGAACAGACATTTAATTTTCTGATCTTCACTTTACTCTTTGAAACTGATAAGCTTTATAATAATGTTCAAAATATTTCAAGTAAAGTTTTCTCTAGATTAATATTTCTGGAAAAAGATATTGATTTTTTGATCTCTTTGAATTCTAAGTTGAGTGTTCTATTTTGCATATACCCGATTAATTATTGTACAGGGTATTTAACCACGATCTTTAAATTTAAAAATCAACGGCATAAGCTCGCTTATATTTTGCGATAAACACGTCAATCAATCAATCACTGTGGATCTTAACTTGTCTTCATAAGTTTCCAAAATTAGCTGAAAGTTGGAAGAATTCGTGGACTCACCCTTCACTGGCGCCGCTATCAACACGACCTCTTCATACTTGTCCTGGTGTCCGGACTGCCTGAGCGGCTTTTGGTCCATGGCATCGCCGCAGTTGGAGGATGAGGATGAGGAGGACGAGGAGGTTTGTGTCGCTGGTCGCGTATCCTTGACTAGCATGCGCACCTTGGTGGAAATGCTGCGCTTCGATTTACTTGCAACGATGCCACTGCCACCTCCTCCAGGGCCTGGGCCTGCTCCATTGCCCGCACTGGAGCTGGAATTGGAGCTGGCTGATTGCTGCGAGGCATTGCCATTGTTTAGCTCATCGAGATCGCCCCAGACGCCGCCATGCGCTGAATTGGTGCCACCTCCACTTCCTCCACCACCGCTGTTGTTGCTGTTGCTGCTGCTGCTGCTGTACATGTTGTTTATGATCGGCTCCAGTTTGGCGTGATCCCCCGCATAGAGGTACATGTAGAGCGGCTGATGGAAGAGCTCGTGCTTCTCATAGCCGATCAGTTCGCGTATGTTCTGCGTGCAGGACTCAATGATGCCGTTCGCGTTCACCTGCAGCAGGACCCAACCCACCGAGCTGATATAATGTTCGAGTGCCTCGAAATAAGCTGATATTTCCGGCACTTGACCGTTCAGAAGCGATGGCTCTGGCAATGGTGGCTCCGTTGATGAGACTTCACCCTGTTGCACAGGGTGTATCGAGCAGTTGTCTGTCGCACAACGGGTGCACCGGGTTGAGGTTGCTTGTGGTTTGTGGCTATTATTATTATTATTATTATTGTTGTTATTATTGTTATTATTATTATTATTGTTATTATTATTATTATTATTATTATTGTTGTTGTTGTTGGTCGTTGTTGTGGAGTTGTTGTTGTTATTGGTAGATGTTGAGGATATATCACGGCTTTGGCCTTTGTCACAAATATCACGATACTGTAAATATAAAATACAAATTAAGGAATATAATTAATGATATGTTTATGCGATTGTTATTTTATATATTTGAAAAAGAATTTATTAATTTATTTTTATGTTATATTTCTTAAAATATTAATAGATCAACAAGGTTACGATGAATTTCACCTTTCCTTGCGCATTAAAGCTTTCAAACTTTTGTCTTCAATCAAGACGATTTTCGAACTCATTTATTTCCGGTCATGGTATATTTCAAATTAAATTCTTAATACACAAATGTAACTCAATCTATGTATGCATGTATGTACATACATATGTATATACAAATAGGGGTATGCAAGCATTTTGCAATGCGGAAGTGTTCTCTGTATGCACAAATGTTGTTCTCATTTATGTACAATAACAAAAAAAAAACAAAAGAAATATAAAAAACGAAAACGACCAGACCAGAGCAACAACAACACAAAGCTCTCCAGCTCCACTCATAATAATTATTATAGCTCACATTCGTGATCGACAACCGTTTGCCGTTTTTTGTTTTATTGCAAAGCTTTTGGCTGGCCGACTCACCGACTCAGCGAGAAAAGAGAGAGAAAAGCACGCGCTGCTCATCATGCGTCGGCGTTTCGCTCATTGCTGTGTTTACACAATGAAGTGCAATAAACCGCATTTCATCTCATCTCATCTCAGTTCTACACCGATATGTGTGAGTGTATATTATATTTTTACTTCAGCACGCAAATTTTTCGCGCGCGTTTGAGCTTTGAGTCATTGACACAACCAAAATATACACAAACGCGCTCACACACACCCATACATTTACACAGGCACACACAAAACGCAGCGAAAAGCACTTCAATGAAAGCACAACAAACATACTACAAACATAGTTTTTTGTCATTTAAATATTATTTTGTGTTTTGAAAAGTTTTAAGACGTAGTTGAGACACACATACAAATTGCACAAATTTTCACAACAACAACATTGTCAAGGTCAATCAACTTGAGGGCGCGTGTTGTCAGCATGTCAATGGCTCTTCTATCGTTCACAGTTATTTTTCTTTCTTGCTGTTTTTTTATTTATTTTTTTTTTGGTTTTGTGTATTTATGCATTTACGTGTTATTCGAAAGTGCTTAGAATAACTCACTGTTAAAAATTATGGCCAATATAAAAAGAAAAATAAAATCACAGAAGCGTTGCGCACACTCAGCACTGTCACAAAGTTGCCGAAATACTAAACACACATTTTTTGATGCAATTGTATTATTGTATTAAAAAAAAAAAAAAAAAACAGAAACCCGAAAACACGACGAAAAATGCGAATACAACAACAACAAAGAATGCCAAAGCTAACGAAGCGTTGCTCTCTCTTTCTGGCACTCTCGCGCTGCGCTCAACTCAACTCTCTCCTGTTGCTCTCCGGCGGCCGTTTGTTTACCGGCTCACGTGTGATACGCGTACATGTGCATGTGTGCATAGTTGACTGTGTGCTTTCTGTTATCACCCATTGGCTTTGCACCTTGTGTGAGAGGGCGTCGTTGCTGCCGTTGCTACTGCACATACGAATTATAACAACAACAACAGCAAAAATATGAAATTGCAAAGTGCGACGTCATCGCCAAAAAGCGAACGCAGTTCGTTGATCTGCCAAATGCAATTGGGAGAGGACAGAGCGAGCTTTTACTTCTTTTTCTTGCTTGGAAAGAAGCTCTCATCATATTTACACACACACACACATACAAATGCGCCAGCCAACCCGGAAAAGTTGCTTAAGCAGCGGACACAAAACAATTTATTTTTTTTTTTTTGGGGTGAAGGCACTCCGAAAATATCAGTCAAATGATAAAATGAACAATAACACGAAGCAGAGCATGCAATGCCGAATATGTATGTCTAAAACGTGTCTGCTCTTTTTGTTCTTTAAATATATATAAACGTATATAACTTCAATTTATCGCTTCAGCATCAGGTAATGTGCGAATTCTGTGAGGTGAGTGCTTTAAAGAGCGCAGATGCAAAACCTTGCAGCAGACACTTAAAAAAAGAATCATAAAACTGAAATAGATCCAATCCAAAAAAAAAGGGTAAGTATCTGTGTCTGGAAAAAACAATGCGAGCTTGCGTTCAAAATAAAGTTAGGGGTGGTCGCAACGCTTGCGATCAGAAATTAATGAACAGACTTGGGATTTATGATCATAAAAGTTGGGACAATGAAAATCTCTGCTTGATCTACAGAGCTTAGATTTAAATTTAAAAGGTTTTTCAT
Source organism: Drosophila nr. fundita (assembly GCA_035044245.1). Taxonomy (NCBI): domain Eukaryota; kingdom Metazoa; phylum Arthropoda; class Insecta; order Diptera; family Drosophilidae; genus Drosophila; species Drosophila nr. fundita. Next base: position 381,259 of record JAWNMG010000185.1, read on the forward strand.
TAATATTTTCGAGCTTTGGATTGTTTCTAGCAATTTCTTAATAGGAGAAATCATATTATATGCCAAATTTTCTCGCTCACACATTTAAAAAGAGGCCCGCAGTGAGCGAGATAGGAAATACTTGGCTCAGTGACAATAGCGCCGTGACTTGGGTGACTAACCAGCAAAGCGCTGGCATTTCACAACAAATGTAAGTAAGTACATAAATACATATACACATGCACACATAGATACATACATATTCACATAGATGAGTTATAAGCCGCAATTAAGCTGAGCATAACAACGAAATGACACATTAAACTATTGTCAAGTTTAGAGCCGTTATTTTAAACTCTTTGATTTTGTACATTGAAATGTTTTGGCTATGACTAATTGGCAAAATGAAGATGAAAATTACCACTAGTTTTAAATTAACAACTTCTTAACAAATTTAATAAGAAATTTTAACAAAATATATGTATTGGTGAAACTTTGGGAACAGTAGAAGAATACTAAGTTCTAAGGAACTGGATAATCGAGAGGCACCAAACTTGAAAATAAGTTTTCTGATGACTCTCATGACTCTCATTTAAGAATCGGCTTACAAAATAAATATTTCATTATTTAAGAGCTAGAGTTCAAATGATGGTAGCTGGATTCCTGATAACCGTCATTGAAGATTGGCTAAGAATGTTAGCTTTTAATTTACTAGTAGCAGAGTATTCCGTAGTCGGCAACGTTCTCACTTCTTTAATGGACATATTTTTTTAATTAGACTTTCAATTATTGCCATTAGACTACTGAATTTCATTATAATTCATAGTTTTATATTATTTTCTGCTAATTTTATTAAAAATCATGCGTCAAATCGCAATTTGTCATAGTCTGCTCCATGGCTGCATTGAATTAGTGGCATCCCTTTGGTAATAAAATGAAAATTAGTACTGGCTAGCAGCCGCTTCCTCATTAGCCATAAATCAATGCAAGATAATTCAATAAATTGTCGTTTTAATTTTTGTGTGTGCAGAACACCCCTAATATATTCCTAATAGAGCTGCGCTAACCCAACTTAATTGCATTAACTTGCCGAATAGTTAAATAAAATTATGAAATGTTTGTTGTTGTTGTTGTTGTGTTTTATGGTATTTTCCTTCCTCTTTTTGAATTCCTGGGTTTTTTTTGTTTTGTTTATGTTTTGCGGCTTTTGTGTGTTGTTGCCGTTGCCGCATTTAATTTAATTTTGTTTTTGAAGTTCGGCAAAGCGTGGCGCTTGCAATTTGCATAATAAAGTGCTTAGGCTACCTGAAACCAATAAAAGAAATACTCAAAACACAAATTAAACAAATCAAACAAAAAACAAGCGAACACAACCTAAAAAAACATGACTAGAATTCTTCAACTCTGTGTGTCGCCGCCGCCGCCATTTGGAAACATAAATAAATTTATGTAAATTAAATACAAATATTAATTAAATTCTTGCAGGCCAAATTACGTCAGTCAGTCAAAACCAAACAATCTGCTTGGGCGACCTCCTCCTCCTCCCCCTCCTCATCTGGTCTTCTTCAGGCTTAATGTTGGCTCGTTGCGATTTATTTGAATCTCGTTTTTCGGTTACGCTGCCAATTTATAAAATAATTGGTTTTTAATTGAGGCGCCATGATGGTATAGAACAACTGCCTTGGAAATTACATTGGGGATTTGTCTCTCCTAATTGATCAATTGGATATTCCACACAGATCTGCACACAGTTCCCCACACAGTTCCCCACAGAGTAGCCCAATTTGTTTAAAACTTTGCTTATTAGTTTTCTTTGATAAATGTAAGTTTTTTGTTTTTGTTATTGTTTCTTGGTTTGACTTACCGTTCGAACCACTTGATTTAATATTGCCGCCTTATCCGGTTTCGTTGATGTCATATCTCCACGTTTATTGAGCTGCAGAAACTCCGAGAGCTGCTCAATATAATTGTTTTCCATTTCCCGTCGTCGTTTCTCATTGTTGCACTTGTTTATTTGTGATTGGGGCTGCAAAAGTGTACAACATGATTCATAAATGCGGAAAGTTACTCGGAAAAAACCATTTAAATGCATATTGCAAAAATGATCTTTGAACTGTCGTTCCGAGAACAATACTTGTGATATCTATTCAGCGACTGCATATATCATTACAATTTGTTTTTAAATAAAAAGTAAAATTTTAACTATATTTTTTTCAGGTATAATTTTCAAACTCGGCAAAAAGTTGCGGAGCAGAATTATTGCCTAACTATTTGCCAAATTCTAATTTGCGCCTATTTCATTTTCATTATTTTGTATAGCTTTTTGAAAACGGTTTATTTATAGATATAAATGTATAGATATTGAACAAATATTGAAAAATTTACAAAAAAAGGCTTTTAAAATTGAAAAAGTTTTCAGAACCATATTTCTGAATAATAATAAATATTTCTAAAAAAAAATAGTTATGCAAATAGTTGTTCCGAAGAAATCATTTCCGAAATGCAGAAAATATAAATAAAAATTTGATTTCTTTACTGCTATTTTGAAAATTCAAATTAAATTCGTTAAACATTTGCAAATTAAATGTAAAGAAACAAACTGGAAATTGGACATATTTTTGCAACATTTTAAAAAAGTATACACAAAAATTAAGACAAAAAATATGCTGATAATTTCCTTCCGTTGAGGAATATATACTTTGCTTTGCGATTGATTTTTCTGCGAGTGTATATTGTTAGTGATTATTTTATCTACATTATCTAAATGGCTTACCAAATTGATTTTCGTATCCGTTTTGCGGCGAATCTTGCGCGCCGACGTCGCTGAGTTGGCTGGAATCGGCGATGCCACCGCATTCATGGCGGGCGATCGCTGCAGCGCCGCTGCAATCCGTGCCGTTGCGGAGTTAATCTGCTGCTGCTGATGCAGCGGCTGTTGCTGTTGCTGCTGCTGATGTTGCTGCTGCTGCTGCTGCTGCTGATGATGTTGTTGTTGTTGTTGTTGTTGCTGTTGCTGGTAGAGAAGCTGTTGCTGCTGTTGCTGTTGCTGCAGGGTTAGCAAATTGCTTGCAGCTGCTGCTGCTGCGGCGGCGGCAGCGGCGGCGGCGGCAACTGCTGCTGGCGACGGCGAGGATAGGGGCAGGGGCAGGGGCGAGGGTGAGGCGGTGTTACAGCTGCTAACACCAGCGCCAGCACCAACAGCGCCTCCTCCGCTCGCTGCCGTCGCGCGCTGCAGCGGCGTGCTGGGCGCCAATCCGTGTTGCAATTGGGCCACCGGTGCCGGGACGGGGCCCGGACCAGTTACCACGCTACCGCCAGTGGCTGGGATTGTAACGGCTGCGGTCGCAGCGGCCGGCGATGAGCGCGGATTGCAAACTGAGTGATTGTTGTTGCTGTTGCTGTTGTTGTAGCTGTTGATGTTGATGTTGCTGTTGTGCTTGTTGCTTGCGGCAGCTGCTGCACCGTGTGTTGTTGCTGTACCTGAGGCCCAACGATCTGGTAAGTCACCTGGGCTAAGCCTGCAATAAAGTAGCAAATCAAATTACATTCGAAATTAGTGGAAAGTTTTCTCATTTCATTAAGTTTGCGCAAAAGTTGTCACTTTGACATTGGCCCCAAACACGCCTCAAACTAAATGCAAAAGAGGCCTCGTTCTGACTCGATTAAAGTCGCTTCGTATTGCCCGATACATTAGCATTTTCGATTCAGTTGCTGCCCGGAAGTATTTAGCTCATTAAATTGGCTGACTATCATAAGCATAAATTAATCCAATTATCGCATACTGAGAACAGATCAACAAAACAACAATAAAAATATAATATTTTGATTTATGCTTTGGCTAAGCATTTTTACAATTATTTATAAAATTTATAAAATTTAAATAAAACAAAATAAATATTTTTCATTTCAAATATAAAATAAATCAAAAATAATTGCCAACAAAAATCGCATTATTCTTTCAGTTCTTTACGACAAGTAGTTAAAATAAAATATTTGTGACAATTTTCCGCATATTCAAGTTGCAAATTTGTGGCAAATTTTTGGTCACTTAGTAAATAGAAGACAAATAAAATGCCGCACAAAATAAACAATTAATCACGTAACCAAACAGAAACACAAAAAAAAAATTTATAAAGAATTTGAAAGACAAGCAAATCAAGAACAACTAGAAAAATGTGTATAACCACCCGAAAACCATGGACCCATTTGGGGTTTCGGGGAAAAAAGGCAAAAACAAAGCAACGAGGCAGCATCCAGCTAAACTGACAACATTAATTTGACTCACGTTGTGGCTGCTGCCGCTGCCAGTGGCGGAAAGTGGGAATGGACAGGGGTAAGCGGGTGCTGGTCAGCGCACAGCAGGAGTTGCAACATAATTTTGGTATGATTTTGCTTTTGGTAAAATGAGCAAAGTCTGAGGGAAATGCGAAGCTATTAGAAATAAATGTAGCTATATAATTGCAACATTTATGCAGAAAAACTGCAATGCAGAATTGTGCTGCATTTACGTATAAATCGAGGAGTCACAACAAATATAGAAGAAGGCTGCAGTCGAGAGAGCTACTCTAAACCCAACTGTAAAACATATTATTCTAGATATCAACAAAAAGTCGGCTATTTCCTATCCAATCCTTGTGCATTTGTTCAATAATATGTCAATTAATATTATGTATAACGTGGAAAACTCTGCCTTTGAAATTGTAGCTTTAATTGCTATCGCAAATCGATATATATCGATATTTGGCACACGAATGGAATAAATAAAATAAACGAAATTATATTTCACATTTTAGTCTCTAATTAACGTGGCTAAATCGATTCAGCTTTACTTAATGGGATTGGACATGCTTCATTTTGCTTGTTGCATCAAATATACATATACGTATATTTTTCGATAAAACTATATATATTTCAGGTGTAATTACAGGTGAATCAGAGCTGGTCTTTCTCGCAACTAAACAAACAAACGAGTCGCATTTTCAAAGAACATACACATACATAAATGCATACATAAATACATATATAAATACATATATAAATACATACATAAATACAAGTAAAAATTATAGCCTGAAAATCGGTATGTGGGCATAGGTCGAAACTTCAAAACGCCATAACTTCGTCAAAACTCAACTCAGTTAAAAAAGCGAGGGCTTTTTGATCATAGTTTTACCCCTAAATCAATCCTACATTTAAAGTTGAAAACGTGATTTTGGGTCGGAAGACAAGTAAAAATTATAGCCTGAAAATCGGTATGTGGGCATAGGTCGAAACTTCAAAACGCCATAACTTCGTCAAAACTCAACTCAGTTAAAAAAGCGAGGGCTTTTTGATCATAGTTTTGCCCCAAAATCAATCCTACATTTAAAGTTGAAAACGTGATTTTGGGTCGGAAGACAAGTAAAAATTATAGCCTGAAAATCGGTATGTGGGCATAGGTCGAAACTTCAAAATGCCATAACTTCGTCAAAACTCAACTCAGTTTAAAAAGCGAGGGCTTTTTGATCTTAGTTTTACCCCTAAATCAATCCTACATTTAAAGTTGAAAACGTGATTTTGGGTCGGAAGACAAGTAAAAATTATAGCCTGAAAATCGGTATGTGGGCATAGGTCGAAACTTCAAAACGCCATAACTTCGTCAAAACTCAACTCAGTTTAAAAAGCGAGGGCTTTTTGATCATAGTTTTGCCCCAAAATCAATCCTACATTTAAAGTTGAAAACGTGATTTTGGGTCGGAAGACAAGTAAAAATTATAGCCTGAAAATCGGTATGTGGGCATAGGTCGAAACTTCAAAACGCCATAACTTCGTCAAAACTCAACTCAGTTTAAAAAGCGAGGTCTTTTTGATCATAGTTTTGCCCCAAAATCAATCCTACATTTAAAGTTGAAAACGTGATTTTGGGTCGGAAGACAAGTAAAAATTATAGCCTGAAAATCGGTATGTGGGCATAGGTCGAAACTTCAAAACGCCATAACTTCGTCAAAACTCAACTCAGTTTAAAAAGCGAGGGCTTTTTGATCTTAGTTTTACCCCTAAATCAGTCGTACATTTAAAGTTGAAATCGTGTTTTTGGGTCGGAAGACAAGTAAAAATTATAGCCTGAAAATCGGTATATGGGCATAGGTCGAAACTTCAAAACGCCATAACTTCGTCAAAACTCAACTCAGTTAAAAAAGCGAGGGCTTTTTGATCTTAGTTTTACCCCTAAATCAATCCTACATTTAAAGTTGAAAACGTGATTTTGGGTCGGAAGACAAGTAAAAATTATAGCCTGAAAATCGGTATGTGGGCATAGGTCGAAACTTCAAAACGCCATAACTTCGTCAAAACTCAACTCAGTTTAAAAAGCGAGGGCTTTTTGATCTTAGTTTTACCCCTAAATCAATCCTACATTTAAAGTTGAAAACGTGATTTTGGGTCGGAAGACAAGTAAAAATTATAGCCTGGAAATCGGTATGTGGGCATAGGTCGAAACTTCAAAATGCCATAACTTCGTCAAAACTCAACTCAGTTTAAAAAGCGAGGGCTTTTTGATCATAGTTTTACCCCTAAATCAGTCGTACATTTAAAGTTGAAAACGTGATTTTGGGTCGGAAGACAAGTAAAAATTATAGCCTGAAAATCGGTATGTGGGCATAGGTCGAAACTTCAAAACGCCATAACTTCGTCAAAACTCAACTCAGTTTAAAAAGCGAGGGCTTTTTGATCTTAGTTTTACCCCTAAATCAATCCTACATTTAAAGTTGAAAACGTGATTTTGGGTCGGAAGACAAGTAAAAATTATAGCCTGAAAATTGGTATATGGGCATAGGTCGAAACTTCAAAACGCCATAACTTCGTCAAAACTCAACTCAGTTAAAAAAGCGAGGGCTTTTTGATCATAGTTTTGCCCCAAAATCAATCCTACATTTAAAGTTGAAAACGTGATTTTGGGTCGGAAGACAAGTAAAAATTATAGCCTGAAAATCGGTATGTGGGCATAGGTCGAAACTTCAAAACGCCATAACTTCGTCAAAACTCAACTCAGTTTAAAAAGCGAGGGCTTTTTGATCATAGTTTTGCCCCAAAATCAATCCTACATTTAAAGTTGAAAACGTGATTTTGGGTCGGAAGACAAGTAAAAATTATAGCCTGAAAATTGGTATATGGGCGTAGGTCGAAACTTCGAAACACCATAACTTCGTCAAAACTCAACTCAGTTAAAAAAGCGAGGGCTTTTTGATCATAGTTTTGCCCCAAAATCAATCCTACATTTAAAGTTGAAAACGTGATTTTGGGTCGGAAGACAAGTAAAAATTATAGCCTGAAAATTGGTATATGGGCGTAGGTCGAAACTTCAAAACACCATAACTTCGTCAAAACTCAACTCAGTTTAAAAAGCGAGGGCTTTTTGATCATAGTTTTGCCCCAAAATCAATCCTACATTTAAAGTTGAAAACGTGATTTTGGGTCGGAAGACAAGTAAAAATTATAGCCTGAAAATTGGTATATGGGCGTAGGTCGAAACTTCAAAACGCCATAACTTCGTCAAAACTCAACTCAGTTTAAAAAGCGAGGGCTTTTTGATCTTAGTTTTACCCCTAAATCAGTCGTACATTTAAAGTTGAAATCGTGTTTTTGGGTCGGAAGACAAGTAAAAATTATAGCCTGAAAATCGGTATATGGGCATAGGTCGAAACTTCAAAACGCCATAACTTCGTCAAAACTCAACTCAGTTTAAAAAGCGAGGGCTTTTTGATCATAGTTTTGCCCCAAAATCAATCCTACATTTAAAGTTGAAAACGTGATTTTGGGTCGGAAGACAAGTAAAAATTATAGCCTGAAAATCGGTATGTGGGCATAGGTCGAAACTTCAAAACGCCATAACTTCGTCAAAACTCAACTCAGTTTAAAAAGCGAGGGCTTTTTGATCATAGTTTTGCCCCAAAATCAATCCTACATTTAAAGTTGAAAACGTGATTTTGGGTCGGAAGACAAGTAAAAATTATAGCCTGAAAATCGGTATGTGGGCATAGGTCGAAACTTCAAAACGCCATAACTTCGTCAAAACTCAACTCAGTTTAAAAAGCGAGGGCTTTTTGATCATAGTTTTGCCCCAAAATCAATCCTACATTTAAAGTTGAAAACGTGATTTTGGGTCGGAAGACAAGTAAAAATTATAGCCTGAAAATTGGTATATGGGCGTAGGTCGAAACTTCAAAACGCCATAACTTCGTCAAAACTCAACTCAGTTTAAAAAGCGAGGGCTTTTTGATCTTAGTTTTACCCCTAAATCAGTCGTACATTTAAAGTTGAAATCGTGTTTTTGGGTCGGAAGACAAGTAAAAATTATAGCCTGAAAATTGGTATATGGGCGTAGGTCGAAACTTCAAAACACCATAACTTCGTCAAAACTCAACTCAGTTTAAAAAGCGAGGGCTTTTTGATCTTAGTTTTACCCCTAAATCAATCCTACATTTAAAGTTGAAAACGTGATTTTGGGTCGGAAGACAAGTAAAAATTATAGCCTGAAAATCGGTATGTGGGCATAGGTCGAAACTTCAAAACGCCATAACTTCGTCAAAACTCAACTCAGTTTAAAAAGCGAAGTCTTTTTGATCATAGTTTTGCCCCAAAATCAATCCTACATTTAAAGTTGAAAACGTGATTTTGGGTCGGAAGACAAGTAAAAATTATAGCATGAAAATCGGTATGTGGGCATAGGTCGAAACTTCAAAACGCCATAACTTCGTCAAAACTCAACTCAGTTTAAAAAGCGAGGGCTTTTTGATCATAGTTTTGCTCCAAAATCAATCCTACATTTAAAGTTGAAAACGTGATTTTGGGTCGGAAGACAAGTAAAAATTATAGCCTGAAAATCGGTATGTGGGCATAGGTCGAAACTTCAAAACGCCATAACTTCGTCAAAACTCAACTCAGTTTAAAAAGCGAGGGCTTTTTGATCTTAGTTTTGCCCCAAAATCAATCCTATACATAAATACATACATTCATACATGTGTACATACTTAAGTGTATGTCAAATGTTTGTTTGAGGCGAAAGTTGCACCAAGCGAATCTCTTTGTGATTCTCCGATTCACCCAATTGGCAACGCTATAAATATCGCCAACGATTGATAAGTTGTGAAATTGACGCTGCGAGCCATAATATTTGTATATAAATAAATATACACATATATATATAGCTGTAAAGTGCAAATAAAGATAAGCACAACGGGAAGAGTTGAAACCGCAACTGCATTAATTGTAATTTAATTAATTAACACCGCGCTTTATATGCGCTGGCTTCTTTAATTAAGCCCGTCAATCATACGCCCCGTGTACTGTGCTGACCAAACACAATGTCTCAACGTCATTATGATCAACATCATCATTATCAGCATCATAGCTAGCTGGCACATTAATGTGTCACCCTGTCAAAGCGAGCAGAAAAAGAAGCGAAAAAAAATAAGTCAGCCACAAAGCGCTAAAGAATCTGCACAATTATTGCGTCTGTCAAGGGAAACATCCGGTTGCCAACGGGTTTTTGCGACGGGGTGTTGCCGAGGGGGTTGGCGTGAGCTGTACTGTGTGTTGCCGGTACGTCACTCATTTTCACAATATATATATATCTATATACACACATATATATATATTCTTTTTTTTTGTTTTGGCCAGCTGCCCATTACCTCTTTTTCTTCTTCAGTTTCAGACTCAATCCGAGCTGACTTTTTACACCCAGATTAGGTAAGGAGTATATTGGTTTTCTACCACTGCACATAGTCTGTAAGAAGTTTACTTTTTATCGATAACAGTAAATAATCAACCATGTTTGGATCAGACAAATCGATAAGACGTCAATATACCTCAAAGTTCTAGTCGAAGAAACCCATAATAAATTCCAAAATGTTAGTCATAAAGTCAAGAAATATTGCTAGGGATCTCCTTTAAAGACAGGCTAGTTAATTTTCTGGTAAATTGTAGAATTCCAAAAACCTGAATCTGTATTTTTATTTATTTTTTTACTTAGCACCTATTTACAGCTGTTATGAAAAGAGAGTATTCAAAAATCGGTCACATTTGGCTGCAACGTTCTCACCTGCATTTCTGTTGATTCTTTTCTTCTCAATGACCAGAACTGTAGGAACAACTAAGATTCTTCAACGAGTTAGTCAATATATACAAATATTTATATATAGTTTCTTGGATATATGTGTACAGGGTATCTTTTGGCACATCACCGTCAAATGCTGTGCATAACCTATTCCCGCTATTTGGGCTTACTTTATTCTGATTACATCGCTGACTCGGAGCGACCAGTGGCCGTAATTATTTGGACTGCATTCGCATTCGTAGTCGCAATCTCTTTGGGACTCTGGCGAGGCCTTCATTATGTATATATATCATGTAATTACAAAAAAAAAAAGTAAGTCGCAAAGTTTGCCGCTGGACAGTAGCCCTAGTTACACGGTGGTCCCAGACAGATTTACAAAGTTGCAGTTATTTTTGCTGGCAATGGAAATGAGCGCGAAAAAATGTTTATACTAAATTATTCTGGCTCTAACAATAATAATAAAACTGCACTATATAAAAAAAACGAAGTATTTAAAAAACTTTTTGTCTATATTCCACATCAAAATTGGCAGACTATTTCCTCAACTATTATCCACTCAGTCTTGATTCAAATGAAAAGCTGAGCTCAATTCCAGATTAAATTTAATAATGATTCTTAAAGGTCAGCAAGCATTTCCTACTCAAACACCTAAGCTTGCTCTTAAAACAAATTGATACAAAAAAAAATATAATGACTATGATGATGATGATGATGATGATGATGATGATGAGGAGGTTGTTTGCTATCTGTAAACATTGCAGTCAACATCAAATTACTCATACGCACTATGTGACAGAAGGCAACCATTTGTCTTCTCCCTCTTTCTAAGTAGAAGCCACTCGTCAGGCGCTGCTTTGAGGTAAAGCTTAAAAATGTTATGTGTGTGTTGGTTTTATTTGGTGATTTAAATTTGGTCTACGTGATGTGTGACTTGTAGACAGAGTCCCAGCTGGGACGGAACTCGGCAGCTCGCTGGGAATCTCCAATGAAATTCCACACGACCGATTTCGCAATGACGTAAATTATGCTGAGATTGTTGAATTTTGCCTGACTGTGAGCATAAAAACCTGAGTTTTGCACGTGAGCAGCTTGGGCATGAGTCTTACTACATTTCATTTATTTTTTTAGGCAATTAAATATGATTGGTTTAAGCAATTGGCAAGCCAAAAAAAAAAAAAAACAAACAAACAAACATTGCTTAAAGCTCAGCTAGAGCAATGAGTTATTTAACCCATTAAAAATACTTTAAATTAAATTTAATGTTTAGTTTTGTTGGAAATACTATAAACAACTACAAAGTGTGAAAAATAAATGAAATAAACTTACTTGCTGTACTCAAAAACCATTTTTTTTTATCGGAAATTATCGGAACTTAAAACAATGAGTCATTTTTTGTCTCTTTATAAATCGACATGCTTCAAATACAGTAAATTTCAGACTGATATGCTAACGCCACTAAAAATGTACAGATTACTAAAAAAAAACCGCAAAAATGTAATTTTTCGTTATCTATACTTTACCCATTTTTGAATTATGAAAGTATTTTTTCTAGAGCTAGTTGAATTTGATTAATTCTGTTGTGTCCAACTAAGTACATCGGCCAGCAATGGGTTAAGTCAAAAGCGCACTTAATACTAAACACACAACGCACTGAAATTTTAGAATGGCAACACTGATCCAATTTGATGGTCGTGTTTACTGCTAATGATGGGACGCCGTCGGACAACAACCAATTTCACCAACGCACACAAGCAAACAAGTTGTCGATGCTGCCAGTCCCAATTAATTGCATACGAGTGAGAGTAACACAGCACAACAACAACAACAACAACAACAAAAATTTCAAACAATTGCACGCATCTGGCAATGACAACAGCGAGCGATGCAAACGATGACAAGCACAATGAAAATGTAATACAAAATGCAACAGAAACGAAAACAGAAACGCAAGACAGAAAGAGAAAGAGCGAGAGAGAGAGAGAGGAGGAGCGAGAGAGAGAGGGAGAACAACAGCAATGCAGCAACAACTGTAATGACCACAATGTCAACATGTTGGCAAAGTGACGCAACGCGACAATGTGACTGACAAACAACAGCAGCGACAATATCCAGAACAAGCGCGACAACAACAACAAAAGCAAGAAGGAGCACAACACACACAAAAACACTAACTGTACAATTCACAAGCTTTTGCTGTAATGCATTTTCAACTGTCGTCCGTTGTTATTATAACGGGTAAAGGTTACTAGTAAACAAGGCGAGAACAAATCATAATAAGCTCAAGACAAACGATTCCATTTAAGACATAATTGTTTCAAAATAGTAAGAAGAAAAAAAGTTAATAGGGAAATAATATATCAATGTTAATATATTAATCATAATGCTGCTCAAACTTGATTTCGTTACTACACCTAATTTATACAGCCCAGAAAAGATTAAATAAATAATATGAAATAAAAACCGGTTTTATTGACTGGACATTGTGGACCGAACCTTGCCGTTTCCGTCACACTAATAAATAATATTTTGAATACAGCTACTATGAATTGCTGTCAAGTAAACAACTCAAACTGCCAGCTCTTATTTTGATCTCCTTCTAACGGATATTCGAGCAGTGAATGAATCATTTGTACAGCCGATGTTTTTCAAAAGCATATTAGGAACAGCTTGTTGCGTGAAGAATGGCTCATTGTTTGATTTATTTTCAGTTTTATAAATATCCTTGACACGCAGAAATTCAAGTGTTGACGCACATTGTGAAAAGAACGGGCGGGGCGGGGTTAGTTGCGAAATAAGACCCGTTTTATTGATAACGGTCGTTGTTAACGTGGCGCCAATGGCTGACTAAGCCCAGTGGGTGGGTTATTGCCAAAAAAAAAAATAACACAAGAACTCTAATAGGTAATAGCCACATGATAATCATGGTGAATAATGAATGAATTGTAATGTTGATTGTGCTCTTAACCTCCACGACAAATCATTTCGCACATAACTGAGTTGCTGTGCGATTTTTCGAGTGCTTTTTAGCTGTCTGCCACTTTAGCTGACTGACAGACAGACAGACAGACAGACTGCCTGACTGACATTCATAAACAAGCACAAACATGTGCAAGGCACTTGTCTGGCACCTAACTAAAAACAAAAATAAAAAGGAGAGTTAGCTAAGCCGCGTCTCTCTCTCTCTCTCTCTCTGTGTTTTTGCAGCTGTCTCAGCTCATTTGCTCAGCTGTTTTTGCTTTAAGCCTGCATTTGAGCAACTAATTGTCTGAATATAAAACATATGCCTCAACGCTTCACAGCACGCTCAGTCTCCCTCTCTCTCTCTCTCTCTGTCGCTCAGTGTGTGGCACGCTCAATCATTGCTACAAATCATAAAGTGGGTCATGGATGAAAGAAAAAGCGTTTTATAAAGTGGGTCATGAATTTTGTTTCACTCACGTTCAAATGTATTTCGATTGCCGCTTGTTGTTCTTGTTATTGTTATTGTTGTTGTTATTGTTGTTGATTGCTGATTTTGTTGTTTGTTGTCTTTTAAATATATTTTTGCAAAAAAAAAAGTATGAAATATATTTTTGTATGATTCTGTCGCATGATTCAAATTCGCGTGTGACTTTTTTTTTGGCATTAGTTTTGGGGCTGAGTTGGCTTTTATTTTTGTATTTCTTGTTTCCCGTTGACTTTGAGGGAAAATCACTTCTCTTCTTTTTTTTTGACAAATAATTGACTTTAATTTAGTTTAATCATTGCAAATTGTATTTTGTTTATCACAAGTAAACACACTATTAAATATTTATTGCTTTGCTGAGCCCGAGTCATGAATCACTTTCAATTAATTGACAATAATTTATGCTCCACATAATGTTGCACTTATTATGTGCGTATTGTCGTTTTAATTGCTGCGATTCGAAAGGTGGCACGGGGTGGGGCAGATGGGGCATGTGCGGTTACTGCTTCACTTTCACTGACTAATTGCCAGGCCATGCGTTGACAGTTTTCACTTTTCATTTAGCGCAAAAAAATAAAAAAAATAAAAAGAAATGAAACCAAAAATACACAATTGGAAAATATCAACAAATGGCAAGCATTTCGCCCAGAGGCGAACTAATTAGTGCGAAACAAGTGCGGAGAGTGCGTGACTAGCAAATACCCTGTAACCAGATCAAAGTAATTGTTATGCTTCTTCTTGCCTTAACTTATTTCCATGACAAATATCCAGATCAAACTGCTTTTCAAGTATTTCTTAATGGAACGAGTGTAAATATTCTCGATATGTGTCTGCTCTACGAGTAAATAAGGTTTTTTTTTAGGATTATTAAAAAAAGATCTTAAGTTGGTGCTTATCGATTTTTGATATAGACTTTAAGTAATTGACAAATAAAAAACCATTATAAAATATTCTTAAGATCTTGAGCTGCAAGTATCTATGAGTTCAGACAGGCAGACAGACAGACGAACGAAGGAGTGTGGCTAGATCGACTCAGACTATAAATACATAATATAATAACAATGGAGAATTACAGACTAAGACCTAGCTAAACTTGGTATAGTCAGAAGCGAACTCAACCGATTTTGTGACAATGAGAAAGAATCCCCAAAGCCTTAGCCAGGAAAAGAAGGCAATTGTAGTGCCCCGACAGGAATGTTCCCATTTGTGCAGTAATTAAGGTTAGAAAAAAAAAACTATAGGCTCAGTAGGGGCGCAAAGGATCTAATAGATAGCAGTGCAAGAGGCGCCCCAATAATCATAACCTTTTACGCATGAGGTTAATCCCTTCGTAGTTCCTTTCAATGTTACTTAATAGCTTTTAGGATATTCACGTAACACTAAAGGCTTTATGAACCTTATGCAGATTAGATTAGATTAGGTAACATTAATATTTTTGGGTACTCAATGGTAATCCCATAATCCATAATCTATAACTACTCTTCAAGCAGGCCTTACAGGGTATATGAACAAGATCTCTAATTCCCAGCAACAAGGTACAACATTGTCGTAGACAAACAGGGTCGTTCTCTTTCCGGCATTCGAGTGTCGCTCTCAGACTTAGTCTCAGTCTCTATCGCCCAGTTTCGCTATATCATATATATATATATATATATATTTATATGTATTTTTATATATATATTTATGTATGTGTGTGTATGTAGACATGTACTGAAATAGTTTGACATTGTATAACCGGCCCCAGAAATCCAACTGCACTTTGCCTAGTTGTTGTTGCTGTTGTTGCTGCTGTTGTTGTTGTTGGTTGTTTGTTGTTGCCGTCTAAGTAGTTGCAGTCGTCGTCGTCATCGTCATCGTCGCTATAGCGAAATAATGTCAGTGGGTCAGAGTCGATTTAGAATTTTGCAGCGGTTTATTGTTGTTGTTGTTGTTGTTGTTGTTTTTTGCTTGCTGCTTGCTTCAGCTAAGGTTAGATGTGAGCGAGAAACAGCTGTTTTGCTAAGGTGCTGCACATAATACGGTCACACTGTGCTAACTGCTAGCTGCTAGCTACGAAACTAGGCTAAGGCTAATTGGCGAGGCGATGCGAGGCGGGGCGAGGCGGGGCGAGGCGAGGTGAGCGAAACAAAAGAAGAACAAGCGAAATTTGAGCGTAGCAACAAAGTTGCAATTTTTATTGTTATTGTTTATGGCAAGGGGCGTGGCTCATTTGCATTGTTGCACGTGCTGATTAGCATATACATTTATATATATATATATATATATCTGTATATTTCTAGAAATGTTGTAAAAATGTTTACAATTCTTCAGTTTTTTGTCGAACATTGCTTAACAATTTTAAACAATTCAATTTAAATATTTTGTTTCTCATTCTCGACGCGTTGTTTTGTTCAATGAAAACGCACTGCAAAAATTTAATTTCTGAGTAAATAAAATTTATAAGCTAACCTTCAAAGTTGTTGTTTTTTTGTATTTTGTTGTTGTTGTTGTTTTTGTTTTGCATTTTGCATTTTGTTTACAAGCCATAAAGGTGACGACGACGTCTGAGTAAATTGTGCAAAATGTATATATATTTTAGATATTTCACAGATTATGCGTGTTTTTCATTTATTGCGTGTTTATCATTTATTTCGTGCTTTTCATTTTCTTGCTTATCGATGGAGATTTCTGTTGCATTACTCACCTGCAAAGAGAGACAGACTGAGAGAGAGAGAGAGAGAGCGCAACAGAAAACTGATGATTAACACAAATGCAGCTAAATTGAAAATCACAATTATTACTTATATGGGGAGTACAGGTAAGCCTCGTTTAACGCGACCGATGACGACCTAACTTCAAAATAATTTGCAGAGAACTTCTCAAATACCGTAAAAAAAATATATAATATGACAGACCAATTCTAGGCAAAATTTAGATAGTATCCCAACTACTAAGCAATGAAGAGATATAATAAAAATAATATATATATTTTGGTTACTTTGCAAAGTATAATAATAGTAATATAAATCCATTTAAAATTGAATACAAAAATGTAATATTAAAAGTTCAAAAATAAATATGAAGTTCACAGAGTTTTCACAGAGTTCTCTTATCTCGAACATTCAACATTTGTAGAAATTGATAGAAATTCGCCAAGAGTATTTCATGATATTTGCTCTGATTTGATCAAATTTTGCATCCATTATGAAAAGCATAGTAAGCATGACAAACAGCTGATATTTAAGAAAGGTAAGCTTCTATTTAAAAAAACCTTTCCATTATCCAATTTAGTTTTAAATTATTAAAATAAGTAAAATAAAGTTGGAAATTAATTCCTTATTGATTTTTCTTAATTTGTTGCAGAAAAGTTGTGAGAAATGTTGGCCATAATGGAATGCGCCAATTGAATGATGCCAGAAGCAATTCTAAGCCATGAACAACGCGATTCGCTTGCACATCTAATCAATATCGATGATGGTGTTTGCTCTGGGCCACTTTAGCCTAACTGTTAGCTGGATGTGCTCATATTACCATTGCGCTGATGTTCGATATTGTGTTGCAAGCTAAGCCGCCAACGGTGTGTGCCACACACTGTGTGTGTCTCGCTCTACTAGACCATTTTGTTAGGTTAGGCTCAGTGCGGTGCGATGCGGTGCGATGCGATGCGGTACGGTTCGGTTCGGTTCAGTTCGGTTTGGTTTGGTTCGGGGTTTTGTTCTGTCTGTGATTTTTCTACCGGATTACAATTGTTTACACACACGACTGCACATTGTCACAGTTTTCACAGTTTGTGCCACGGCGGTTGCAATTGTAGTCGGCCCCGACCCTCTCCATCCTATGCCTGACACATCCTTTTAAGCCTGGCACACACACACACACGCACACACACACACTCACACACATACAGTGTGTAATTGTGCGACTTCATGTTGGCTGCCTGCAGTTTTTTGTTTGCTCAAAGTATAAGTTTACAACAAGCGCTTTGCATACACACACACACATACAGCTGCGTGTGTGTGTGTGTGTGTGGCTGCCACTTTGTCTAACAATTCACTTTATATGCCACATACCGCCCCCAAACCCCCCCTTGCGACTGTGACCAAACCCAATTGCCCAGCATTTTGTATGCTTTTCACTTTACATTTGCCAGTCACAATTTTCTTCTTCTTCTTTTTTTGCTCCCTCGGCACCGTTGTATTTTTCACCGAGTTTTTCCAATTTTCCGCTCATGTGGCTTCCTGCTCAGCATTGTCAGTTGCTCATTGAGGGAATTTTCACGCTATCAGTTGAGCATTTGTTTTACTGGTTATTGGACAGTTGTTCGACTGGAATCTACGTCAGCTGCACTGGACACTGGACACTGGACACTGGACACTGGACACTGGACACTGGACACTGGCCACTGTACACTGGCCACTGGACACTGGACAATTCAATGGTTATATTGTAAAAATGATAATACTGATATATTGACAAAAAAAAAGAGAAGGAAAAAAACCATTTCGATACTGTGCAAATAGAAATTGTTCCATCAGCGATTGGTTGACACACAGAACTCAGAATAACCTTAACCTTAATAAACAAACATATATAAAAAAACAAAAAATAAAAATAAAACATTTAATAGCTAAGCATTTTGATGAAAAGAAAAAGAAATGAGATAATTACAGCATTTTCATTGTAAATCTCGCGTGAATTCATTTTATGCTCCGTTGGGATTTAAGTTAAGATACATAAATGCAGCTGGCACCATGGAAACCACATCGAAATCAATTAGCAATAAGAAAATCTTAAATTAATTATAAAGACTCTTGAATTTAGCCGATTAAATATTAATTATCTATAATAATTTGTTCATAGAGTAAATCCTCTTTAAGAGCAACAAACAAACGAACAACGAAAAACTCAGAAAAAGCAACAAGTTTTTTTGCTCTGGCTTTGACCTTAGACAACATAGCATTAGTTTGGTCAGCTGCAGTTCCTATACAAAAAAAAAAAATACAGTTAGCCACTTCCTCTGTCGAACGGTTTGAGAGCAACTGCGCAGTGAGTAATTCGCCAACGTTTCTGTCCAATTGCAGATGTTGTTGCTGTGTTTGTTTGGTTTTCCCATGCAAATTTAAGTAAATGGATTCTATCCATTGCTGTTTGGTTTGTAAGCAGAGTTGCTGGGGCAGGGGCCAGCAGCGGCAAGTTAATTAAGTTGAGCCAACGCAGAATGCAAACTTAACGAACATAGGAGCTCAACGCAACGGTGAAAAAGGGTTGACCAGCTGAACTTACAAGTTTAATTTACTTGATTTAATTAATTGAATTATGTTTCATGTACCAAGGCCAATCTAAGATCCGATTTTCGTAAAAGATTTTTTGATAATAATAATAAAATGCAACAAGGAAAAGATAAAGATAATGGATAAGGTTGTTACTCTTCTGCTATTTTATTATTGGGTCACCCTGTCATTTGTCTAATTGTGTTTCAATTGATTTTTCTTATCAATAGTGAGTATTGGGTAAGTCTGCATAAATTATTAGATTTATTGCAACGAATTTAGTCAGTTTGTGAACACCCTGTGAGCAAAACAAAAAAAAACATTTCGTCTGATTTTAATACGCATTCGAATTATATGTTGACAGTTATCCATTTCCTCGTCCATTCCTATTCCATTCACTTGACTGTCAATTGGAGCACCCTGTTCAAGTGGAACTCTCGCTCCGCTCACGTCGACACGTCTGTCAATGGTAATTCGATATGAGGCCTCTGGAAATATTCTCTTTGCTGTGCTCTGCTCCGTTTGTGCACCGTGGAGCTGCCAAATTAATTACAGAGCGCTGCACCAAGCGGATGAACGGATTGATGGGGATGGTGGGGCGGGGGAGCAAATAAAAACAACCAACAAATGCGGCGACTGAGATTTTACTGTACAAAAGCAGAGGCAGAAGCACAGACAGAGAGAGTGACAGAGACAGAACCATTAAGCAGAGGAGGCAGCATAAGCAGAGGCGGCAATAAGCAACGCCCTGTTGCCGGCTTACCACAGTAAAAAAAAAAGGGCGAACACTGTGGACGGCAACGGGAGTAGCAGCAACAGCAGCAGTAGCAGAAGCGGGGAGAGAGGAGGTAACGAGACGGAAAGCAGCTTTAAAACGGGCTTCAGCATTTTGAAACTTGATTTGGCAAAAACAGCGGCGGCAAGTTCTCGGTCTGAGTTCTGCATTTCTTATATGTAAGTACGTATGTCTGTGTGTATGTATAAATGTTGTTGTAGGTTTGTAGGTCTCGGTGCGAGTATTACGGTGCTCTGTGAAGATTATTGTTGTTGTTGTTGTCAGCATACAGCTGCAGCGGCCTTTGTCTAAGTAAGCTTTTGTCTCTCTTCGAGTCTGTCGATCACCAGGCGATGGCAATGAAAGGAATGCCAATTGTCTGTGTGTGTGTGTTTGTGTGTGTATTTGAGCTTGCGGTTGGACAACAAAATAAGCAGGAGAAGTTTGCACGTGAATGATTTACGATGTGAGTGAATAACGAATGCGGTTTTTTTTGTTATATCTGCACATTAAATAAGAGTTAATATAAATTAAGGGCGTAATTAGTTGAGAGATGAGTTGACATGAATATATTTATCGAGAAAACCTATTTTTATTGTTATTAATATTCATTATTTTCCCTTATTTACTTAATGGTTTATTTGTAAATGTTATTAATATGCCCTAAATATAGGTGCACATATCAAATGTTAATGAATTAGTGCTCTCATCTGGAAAAATAAAAAAACGAAATGCGTAATTTACTCGAATCGCATTTTCACTCAGTTTACAACTGAGCACCCATGCGACCATAAGAACACATCAACCTTAACCCCCACCCGCCACCCCGCTCACCCACCTCTATGGCAGAGCTTCACACCTTCGCTTTTCGGTGCTCATTACAGAAAGTTAGCCGCCGCCATCATTAATTTGTGAGTGATTTTTTTCTGTTCGTACTTTGCTGGTTGAGCATTGTGAGCGTATAAACATATAACCGTATCGAAAGCTCAGCTCTGTTAAGCTCAGTTACTTTGAGCTTGTTCTCGTTCGTAAGTGTGTACCCTGTATCTATATGAAACGGCTGTCAACGGCCTAATGAAATAGTACAAATCTCTGTAAAATGCGAAAACAGCTTAGTTAACATAAATTTCAGCTAGCTGATCTACTAACATTTTTTTTGCCACTCAACATGTTATGTACGGACTCTGTGCAGGGTATCAGTGAACCGGCAGCACTCAACTAGACCACAACATTTGTTGTTTGTTATTTTCATTCTTTTGCAACTCAACTCTCGAAATTAAATGCGCAGTGAATTACACAATTTTATGCTTCGTTAAGTTAGCTGCTGATGGATTTTCGTTCGTTCTTTCTTTACACACTCTTTGCCCTGGCAATCAGAACGCAGCTGGGAAATGAATGATGTGCAAGCGAGCAAGCAGCAATAAGAATTAAGAAACAACAGCATTTTGACAGACGCTGGCTGCATTAATTACGCTCGTAGAGCGAACTGGTCAATCATGCTTGATTTGGGGTAGCAGCAAGCGACGAACTTCAAAGCTTTGCTTTGCCTGCCCTCTCCCGCTCTCTCTCTTTCTCTCCTTCTCTCTCTCTCTCTCTCTCTTTCCCTGCTGTACTCCCTCTGCGTTTTGTTTTGTGGTCCTACCCCAATGTAACAGTAGTCGCCGCACAATGCAGCGGGTAACATTGCCGCAGGGCAGCTGCAGTTGCACTCAACGAATCCCAAAGACTTGCATAACATATTCTTAATTGTGCAACAGAATGCAATCTGTCTCTCTCTCGCTCTCTCTTTGCGCTTTGTGTTGCTGCTTCGCCCTGCGGCCATATTGCGGAAATATGTCAACGCTGTTGATGCTTCAGTAGTTGTTGTTGTTGTTCTTCTTCTTCTTGTTTGTTTTGTTGTAGCTGTAGTCGTCGCTTCTGTTGTTTTGAAGTTGAAGTTTGCATCTTGTTGCTGCCGTTGGGTTAGGTGAGGTTATGTTCACATTCACATTCACACACACACACACATACAAACACTCATACAGTTGCAGCGGCATAAAAGCATGTCACGCATAGTGGAATTTCATGTGACGTAAATGCAAAAATATGCTAAAATCTGACGCAGATTAAAAGCAGTTGCATTCACTTAAAAGTGCCACGCATTAAATGAAGTTTTTCTCTTCGTGAATCAGTTCTGCTTTTTCCATTTAACTCTAAAGCTGGGCTGTTTCGTTGAGTCTTTTGAATTTGATGAGCCTGTTCTGTAAAACCGAATGGTAGGCAAACTTAACGAACCAACTATCAGAGTCATGAATATGTAGACATCTACATACATATATACACACCTGGACATTAAAATAGGTGTGAAGAAAATAACTTGTAAATTAAAAAAAAAAAAATCATGTCCAAAATACAATATATTGATTAATAAGTATGGCGATCTAAGATCAAGGAAGAAATTAACAATTGCAACAAACGACAAAATTAATAAACTTCATTAGCAACCGAAAAATTACAAAACATTGCAATCCAAACAAAACACAGAATTGCAGGCTTACTTTAATATTGAAAATATTTAAAACCCATATTGCCGACTTAACGAAACGCTTTCACTTTCTTGACAATGATTTACTTAAATCTTGAGCATATATCTTAGGCATAAAATGGGAGAAGAATAAAAAATTCAACTTAACTAAACTGGACGAACGAAGACACATGTGCTTACTTAAATTAATGAAAGTTTTACTTGAATTAATGAAAGTTTGTAAGTTATAATGAGTAAGAGATGGAAAACTTCGTTAAGTAGCCATGGTTTAACGAACCTTTTGCGAAAGTACACGTTTAATGTTTTGCTCATTGTTTACCAGCTCCAAGCTTAACGAAACTTGTCTTAACGAATGTTAAGTCTGTCAGCTGCTGCCTGTCAGCTTTAATACAATGGACTAAAGATAAAGCGAGAGCTTAACGAAGCTCAACAAGCAGCACATTAAGCGGCGACCACAAATGCTCTGTCGAATTAGAGGCATTCATTAATCTAAACGCACATCAGCTGCTGAATACAGAAGCGTACAGAAGCCGCAGAAAATCGCTTGACAGAGCGTAAAACAAAATGAATGCGGTGTTAAATTTACAACAGCCACCACGCCTAACCAGGCCCCCGCCCCACCCCACAAATTATGCAAATTGGCCACGAAACGACTTGCGACTATATGTTAATCTTATCGCTGCTGCCATCAAGTAACAGTTTGGCCAAATAATCAACTGGAGTAGCGACAAAAGCAACGCTCAGCAATCCTCCAAATGGGCAACTCGGCAACCAAAGCGTGAGAACCACTGTGGGACCTAAAAGCACTTGCTGTTGCCCTCTCTCTTCCTCTCTATCTGGAAACAATAACTACGAATAAAAGTTGTAAGCACGTACGGTAAAACAATAACACTAATAATAGCAGCACTGCCTTACACACCGGTTTGTCTGCCGGTGGGTGGAAGGGGGGGGTGTGGAATGGGGGTCATTGGAGAAAACAATTGTACAATTGTACAGTAATCGCACACACACATTCGTAGCATGCATGCAAATTTGTCAAGCCTTGCCATGCTTAACAGGTACAGTTATCGTAATGATGAAAAGTAAACATCAACATCAGTCGCAAAACAATGCACAATAATGGAAAGCGCAAATTTAATTGAATAGCTCGTATAATTTGTCGCCATGCGAAATAGCAGCAAATTTAACGGCACTTTATATATACATAATGCTGCATTAGCTGGCAAATAGCAGTAAAATGAGAAACAAGCTTATTGCATTGCACACAGCGAAATGACAAGCGAACTGTGGGAGTTGTAACTGATATGCAATTCTCTTGAATCAATTTTCTTTAATACATTTTTAGTTTATTTTTGTTTTGTCTGTGATTATGTTAAGATTGTGCCCTGAGGAGTCTGAATGGAGGAGGGAGAGCAGAGAGAGCTGCACAGTATTTATTTATTTTATTTCAAACCCTTTCTTATCTTTATATAATATTTATTTAATAAATTCAATAATTATTTATTGTCTTCTGTGCAAATTACTATTGGTATATACAGGGGCGGACAGCTTATTTGGCGGAGTGTCAAAGAGAGAAAGTAATTACCTGCCATAAGCTAATCATTCATTATTTTTCTTAGTAGATTACTTTATGTGATGTAAAATTGTTAATTTATTAATATCAGCTTGAAGTCTTTTTCGCCGAGTTCATTTTATTTTTCGTTGATATACACTCAGCGAAATTCGATTGAACAAACATTTTTAGCATTTTATTTTGATCTACAAAAGTTACTTATTTAAATATACGTCAAATAATAAAGGAATTAAATTTCTAACATTAACATAACTATTTTTTTATTAATTTATTTGCTTTTAAAGTGAGGTTAAGGTGCGAAATCGTATTACTCGAAAAATGAAAAACAAATTGAAAAGATTTTTGTATTTGGTAGAATTATTTTAAATATTAATTATTTGTATATTTTGTACTTTGTCTTTAGATTTCCGTTCAATTTGTTTAATAATTCTTAAATAGATATCACTAAACGAAGTCAAAGGCTCATTTACTGCGAGAACATCAAGTGCAAAAGGTCGCTTGAAAATATATTGCCATTCATTACTTTAATAAAGAACAACAAAACAAAAAAACAAATAAAACAAAACTCAAGCAAAAAAGTCTAATCTTTTTTTAAACGCCGCTTAAGGCAAACCAATTTCCTGAGCTAATTTCGAATGAGTAATGGAATATCAAACGAACAAAGTTCGTACATTCTGATTTTCTTAACGCAATTAAGTATATTGTTTCATACAAATGCGTCATTTTGTTGCCGGGGTCGTTGAACTCTGCGAACTGAGTTGTAAAAATTGCTCGTAGTTGACTCTATGAGTAATAAATAATAATCTGGGACGCAAATATACAAGCAAAACTGCCTCATTCGCAAATATTTGCCATCGAGGCGCACGCCAAAAAAAAACAAGCAAAAACATAAAATAAAACCTGCCAGACTAGCAGATACTCTGTAAATACATAGCAATTTGCATATGCATATATAGATAGAAAATCGCCAGTAAAAGTGAATTATATATCGGAGCATAAAAAAAAGGAATCTGTTAACCAAACGAAATAAGGAAATGGGTTTCTGGCAATGGAAATGTTTATGGGGATCTGTCAAGCAGCCTGATTACTTTGTGCCACATTTGCACTACAACAACATATATTCGCTTGCTCCGATTTACATGTGTGTGTGTGTGTTTGTGTGTGACAAATGTTGCAGCGAGAGTAAACTGAAATTGTTTTGATAGAAGTGTTAAAGGAATGCGACTCCATTTGGCCTGGAGATGGCTGTCGTCGCTCTTGTTTTGTGGTCAGTCGCATTGGGTAATTAAATTGTTGTGGCTCGTAAAATGTCTGCGGTTAGCGGGAAATTCCCTCTGCTAGAAATTTTGTTATTTTTACTTTTATTTTTTTTCTCTTTTTTTCTCTTTTTTGGAACACTCATTTCAAGTGGCCGAATTGCATTTGGCTACACTGTCGCTGCTGTCTGGCTAAATGGTTCATAAAAAATGTTGTTGCAAACACAACAACGAGAGGCATCCGAGAAAATAGGTCCATAAAAACAAACTCTACTGGAAATGAGATGAAGCTGATAAAATTGCTTTAAATTTAATGGAATTGCATTTGGAGATTAAATTCGTTTAAGCGCAGAATCTCAATTTTCCCATCGCTCTTTCACTTTCCATCATTAAATTGTAGCTGCTGAAAATGTTATCTAGTTGAATGTCGAATGTTGAGGCAACTGCTGCATTAGAAATTCAGTTGGTAATGCATTGCAACATTTTCTGTGGAAATGCTCGACAGGCCTAGTTTTATGGAGTGTAATCCGAAAACAAATTAGATTGAATTGAATAAAAAAATTGGCCAAGATTGGATTTAAAACTTGTGTTTGATGAAGATTTAAACAAGTTTTTGCAGTTATTCTAATACCCATTAAAAATGGGTAAAAAGGGTATAATGGTATTGTGCAAATGTATGTAACAGGCAGAAGAAAGCACCTCTGATCCCATAAAGTATATATATTCTCAGGATCAGGATCAACAGCCGAGTCGATATAGCCAAGTTCGTCTGTCTGACTATAAGAGCTAGAGACTTCAAATTTGGAATATAGCTTTTCGTATACCAAGCGCAGATTAAGTTTGCTTTATTTTATCGATTACTGCCTGCGTTACTCGAATATCGATACATATCGATTTCCGTTAGCAATAAATGCCACAATTCTTTAGCCGGAATCTTCTAATTAATACATAATATACATATGCATATCAATGATGCACTGCCAGAATTTCATCAAGATCGGTTAAGAAACACCGAAGTTATAGTCAAAAGTTGATTCCCTTTCTGTCAGCTCAGCCGCAAGCATTTTCTGCTTGCATAAATATGCGCTTGCGTGTGTGAGAAAGAGATGGCATGACAATCGCAGTGAGCGTAAATTTGGCCATAAAACTGAAATATGTTTAACAACTGGGTTTGAAGTGGATCTCACTCGACTACAACACTCTTACTTGCCTTCAAAACTTATGCCCGATTTTGATACAATGTTATATTCTCTCCAGCTATATGAATTTAAATTGGAATTTGTGTGTATAAATGTGTGTGTGTGTGTGTGTGTGTGTGTCCATCAGGCAGAAGCTATTAAGCTGTCTGTGTGAGCTGCTGGCCAAATGCGCGTTGCCACCCATTACAAGCCAAATAGAACAGATTAATCTGCTGTGTAAATATGCTGCACGTATTTCACCCACACCGTTTTCGTGTTTGACCCCACCGAAACCTTACCTCGGCCACAAATGGGACCCGCAAACCAAAGCCGTTGTCGAACTTTCTAGGGACATACATATTACAGCAAATAATTTCTTAATGTTTTGGCCCGGCTCAAAACAAAAACCACAGCCAAAAAAAAAAAATGAATTTGGGCAATTGTCGTCGCATTTGGACCGCAATTAATTTTCATTACAAGGCAATAAGCCAAGTTAAACACGAATCAAGTAGCAGCCAAAGAGACAAGAGGCTCAAAGATTGAGGAGAGTGATGGGGGGGAAGGGGAAGGGGCATGGGGCATGTCAAGTTGGGCGCAACGTGTTGACATTAACAATTTATAAGAATTCTAATGCCGTTAAGAGTTGGTTGTAGAAAGTTTGCCAATGCTGGAAATGATAAACTGCTCGCCAGGACATGGCTTAAAGGTCAAAGGGAAACTTACGAGTTAGGAACCCATATATCATTTCAGTTCAGTTTTGCTTACCTGCAAAGAGAGCAGAAAACAAATATGGAAATTAGTCAAGTTTATGCGCTGAAAAAAGGTTTATTTAGCTAATGGAATTTTGATTAATCAAATAAATTGCGTTTAATTGCTAAACTTGGCCAGAATTAGTTTAATTGCCTGATTCCATTATCAAAATGTATTTTTTTCATGTACACTTTCCCATAAGCAACAACATTCTGGACACATTCAACATTTCCAAATATATTTATAATATCTGTAAAATTTCCAAAAAAAAATAAGCGCTAATTTGAAAACACAGTTTTTAATAAAATTTAATTTTTAAATGCTTTATAATAAACAAATAAAAAAAATAAAATTCCATTTAAGCTAAAAATTTATTTCATATTTTAATTAACTGATTTATTATTCATTTAACACAGACAAATAAAAAAATATTTAGCTGATTTAAATCAAATCACTTACAAGTTAACAAAAAAAAAACGTTGGCTAAAATAATTTTGGAATCTGGCAATAAATGTTTAAGCGAAATTGAACATAATATTTTGAGTGTGTGAATTCCAAGGTTTCAGCATATCTTTATTATTATATGTGTTATAAAAATAATATAAAAATTTAATAACATTTTCATTGCCAATTCAACACATATATTTATGTGTATTTTTGTATTCCGGCTACAAAATCATAAATATTTGAAAGCCAACAAATGAGCAACGCCTTCAACAACGAAATTATTTATGCCAAAACTGTTTGATTTCTGCACGACCCCCGATAAAAAAAAAAAAATACAAAAAAATTTAGTCATTTGCTTGAGGTCATGCAAAAAAAGAAACAAAAAGAAAAAAAAAAACACTTGAATTTAATTAATGGAAATTATAAGTACATCTAGTTAAGCATTGAATGGGCCGTGTGACTGAAGAGTCGCCTCGAACAAATCAAACGAAACAGTTTGCCCCTGAAGTGGGTGGAGATTTGCTCAAGTTGATTTCAATGATTTATTTTTGGCAATCTGCTGCGAGGCAGGCAATAAAACGCTGCTGCTGCAAATATCTCAGCAAGCGTGCAACGCGTCGTATGAGTAATTTTGCATTGTGTGCGTCGTGGCAGCAAAAATCCAAATCCAAAGTCAAATTCGATTCAATTGGTTTTCAAACAGTTTCAAAATAGATTTAGCTTTGTTTGACTGATTTTTCGACGCTTTTTCTCTCATTTTTCTTTCATTTTTCTCTAATTTTTCTTTCATTTTTCTTTCATTTTTCTCTCATTTTTCGTTTCATTTTTCTCTAATTTCTCTCTCATTTTTCTTTCATTTTTCGGGTCTAATCGAGCGAATTTTTTGTGTTTGCTGGCAAAGATTCTGCTCTGATTGTGGTGCTTGTCGATAAGCCGCTTTATGTTGTTGCTGTGGCATTATCAGCGAGTGTGCCTCGTCAAACAGCAATTAGCCTTTCCAATTGAAAAGACTGATAAATCTAAATAGTCGAAGATAAATACAATAATAAGTGGAAAGATTTCCTTCATTGGATTGATTTATACACATAAATTGTTGTTAACTTAACTTTATTTAAGTTTTCTTGAAATAGTTTCATGCGCAATTTTTATTTGAATTTTAGTTTAGCTTTTTTGACAGCGCTTCACAGCCATTTTGAGACCTTGACTGGCAACAAGCATTACAATGGCTCACTTGGGCCTTTTCCCCATCATCCTGTAAAGCC
This sequence comes from Drosophila nr. fundita, assembly GCA_035044245.1. Classification (NCBI taxonomy): domain Eukaryota; kingdom Metazoa; phylum Arthropoda; class Insecta; order Diptera; family Drosophilidae; genus Drosophila; species Drosophila nr. fundita. Next base: position 409,790 of record JAWNMG010000185.1, read on the forward strand.
TACGCAAAACTAGTTTTCCATTACACTAAGCCAACCCGCGACAGTGTCGAACTTGAAGTCCAAGTCAGTGTCCAATGTTAACAAAAATGACGTGGCCATAATTAAAGCAATCGAACAGGAACTCAAGAAATTGCTGCGCCAGCCATAAGCCATTGACGTGGGCCCATCAAAATAACAAAAAACACAACAACAAAAAATGATATACAAATAAAATAACGACGAGAAGATACCCTGTACTGTGCTAACAGAAGCCAATTCAAGATTAAACTGATTATTTTTTTATATTTATATTGTTTAAAGTCGACAAAAGTTTTGATAGACTAGAAATATTTAATTTAAAAAAGAGTTTGAAAAAACAAATAAATTAATGAATCAAAAATGTATTGCTAAATAATTCGGGTATTTATATTTAAAATTAAAAATATTTAAAATAAAAATATAATATTTAAATTTGGATAACAAAAATTAATGAAGTTTTCTGGGTCGATTTGAGGCAACCTCAATCAGAAAAAAAGGAAAATTAGATCAAGAATTGGTAAACCCGAAAAGGGATAAAAAATTAAATGATAAGAAAAGGTATATATAATAATAATAATGCTAATAATAATAATAATTATAATAATAATAGTGATAAGATAAATAAATAATAATAATATGAATTTCTTGCACTCCACAGCAAGGCTACTTTACGACCTGATCTGCACAGAGTCTGGCAACTCTGAAGACGAATCCCAACTCGGGACTCGAAATATTTTTTATGCATACCATCGGACCACCGACCACTCATGTCCAATTTGAAAATGTGTACAGGGTATATTTTTGTAAAAATGAAGTGAGCGAAACGAAATACTGAATAACTGAATGTAGGCAGCAAAATAAACGAAGGCAGCCAAAACTGCCAAACTAAACCAGTCCAAGTCTGTTTCGACGTCTTGTTCAGTTTTCGGCTTTTCGGCCAGTTGTTTGCACTGTACTCGAATACTTCCTAGGCGGCAGTTTTACTCTCTCGTCTCGTCTCGTCTCGGATGACGTCAACGCGTAAATATAACTATTTTTATACGTACAAATTGTGCCATGTTTTTTATGTGGCTGTGTGCGAGCGAGCGAGCGAGCGAGCGAGCGAGCGAGCGAGACAGCTGCATTGAACAAATGTCAAAAAAGTGTTTTATTCGAAAGGCGGCGAGTTGACTTTCGTGGCACACACACTTCATTAGGCAGTCGCCCCCAATGGGTTCAGTGAACCCGGGCCAGGACATTAAATTCTTGTTATTTGAATTTGTTGTGTAGAGAGATGGCTTGCCCCGCGTGGGCTTATCCAATCAAGAGATTGGGGAACGAGGAACACAACACGTGTCATGCCGCATTCGTATCTCAATCTTGTGTGGCGCACATTCCCATTGGCATTGACACCTTTCATTCCAATGACCGATATTACCAGCGGTGCTTTTGGCCATCATTCAATGGCTGCCAAACTGTCAACTGCGCTGTCGCCGTCACCAGAACGTTGTCTCAATCAGCAATAAGCTCTTTCCCCACTTCATTATTAATTTGATTGGATGACGCGACAAGTTTGCTTCAAGCTGATTTTTGTGGTCCAAAGCCAGCGATACAGTTAAGCGCATTGCCTCACCTAAGTCGCGTAACTGAATTCTAAACAGAGTTTTGAACTAAAATACTTGTGACTGATTTCAAATGAATCAATTCTTAAACTAAACCACATTTATAAATATATATATATATATATACATATTCCAGCAATAAAGAATTTTTTTTTTGATATTTGCAACATTAATTTCATTATTTTTTGGTCAGTTTAATCAGAGTTTTGGCCATGAGTTTTTTGGCATTATTTGTCAGCAGTGTTCAGCAATTTCTCACCAGCTGGGATTTCACAATCACGCCACTTAATTTGTCGCCCATTTGGAGCACTTTCTCCGGCAATAAATCAAGGCCTCGAGACACACACACAAAACGTTTCCCAGTTCTTATCCTGCCAACTATCTGTGCATTGTCTATTTGGCCAGCTTTGCTCTGATTTCTATTTGGTTACGTGGTAATTTAATAAACTGCTCATTTATCACTGACATGTGAGCTGTCCCTTAAGCAATAATTCCTTCACTCTCTCTCTCTCTGTCTCTCTCACACCATTATCCCTGCTGTCGTGCTGTGTCCCACAATTGACCCCTTGAAAGTGCTTTCTATTGGCTGCCCCTGTCTGACTGTACTCGCAACGCGCAACTTGACCGCTCGGCCACCAGGTCATTCGAATATTGTGTAATTATGATTATATGGATATATCGTGCCCCTTAAATACAGATTAAGCAGCAATCAGTGGCAAGCAGTTGCACGTGTCGCCAACTTGTGTTGCACAACTGAGTCATTTGGCAAGCAGCAGTTACGATTTTCTGCCCTGAAGAAATGTGCTCGAAATTTTGGGTAAATTGAGATCATTTCTAATCAAGATTTATATTAAAGAAATTCGCATTTAACAGAAATATTGTAAATAATATTTATATAAAATATACTAAATATAAAGATCCTAGATGAAATATTCTCACGTCTATCAGATACGTTCCACAATTTAACGTCAATTCCATTTTTGACTACGCCTACGTATTTCCCTTTGACACACACACGCACACATGCAGAGAGAGAGAGAGAGAGAGGCAGTCAAAAATGCCAAATTCAACCACTTTGTGGCTTAGCAAAGCACAAAATACGCAAAAGAAGACGAGATAAAAAATTGACCAAACCAATTCGATAAATCAGCTGCGGCAACTGTGTGTCTCCATGTACGTGTGTGTCCATGTGTGCATGTGTGTGTATGTGGGTGTCTGTACGTGCGGCTGGCCAAATTCGCTGCCAGCTTTTAGGCGCTTTTGAGCATTAAGAGGGAATTTCCATAAATTTGAAGAGCTGCTAGTCCGTTTGTTTTTGTGTTTTTGTTTTTTTTTTTGAAGAGTGACCAGCCTCGGTCAATGCACTTTTGTCCTTCGTTGTCTTCCTTTTCGAGTGCTTTTGCTTTTGCGTTGGCGTTCTTGTTGTTCTTGTATTAATATTAACCCACTTCAGCTTCGTATACGCATTTTATTTGCATACATTTTCAACTCACACACACACACACGCACGCTCACGCACACATGGAGAGCGCACCAGCTCCCTCTCAAGATACTGTCGCACTCACTCACACCCACTTGCTGCTCACTTGCGTTTTCTCTCTCGCTCTTCGAATGTGCGTTGAAAGCTTTGAGTTGCGCGCGCGTGTTTTGTTCACGTTGTTGTTTTTGCATTTGTTCTTATTATTTTGTTTTATTACTTTTTGTTCACGTCTTTTCTGCTTTGCGTCGCATCGTCGTCGTCGTTGTCTTACGTATGCACTGCCGCTGGCGTCGCTGTTGACGCTGGCGTTGACTTTAGCGCTTGCGTCGCTATTTTTTTTTTTTTTGTATCTTGATTTTGGTTTCAACGGTGAATGAACTCAGGACCTGCGGACGTTCAACCGTCAAAAAGCGCTTTTCGTTGCCTGCTCTTTTGCTTGTCGCATTGTAGCTGCTATTCTCGCTGTTGTTGTTATTGTTGGTGCTGTTCCTGTTATTGCTACTGTTCTTACATTGCTTGCTGTTGTTGTTGTCATTTGTTATCGCCGCATGCGTAACACTTTTGTATTTGTTGTTGTCGTTTCGCTTTTGCTCACTCTTTTTTTTCTTCTTTTTTCTGTTTACTGTTCTTTTCGCCTGCCCAGCTAAAATTGCAAGTTACTCGATTTTGGTGTTTTGTCAATTAATTTTTGATTTGTTTTACATATGTTGGTTGCCGCTTTTGCATTTGTCAAGCTGTCTTTCGATTATAATTTTATTGTCGACTCTTAAGCCGACTGATATTTTTTCATATGTCTGAACTTTATCTATAAAAAAACTATTTTATTCGAATTTTACTTTGAATTTTTCCCATTGTTGAGCACAAGCAGTAAATAAATTCGTAGTACAGTTGTTATTTTGTTCCGTCGCTTATCTTCAGGTGTAATAAAGTTAACAAATTATGGGTCTCCATTTAGATTAACTGAGAAAGTGAACGAATTTACGTGCTGGACGTCAGGCAAAACAGTTTCTTCAAATTTTAAAGATCTTAATTATGTTGAAAAAGTACGGAAAAATGCAAAAGGACTTTAAATAATTAAACATATATTCAAATATTAAATATGAATTCAGCTAAATCTTGAAAATTCAGAATATGTGGAATATAATACACAACTTCACAATACCCCTCCCGTCGAGCCCAGTTCTAATGAGTTCAGGATATAAAAGCGATCAATAAAATAATATTATTATTTAAGTTTAATAGAATTAAATCAAATAGGATGCATATTATTATTGCTGAAGTCATCCAGTTGGAATACTTGCCGGCATATCCTTTTCCAACCCCACATCACAAGGTTAGCGTGTACAAATTACTCAGATGTTTTCTCGACCCTGACTAACCTAACTCAACACCTACTCTACAAAATGCGGCTCTCGAAAATAATCAAAACCCAGTGAAGCAAATATTTTCAGGCAATTGGAAAAGCCGCAGCAGATGATGCTCCAACATGCATCAATCGAGCCAGCAACCCAGCAACCCAGCAAGCCACCAGCCGCCCACATGACTCTTACAATTTGGGGATACAAAAAGCTTGCCAGCAATAAAAATTCAAGTTCAACGAATTTTGCTCGCTGGGTAAATAACCTGAGCTCGGCCAATGCAGTCGACGTCTGCGTCTACGTCTACTTCAACGTCTACGTCAGCATCGGCGACAACACCCCAAAAAATTTGTGCTGTGACAACAACAAAACAAAAGGCCACATGCGTAGCACGCCCATTATTCGAGACCAAAAGCCAAAGCGTAACGCGAGAGAGACAGACTGCGAGCAAGTGAGAGCGGCAGCAGAGCAACAGCAGCAGCAGCAGAGAGCCGTACGGCAGCAGAGAGACAACCTTGAACTTAAGGCCGCGGCATTGCCAAAAAGGAAAGGCGTAAAATAAAGAAGTGTTTTGCACAACAGGCGAAGATTTGTTCTCCTTTCTCTCCCTCCTTCATCTAGCGCCGCAACTTATGCAAAGTTTTCGCTGTGCGAGCGAGAGAGAGAGCGGTGACAGGATGAAGATGCCGCCTTTAGATTGTGGCGCACGTACTTGATTCATTTAGTAATGGAGCAGATTACATGCCACTTGAGCAGCAGATGAGCGATACCTGATAATAACCAATATCTAACTGAATTTTTATTATGAAATTATAACCTAACCTGAAATAGAAGCGATGCTGCGAATCCCCAACAACGATTTTAATGGGAAATGCATTTTAAATGCAAATTCTTTTCGCAATTCACATTAAGAAAAATAATATTCGCAACTGATACAACTGGCGATAAGAAGGTATGACAAGATTTATAAATAAGTCATGCAACATCTGGAATACTTTTCAATAATAAAGATAACGAGCAAAATGTGATTGTGAGGGACTAGGTTGGCAAATAATAAAATAAAAATAATAATAGAAAAAAATATTAAATATTTTTGCACAATGTATAAAAAGTCCTTAAGCAAAACTGAAAAGGGATGAGTAATTGCAATTAATTAATTAATTAATTAATAATTGATTTTATACTAATACTTGAAATTTCATGCTTAAATATTCTAATGCAAATTTCTATAAATAAACTCATTCAAATACTACGAATTTTAGGCCGTCTTCAGCTGACAGGAACCTTCGTTTCAGCATATTACGATGTTAAATTAAGTCTACTTAATTTAAGTTAACATTTGCATTTCATACTTTGTGTAAGGATGTTAACACTAAAAATATGATTTTATGACTCAATTTTTACTTTTAAAAATAATTTAGTAGTGTTTTTTTTTTATATTTGAAAATTGAGAATAATAATGAAAATATTTAATCCTTGACATTTAATTTTCTTTTAAGAATAGTCTAGAACGAATGAAGGTCAACTTCGTTTGAAAATTAAGCTTTGCCATTTGATTCTTGCTCAGAAGAAGCCATCTTCGCCGAATTTGGCCGACAGCACAGCTCAAAGCTGCTTTAAAATTAATGCCACAAAACTCGACCCGAGCTTAACGGTGCCCCACGGCAATGCGAAACACCAGCAAAGTTGTTGCCACTATTAATACGAGATACTACATGTTGCATACAGATACATGCCATAGATGCATAGATGCTTGGCACACATAACAGCATAGCAGCATAGCAACAGCCATAATTAGTTTGGCTAATTACAAGCCAGAATGAGCAGGCATCTTAGCCACAGATGCGGCTAACTGTCATTAACATTACATGTTTATATTGTTTGCTGGCTGCTCAGGTTATTAAAGCACAAACTGAAACTGTATTTTCATTATTGTTGTTAACTCGAGTTAATAACCCCAACTTAAATCCCAACACCAACTCCAACACCAACTCTGACGTATGTGAAATTGATGCTAATAATGATTGTGGCTTACTGTTAGCCATATTGCCAGATTGGCAGCTTGCCAGCTTGTGGAAAAGCGGCAGGAAACACAAACACAATAAATGAAAACCGATTTTCTAATGACCTGTCAAACCGCAAAGCCAGAAGACAGTTTAATCAACGATTGCTTTATTGCAAAATCAAATAAATTAAGTAAAAAATACAATAAGTATATAAATAAAATATATATAAATATATACATGATTTGGGAAACAATTATTTTATTTATCTATTTATTATATTTTTTACTTAATTTATTTTGTTGAACTTCAACTAAAGTCAATCTACACAAAAAAAAAGTACCAAAATATTTTACATTAAATTAAAAATAAAATAAAGAATTAAATTTAAATTAAAAATTTATAACATGTAAAAATGTATATATTTTATATTTAAGTATATATATATAATGTTTATATATATTTAAAAATATTGCAAAAAATCTCTCAATATATATTTTGCTATTACTTTCAAGCAATCGACACAAAATTATAAAAAAAAAATTAAAAAAAAAAAGATAATAAAAATAAGTAAAATTGTTCAGATTTCGGTGAGTATTTAAGTGCAAATTGTTGCAACATTTGGTTGCAGTTCTTATGTGGATAAATAAATATATTTTTGCATTATAAGTATTGTAAATTATTATTTTTTTATGTCCCAAATATGCCCACATTACATAATGATTTTTTTTAATGTACATTTTTTTAATGTAATTCATAAAAATAAATAAATGCATAATTTATAAAAATAAATCAAAAATATATATATTATACATTTCTGACATGAAAAAAATGCTATAGCAACACGATCTGAAACTGACATATCAATTTAATTAAGAAACTTGTCAAGTCTGGATGTTTGTACTTTCATTTCAAATGTGTCTGTCTGTCAACTGCAACATGCAACTGAGCGAAGAGCAGCGCAGGATAAATACACGAGGCAATAATGATGCAACAGAGTAAAGGAAATAAACTCGCAGTTGCCACAAAGGAATCAGGAATCAGGAATCAGGAATCAGGAATCGGACGAAATGTTAAATTAATTTTATGACTTGACATGGACAGCAACAATAACAACTGCCAGAGAGGCTGACAGTCAATCAGTCAGTCAGTCAGTCAGTCAGTCAGTCAGTCAGTCAGTCAATCAGTCAATCAGTCATTTGGTCGATTGGGATGCAGCAACTTAAAGCCTGAAGTTGTTATAAACTTGGTCAAGTCAAGCGCGCAGCTTTAGCGGCTTCTAACGGTAAATACAAAAAATACTTATAAGTGAGAAAAAAAACATGCATATAAAAAATGCCGTATGAGAAGCCAAGGCAACAAGAAGAAGCAGAAGCAGAAGAACAACAACAAACATTGCCAAGTTGCAGTTGCCAAGTGGGCGCGACACCGTCGTCGTCGACGTCGTTGTTGTTGTTGTTTCTGCTGCTTTTAAGTCGTGTTGAACAAGGCAGCAACAACAGCAACAACAGCAACAACAGCAACAACTTTTGTTACATTCCTGACCTACTCAGCCAACTTCAACGAGACAACGGACTGGCCTGCTCCAGCACAGAGCAGGGGGTGCGTGGCGCGAGTGGGGGGAACGGGGTTTAAAGACAGCAGGTGGGGCAAGCATACGTACAACAAAACTGGGCGTCATTGGCTAAAGGATATGGCAAGAGCAACAACAACAACAACAATACATAAGACGCCATTAAAAATATATGAACTACACGAAAAAAAAGAAGAAAAATAAAAGAAAAAAAAAAAAACATTGGCTCAATGCCTGCCTCCAAAAGTAGTTAAACTTCAAAGCCGACATGCGACAACAACTGCAACAACTGCAACAACCACTTCCAGCGAGGCATGCGAAAAACGAGTTTTCACTACTTTTTCCTATTTCACAGCAACAAAAACGTGCCAATAACAACAACAACAACAGCAACAACAACAAAATCAGCAATGCAAAGAATAGGCTGCAAAAGCAGACGAGGCAAAGAAACAACAACAACGTCAACAACAACAATTTGTTGTTGCGCATTGGGCGGCTGCATTGTAGCTGATGATGACGTGTGCACAGTGGGTCTAATATTATTTGCATTTTTTTTTATACCAACTCTCAACTGTCGCTGCGGAGATACATAAACATAATAAACAACAAACTATAAATCAACATATATATGTTTAATTAGGTCAGGTCATATATATATAGATATATATACTGTCATAGGAATAATCGGCTAAAAGATGAATCATTGTATGAAAAACTTTTTGTGATTAGTTTAGATTTCTATATCAGATTACTATATCAAATAGCTTTCATGGGAATTATAGATAGGTTTTTTATATCTATAGGAAAATTTAGATGTTAGCAACTTGACTTGAAAAGCTTTCTTGTTTTAATTATTGTCTTTCTTTATTTTCATTTTGAATATACTTAAATTAAGCCCATACTTATATTTTCATGCTGCTTTTTTATATTATTCTTGTTATTACTTTTTAACTAAATAAAATTTTAATTATTATTTTCTTTATTTTATTTATTATTTAGGCAGCAATTACACCACTGTGGCTTCTGCTGTTTCTGTTGTTGCTTCTCAATTTTGCAGCAGTTGTTTGTTTTTGCCACAGCGCAGGCCTCTAATCCAGTTTTGTGAAGCGTTATTTTTTTTCATAGCTCATGTTTTCCAATAAGCCACCTCTTTTTCTATCGCTCTTTCTCTGTCGCTCTCGCTCTCTTTCTCTGACTTTCAGCTTTGTTGGGTGCATGCAACTTGAACGAGTTTACAGCTAGTTGGCAACAACAGCATTACAACACGTTACAAGTGCACAGGCAACGCCGATGGTCACGTTGCAATGTTAGAAATGTTTTTCCACAACTATTTTTTCTTTTTTTTTTCCCCTCCCCTCTCTCTCTCTCTTTGTCTCTCTCTGTCTCCCTGTGGCGGATACTTTTTTTTTGGTCATGTTCAGTTGCCCCGCGAACTTCACGCGCCTAGATCCATAATTTGTTTCACACAGTTATTTTTGGTCTGCGGAGTATTACCGCACAACTTTGTCCCACTGTTGCTGCATTTGCCGTTAGACGAAAGCTTGTCGTGCTTTTGATTGTTCGTGTTTGTGTGGTCGTGTGTGTGTGTGTGTGTGCTTGCGTGTGGATTTCGTGTCTGTGTGCCAATGCCGTTTATAATGAAGTTTCCTGTCGATAAAGTTCAACTTCAAAAGCTGGCCAACTTGGCGCATTGTTTGTGTGTGTGTGTGTGTGTTTGTAGCAAAGTTTAAGGTGGGCTTTAATGGCTTTTTAGGTAAGTTACTGTAATTGTGGTTGTTGTTGTTGCTGTCGTTGTTGTCGCTGTTATTGTTGCTTGTGTCTGCACTTGTCCAAGCTGCTGTTGCTTTTTGTTGTTGTACCTATTTTATATGCAGTAAATTGTTGTTGTGTATATTAAGTTGCCTTGAGTTGTGGCAGTTGTTGTTTTGGGGCGAGTGAAATTAAGTATTTATATAAATCATTTACGTAAGCACAAAATGTGTGCAACTCTCTTAAAGTCCATCTTTATAACCAGAGAAATTCAAAACAAAAGCAAAATTAACTAAATTATGCAAATTGTGGAGCTTTATTCTAAAAATATAATAAATACACTTTTTTTAATAATAATAAAAAATATATTAATTTACAAGTCTACATAATAATAATAATAAAAAATTGCATTTTGGCTCATTCTATCGATGTATTTCTTGATTTATTTGGCTATAAAAATAGACTTTAAATACATTTAAATGGATACTGCATTTAATTGCTAATTTTATGATAATTTCTTTATAAACAATTTATCTTTTTTGCCAATTTTTAAACATTTAAGTTTATTGCTTTTGCTCAATTGACGAGATCACAATAACAACTGCAATGCTGTTTTTGAAAAAAATACATAAAAACAGAAGTAAACAAGATTAGTTGTCAATGGTCTTCCTCTTATAGGCAAACCCACCCACAAAATGAATGAGCAACAGCAGCAGTGGCAACAACAACGGTAAACTTTCAACAGCATTAAGACAATGCACACAATGCAAAGAACCAACCCAAAAAGCGCACGACAAACAACAATTAGCAAACACATACAAACAAACGCCCCGTGACGTAATAGGCAGCAGGCAGCGCAACACACAGCAACAACAACAATAACAAAAGCACAGCAGCCGCAGCACACATGCAAAAAGCAAAAATGGATAAGAAACTCGAACAGAAAACAAAAAAAGAACGCATCTGCGTCGGCGTCGACGTCTGCGTCAGCGTCGGACAAACAAATTACACACATTATCAAATTGTAACAAGATCAATACATTGAGATAAGTCGACTGCAGAGTGAGCGAGAGAGTGAAAGAGAGAGAGCAAAAATGCAGCTGAGCATCAGAAACAACGCAAACTATGCGAATGACAACAAAAAAAAAAGACACATAAAAGTGCAGCATAAAATCCTGACACATTACTTTTACAGTTGTGTAAGGACACGCAGTGGGGGCAGCATAAAAGCGTCACCAATTCAGCTACTACAGCTACTACTACCCACACACACACAAACGCACACACTCACAGGCAGCGACACAAGCGGCTACAGCAACAATGAAACGATGTGGCATTGGAACACAACGTCGACCCATTGCCATTTTGTTTGTGTTTGTTTTGCTCCAATTAGCAGGGCAGCTGCGAGAGCACCACTGCAATTGTTAAGCTCTCGCTCTCTGGCGTGCTCACGTTCTCCGCGCTCTCAGTATTCACTCTCTCACTTGTGGCGCTGTCGCTTGCGTCATTTTGTATTTGCAAACGCAAAAAGCGACGGTTTAGCGCAGTGCAACTTTTGCTTTTGGCCTGTGCTGGGGCGGCGGTGAAAGCTGCTTGGGAATCCAAACAGCTGCTTGTCGCCTTGTCGCCGTGTCGTTTCGCCCAGCTACTCTGTGTGTGTGTAAGTATGTGTGTGAGTGTAAGTATGTGTGTGTGTGTAAGTATGTGTGTGTGTGTATGAATGTGTTTCATTGTCAGTCGCCCCATTCATGACAAAGTCGACGCCGCTGTCGCTGCTGTCAAAACGCCGGTTGGGATAGGATTCCAAACTTCCCCAAAAACCAAATATTATTATTGCAAGTTGCTTCATTTATTTCTCTGAGTGTATTTTTTTTATTATTTAAACTTGTCCGCTTTTGTTGCTACTTTTGTTGTTGTGTTATTATGCGAATTTCGAGTTTTTGCTCTCTTTAGAATTTTGCTAAAATATTTTTATGTCTTTGTTTTCGTAGAAATTGTCAAGCTAGTTAAGTCATCGATGGGCGTGGTTGGAGGAGTTTTATTATTTTTTGTTCTTTTTTTGCGCACTAATAACACAACAAGAGAATGCAAATTATTTGCCAAGGAAGGCGAGTGACCGCCAAAAATAATTTCAAGGAAATATTCTTGCTTACCCCCCTCAACCGCCACACCCCCCCTCCTTTTCCATGCCAATGAGTGTTCAACACGAAACGGAAATTTCCTTATGCGAAAAATGTAGATTGTTGTTGGAACAAAACGGAAATAGTGGGTCACGTTTTAGGGTTGCGACGGTGTGCGAGGAAAACTTTATTATTGCTTGGATTTTCTTACATAGCGGAAATGAAGATATTGAGCTCTTTTCTAACTGTAATTGGATGGGTCTGTTTCCGTTCCAATAGGTCAGCTGAAGGTCGCTTTGCAAAAAAAAAAAAAGATGATTTATTAGCGCAAAGAAGAAAATAGGAGAAGAGTTTGTTTAAATTAACTTAAAAGAATATTAGCAAAATACTTTTTTTTAGCTGCATTTTAAATATGCATATATAATGCAAAATACTTAAAATTTCTAACTCCATTGCTTGAATTTAATTTTAGAGCTTTTTAATAGCTAAGCAAATTTAAATTGTTGCTGACATTCATGATAACCTTATCGCGAAACGTTTAATCAAAATATGTATTTTATTTCTTTCATTTTTTTTTTGTATTTGTTTTTTGTGATGTGTTTGAGATTTACGTTTTTATTGGCAACATCAAAAGACAATAAATAGATCAAACTAATTAAAAAGCACTTTCGAGCGCACAATTTGTGCATAAATCTTTCAATATGGCAATCAAATCGTAAAACCCAAAAGAATTTCTCATGAATTTCTCAAAAGCGAACATTTTAATTAAAGATGATAGAAGGGTAACACGAGCAAAAATGAGAAAATAAAAATAGTTCAATATATAATTTGATAAAACTTGTGTATGTGTGTGTGTGTGTGTTTTATTTTCACACCCAGCAATTGAATGGCATATTTGACCCGAGAAAAATTAATAAGAATTGAACTAATAAAATGAATGCTGGAAGAACAGTGAAATTCTTTTGAACTGCTGTCGTTTTTTTTTTTGTTAACTTTATGCGGCAGCAGATGTGGCTTAAACACCAAATAACGGTCTTTTGCTCAGGATTAGGTTTAAGCGCTTGAAGAATTTGCCAGAATTGGTTGAAGTGAGAACATGAAAACATGATGAGAGCCCATCGGACATTATCACAACTTTAATGAGCTCCAATAGCGTAATAACGTAAGCAATAACAGCAACGGCAACAGCAACAGCAAAAGCAACAACAACAAGCATAGGAAGCATAGCAGTGGCTAAAAGTTGTTTCTTTTTCAACTCGTTGTGTGTGCTGTGGCCGTCGCTCTCTTTGGTTTCGTTCGGTTGGGGTACGATACGAACGAAAAATGCTAACGAAACGAAAATGCAAAATGTCAATGTCCTCCACTGTACAGTTCAGCGCCACAATTGCGTCGCAGTTTTCGTAGTCCGGCACCAAAAGCGCCAAGAAATGTTCTTACGCTCTCGCGGAACGTTGTGGTATTTGGAACAGAGACAGCCGCTCGCTTGCTCGCTCGTTCGTTTGCTGGTTTGCTCTCCTCCGCTTCGCACTGTTCGCAAAATGTACGTAACGTAAGCAAAAGGCGTCGAGTGGAGCGAAGTGCTATTGTGTGTGTGTGTGTGTGTGTGCATGAGAGAGATAGAGGGATGTGTGTGTGTGTGTGTGTTGCGTACTTTTTGTACTACGTATAGTTAAAAAAGTTTCTTGATATCCCAACCGACATAAATCCACAGCAAATACAAATAATGTCGATCGGCGTCGCCGTTACTCTTTTTGTTGTTGTTGTTGTTGTTTTGACTTTTGCATTGGACAAGAGCAAGTTTTTTAATAAACGACGTCGTGGCTAACAGCAAAAGAAAAGAACAACAACAACAACAAATGAATAACTTTTTTTTTGTTGCTAATAATTTGATGAAAAACGGAAATGCCATATTAGATTTACTGCTTGATAACAACGCCAGAAGTTGCCAGCGCTCCAACTACATGTTAAACTGAAGTGCTTACAACTGTTATCCGCAACTAGTTTGCCAGCATGTTGCTGTGTCTAAAAAAGTTCGCCAGCAGTTCCGAGCCGTTTACCTTATAATCCACTTGACACTCATACTCATATCATATGCATAACGGTTAACGGAATTTCATTTTAAAATTGTTTTCTCTTTTTTTTCTTCCACTTTTGCAGTTTAGTTGTAAATTATAAATCGCTTGAAAAGTCAACTTTAAAACTTTTCTTCCTTTTTCTTCCTCTTTATAGAAAACAAATTCAAAATCATGTTGCAGACTTTGGATATAATGCAACATGATTTTTTAAACTTGAATTAATCTCAAAGTATCTGCTAAAATCTGCTCATACAAATATACAAATTAAATGTTAACAAAAAATTAGAGTTAACACACAATTTTATTTATATTAAATATATTCACTAAATCGGGGGAAAACTTACGCCCACTTTCAGAATGAGTTCAAATCAATGTCATCCGAATACATACCTGCAAATAAATAAGGTAAAAAAAACGTCAATAATTATTGATTGAAAACTAAATATAATTAAGATCTTGTTAAGCATTTGAGTTAGTGGGTTAGTCGAGAAGAATGACGACAATTAGATACACTTGGACTTGGCCTATTCAAAACACTTGTACAATTTGATGCTGCTTGTTATCAAAATAATACAAAAATAATAATGAAAACAAAAGCGAATTTCTCACAGCTGAGCTGAATAAAAGGAAACCCATGCGAAAATGGGCAAAAATGCTAACAAATAAAAAGCGAAACTCTCTCAACAAAACACAAAGCACAAAAGGAAACCATCAAATGGCGAGACCAACTTGTTGTAATTGTTGTTGTTGTTGTAGTTGTTGTTGTTGTTGTTGTTGTAATTGTTGTTGATGTTGTTGATGCTTTGGTCTCGCTGCTCAGCACGTGTAATCAAACACAATAAGCCATAGAAAATGATCATAAAGAGCGACGCTGCATAAAAAACCTAATGGAAATAATGCGAGCAAGAGTGGAAAATTGCCATAAATATATATATATATGTATTTATATATATATAAATCTATTTATATATATATAAATAAATATGCAAAGAAAAATAAAGTGACAATAAAGCAAAATGGCAAACAACAAGTGGAACAGCAGCAGCCTGTCAACAACTGCACAAGGCAAAAGGTGAGACCCAAAAATCCTCTTGCACACACAGACAAGCACGCCTGAAAGGGGGAGGGAGTGGGTGGAGTGGCGACACTGGCGACAGCGAATGGCATAAATTAAGGTTCGGGCTCAACATGTTGTGTACCAAAGCAATACACAACAACAACAACAACAGCGGCAACAACAACAACGACAAACAACAATAACGACCATAACAAAGTCTACAAGTGTCCACCGCACAGTGGGCGAAAGTGCTGCCAAAAAGTAATCGATTTAACATTTATTCCATAAAATTATAATTTCATTTATGATAATTGATAAACTTACTTCAATAAACTTACAATAGTTTTGAAAAAATTTATTATTATTAAATTATTATTAATATTTAAAAAAAAAATCAACTTAATGACAGAAAATTGAAAACTCGTTCAGCTAGTTTGCTTCTCACATAATTCACATTCGAAACGTTTGCTTTTTAATATTTTGTTTTTCAATTCATATTTGGAGTGTGTTGCACCACTGTGCGAATGGCGTGGGCAATGAAGCAGTGTCAATTTGATGATGTCCTTGCTTTGGCTTCGTACTTGCAACACTTGTTTGTCTCTCGATGTTGCCATGAGATCGCCTCCGCTGCATTGCCACTAACCACTCCCCCTCCAACCACCTACAACACCAAACCCCTCGGCGCGTCAGTCCACAACAACAACAACAACTGGATGAGCAGGGGGGATGAGGCAGGCAGCCTTCTAGTTAGCATATTTTACAGAGCGTGCCACTTCTAGTGAAACATGATGTTTTGCTAATGCGACAGATTTACACGCCGCTTTCCATTTGATTTGCTAGTTTATTTAGCAATAGCACCCCCCTCCCGCCACGCCCCCCTCTCATCCCAGTCACGTCTGTGAGACACATTTTAAAGGTAGTTTCAAGTCCCGTAATTATTCGAATATGAACACACCCCAGAAACTGTCTGTCTGGCATATACGAAGTTTTGCAGGAAAGTTTCGCGGAATCGCTAACGTAATTAGTATATGCTTATGTATGTATTAAGGTATATATATATATATATATGTATATATATAGTATATGGTCAGATATTAAATGGTAATTTCTACTGGTCTTCGACTGAACAAGGGAAACAACAGACAACAATAACAAAGCCATTTCGATATGGCATCATAAACAGGTTGTGAGTTGAGAATATGAAAATGCGTCGTAATAAAAAAGTGATTTTGCAACGGTGTCTTAGATAAGCAAACGGTTTATGCGTAGTTCACAGTTAACATTGTTGCAATCAATTGGCCAATATTGCATTTTGAAAGCGGCCAGCACTGATTGCGGCTCAATTCAGCGATTAAAATATTTTCAAGAAAATTCTGAAATATGCAATTCACTTGCTGAAATCTGAAAAATATTTCTTCTTTTCAAATTTTTAATTTTAAATATAATTTTAATTTTAATTTTAATTTAGTTTAACTTAACTTTTTACTCTGTGTATTTTTTGTGGCTATCGACTTTAGTTGAAATGGAATATATAAATAAATAAAAAAATAAAAAAAAATCGAATTGATTTTCATTGAGTTGGTTTAATCAAATCTGACATCACTATTAATAATTAATAATAATTAACAATTAATAATAATTAATGCGCTTTCTTTGAGTTGGAACTTGTTCTTCAATCTGCTTGATTTTCTGCTAAATTATTTGCAATTGAAGTTTTTATTATTATTATAATTATTAATTAATTTAAATTATTTGTAGCATTAGTGAGCTTATAATAAACAAATACTTAATTTAACATATTTAATAAATAATAATAAAATAAGCGCATTTCGCTCCATTCAAGAACCAAAACTAAAGCAGATCTATCTCAAAAGTATACTACATAAAACCGTAAATAAGTCTAAATTAAATTAACATAAATATTTATAAATATTTTAATAAAAATATTCGCGAATTTCAATGAGTAATAATTTATTTATTTATTAATCTACTGTCTTTCATCAACTAATAGGTTTATTTATACATTTTGCTAAATTCTTGAGCCTTTCGCCAATTTCGATGCTAATGAGCAACAATTTGACGCATGCTTAAAAATATCTGAATCTTGTGGTATTATTTATTTATTTTATTGTTTTGCTTTTTTTCTATGCATAAAAATACACTTAAGTAAATTATAATGTGCAAATCCAACACTTTAAATTATAACCGATTCTTAATAATTAATTTTTAATTTAACAATTTATTCGTAGCTTCAACTTTACTATATTTATATGTATATTTAAATATTTAATAATATTATAAGAAAAATCTATTAATTGCATAATATTTAAAAAACGAGGTTAATGACTTTGTTTTACAGTTTATTGCACTTGAAAAAAAAAACCGAATAAAACACAGATGATCAGCCGAAAACGCATCTCGAATTCGGCTCGCATTTTACGGATGCCGATGCAGGCGGGTCTGCTACGACAGCACTTGCCAGATACAGATACTTTGCGCCAGATAATGAGTTACTAGCGAGGGCAAAAGTATCTGCCGGATATTAGCTGCAAACAAACACAACAACAACAACAACAACAACAACAACAAAAACAGAAGCAAAAGCACAACTAGTGCGACATGTGTCGCGTCATGGAGACTCGAGCACAGGAGTCCTCCTCCTCCCAGTTCTTCCGCGAACTCATCAGCAGAGTAGGAGGAGGAGGAGGATGTGGTAGGCAAGGGGAACGGGAATGGGGGGAGGGGTGGAAGTGTGGGTTTGGTGTCTGCAGTTCCCTTGTGAATCACAGCGTGTTGTTTCACTTGTTTCACTCCTTTTATTTTCATTTGTTTTACTGCATTTAATGTTGCATGGCAAATTTAATTTCTAAATTGCAGCTGTTGTCGTCATCAGGCAGGCAGGCAGCAGCAGAGGCAGCAGCAGAGGCAGCTGCAACAGCAGCAGCAGCAGCATTTGGCGTCTGTCGTAATCTTTCCAATAGAATCATAAATCATTTCATCAAAAATGCTGCAAGCAAAGAAACGCTTTGCTCCAAGTTGGCCAGCAAGTTTGGCAATTTATTTAACGCTTCTTTGTCATTATTTATATTATTTATTTATTAATTAATTTATTTAATGTCAACTAAAGTAAGTTGCAACAAAAAATACACAGAGTAAAAAGTTAAATTAAATTAAATTTCAAATTATATTTAAAATTAAAAAAAATTCAATGGAAGAAATATTTTTATTATTGTAAAAATATATATAAAAAAATAAATATATATAAAAAAAATAAATAAATATAAAAATAATAAATAAATTAAAAATATATATATATGAATATATAAATATTTATTTTTGATAAAGGGATAAATATAAAATATTGTTTTAAACTAAGCATCTGTTTAATCAATAGTTTAATAAACAAATTAAAACATGATAAATAATTATTTAGGATAAGAAATTTTGAAAAAGTAATAAATTTAAAATATGAAAAAAAATAGACAAAATAAATAAATAAAAAATAATTTACTTAAGTCTTAAAATTCTTTAAAATAAAAATAAAATAAGTTTCATGCTCGATGCGCGACTCAATTGTGGTTTATATATATATATATATATATATATATATATATATATATATATATACACATATATATGGCTGATCTGACACTTTGAGCATACATATAGAGTTTGAGGCAACACAAAGAAAGTCAAATAACTGACTCATGCAGCTGTCTGGATAATTGTGCATGTGAGTATCTGACGGATACATATTTGCAGCAGCACATAAGCTGGCTCTAGATATATATATATATATAGATATATATATATGTGCTATCTGTTGATTACACATAAGTAGGACTGCACCTTTGCATTATGGCTGGCCCCAAATTGCATGCTTAATTGCAATAAAAACAAGCAACGCCCACGCCCCAAAAGAAAAAGCAGAAGCAGAAGCAGAAGCGGATGGACATAATGGACGGACGGAGGGAAACAGCGAAGCATTTTCATTAAATTTTCGCACAAGTGAAAGACACAAAACAGCTGCAAACAGTGCAGTGAAAATGAAAAGCTAACCAACACAAACACACACACACAAGCACACACACACAGCGAAGAGCAGCAAATAAATGTATAAAAGTTGTGCAGTTGCACTGACTGCAGCTGAATGCAACTGCAACAAAAGAGCGCACATATGCTCCTCCACAAGCACAAGAAGAAGAACAACAAGAACAAGATGAACAATGGCCAGCAATTTGGCAATGCTTGCCACGCCCAAAACTAACAACGAAATTGGGTCTAATTAACTCAAATATTTTACGCAACTTATTTATTTATTTATTTTTTAACTGTATATTTAATTTACTTATTTTTTTATATTTTAAGCAACTTATTCATTTTTTTTTATAAGTGTATATTTAATTTACTTAATTTTTTATATTTTACGCAACTTATTCATTTTTTATTTATTTATTTTTTAACTGTATATTTAATTTACTTATTTATTTTTTATTTTTCTTATTCATTTTTTATTTATTTTTAGCTGTGTTATTTTTTTTCGCAAATTTATATTTATTATACTTAATTTTTTATATTTTTTACACAACTTATTCATTTTTTTCTTGATATTTTTAGTTTTGTTATTTTTTTTTATAATTATTATTATAATTCTATTTTTAAATTATAATTCTCCAAGGTAGCTGAGCAGTCACACAAATAATTCTCAAGCTGTGTTCATCAAGACCCCAGACACACTCCATAAAAAACAGCTTTCGGTTTGTAAAAAGTTTTATTGGCAAAGTTAGTTTTAATTATATATATATATATATATATATATATATAGTTTTATATATAGAACAGAGTGCTCAGAACTGCATTAGCCACAAGCCTGCATGGCCAATAAATAATGCGCCTAGTTTAATGAGTCACAGCTCTTAAAAATTAAAAAAAAAACAACTTAAAATCAAATGAAAAAATAAGTTGTAAAAATCATGGTCAAAGTTGTTGGTTTTTTTCTCATGTGCGGAAATCGCGGCAATTAATATAAATGGCGAGCAAATAAGAATAATAATAATAATTTGATTGTGTTAAGGTTCTTGGTTTAGTTGTTATGATTTTTAATTAATAATAAATGCAATCAATTTGTAAGCCTTTTGTTTACTTTAATTACACAATGACCTCAGCAAATAATGTGAGTCATTTGAGTTTGGATCGCTTGGTTTTGGTTTTGGTTTTGATCGCTGGATCGACGACTTGTGGTTTTATGCAGCAAGGTTGTCCTAATTACTGACTAGCAAAAGTTCTGAAATTATTTTTTTAAGTGTAATTGATTTTTGAACATATTTAATTGAAAGCAGCAATGCTAAAAATCTACATTTTTGTGCAAGTTTTAAGCTGATGTTTTTTTTGCATTTTTTTTTTTAATTGGATTTTTTTTTCTAATTTGTTTTTTTTTAATTGGCTTTTTTTTTATATTTTGTTTTCTTTTGTTTTGTTTTGCCAACGCCTGTCAATGGGCAAGTTCCAGTTCAATTGGCAATGCTGTCAATTGAGACAATTCGATAAGTGATTCAGTGAGTTCAAATGCATCTAATCGGCCACATCGCGGCGACAATGAAAAACGAAATTGAAAACTGGCCAGAATGTGAAAATGAAACACGTCAAGACGAGAGGTGGCAAAAAATAATAATGCTGACTGCAAAATATTTAAAGTCATTGTTAATTAAAGGAATTTGATTTTGCATAAATAGGTGAAAGTTAGAAAAACATAAACTAATTATAAATGGATTTGCTGCACAATTTCTGCGTCAGACATTCGTCGCAAATGAAAATGAAATGTGCTCTGGACGCTATTGAAGGCAATCAGCCATCCATCCATCCAACCATCCAACCATCCAACCATCCATGCATCCATTCATCCATCCATCCACTCCAGACCTCAATTGGAAGCTGAAGCTGAAGCTGGGACTGAGGCTGATGCATACCGAAAAGTCTGTAGACGGCGCTGACGAGACATAAAACGAAGCGACAGATGAGTTGATGGGCCAGACACACACACACACACACACACACACACAAAACTATATACAAAGTGTGTGTGTGTGTATGAGTGTGTTTGTGTTGTGTATAACTGGCATGTATCATTGTGCCAGATATCTCTTAGCTTTTATTACGCATGGAAACAGAGCCAGACAAAGGAGGGAGAAAGAAAAACGCACACAACTCGAGTGCTGTAAAGAATGTGCAGCACCAGCAGCAGCAGTAGCAGTGGCAGTGGCAGGCATGACCTACCCCAAGGCGAAAATTATTATTATTTCTTTTCTTTATATGATTTTTTGTTATTTTTTTTTTTTATTTATGTTTTTTATTGCCGGTTGTCGCTTGGCTGGCAAAAAGGCAATGCGATTTGCCTTTGGCATTATTACTCACAGCGAAGAAGAAGAAGAAGTAGAAGAAGAAGAAGCAGCGCAATTTTATACGGCATGCTGAATCCTACGGCTCTCTGCGCTGCGCTGCTCAGCTCTGTTCAGCTCTGCTCTGCTCTGCGCTGCTCTGCTCTGCTCTGCTCTGTCCACTCATTGTTTCAAACTGCAGGGCAATAAATGAGTAATACGCCATTAAACAAAGTTTGCACAATGACCAACATCCCAGCAGAGCGACAGACAGACAGAGCGACATACCGACAGAGCGACAGACAGACAGAGCGACAGACAGCCAATCTGCCAAGCAGTCATTGATTATATTTGCAGTGCACTAAAGCCGCCACACATCATATTTATTTATTGCCGTTAGCAGTTGACTCAGCAAAAATACTTACATTAAGAAAAAATTATAAAATAAAAAATAAATTAAATTAAATATACATTTAAAAAAAAATATGCAAGCCAAGTGGCAAAAGTTGGCACAAACGCAAAGAAAGTTGAATAAACAAAATACTTACATAAATAAAAAAAAAACCGAATAAATTTCATAATATATATATTTAAAAAAAATATCCAAGCGAAGAAAGTGGAATATTATTTTATGGAAAAAGTTTGTCTTATTTTTTAATTTATATATATATAATTTTTAACTTTATTTTAAATTTAATTCCATTTTTTTACTTTTCTGTCGACTGACTTTAGTTGAAATTAAATAAATTAATAAATAAATACATAAAAAAAAATAGTTTTCATTTGTTTCAAAATAAGCATTTTTTCACTCATTTTAAAAATTAATCAATTATTTACTTATATATTAATTAATTACTTATATAGTATTCCAAAATGTATTTTCGTTTTTATACATTTTAATTTCTGAATTTTGAAAAACACAAATTATTAAAATTTATCAAATTTATATATCCCAATTGCTGAACTCTACGAATCTGGCTATATTTAAACAAATTCAAACTGTATAATATGTAAAATTAAAAAATGAATATTCTGTGTCAACTGACAATAAAAAAAAGAGTGAAAAAATTAGACATGCAATGCGCTGCAGTTGAGCATAATTTGGCATTATTTTAATAGCGTCACATATCTATAAATTTATCAGATAATCAGACCGTGTCTAATGCCCAACAATGATACGGAATATGAGAGAAGCAAAAGCAACAAAAAACAGCAAAAAAAAACTAGCAACAATCTTGGCCATAAAACACGGCGTACTTGCGGATACAAGGCATAAAGACAAAGGCATTAAATTACGGCAAGCCAATCTAAATCTAGTCAGGGCAACCTGAAAAGGCGACTAGCCAAGCAACCCGACTCTTCACTATATATACAACTTAATAGCCACTACTAAAGTTAGACCCATGCTCTGTGCGATATGTGTCTAAACTTGATTTCAAAGTTAAACCAACCTTAACCAACATTTATAGACATCAAACGTAGCAAAAACTATGCGGCGCATAGAAGCGAAACAGCGGCTACGAAAACCAAAACTAAAATTCACAAACAAATACACAGAGAAAAAAAATAAACACCAAAAACTGAAAAGGCATCAAGCCAACAAAGATTTTCATTGGCTAATTAGAATACCCTGTAGCAAAAAGCAGAAATAATTTTTATTTTTTATTTTAATTAAATTAAAATGATTATATGAATATGTATTATTTTTGATATTTGAGCAGAGGGTAGCTGCTAGTCGAGCAGTGTCGAGCCAACAAAGATTTTCGTTTGTCTATTTAGTATACCCTGTAGCAAAAAGCCGAAATTTTATTTTTTTTATTTTAATTAAATTAAAATGATTTTTTTTTAATTATTTGTAGTCCAAATTTTTTTTTATTATTTTTTTTTATTTTTGAGCAGAGGGTAACTGCTAGTCGAGCAGTGTCGAGCACTGTCTGATTTTAAACTTGATTTGCTAAAATGTGCGTTGAAGGTGAAGTCTTGCTATTGAGGTAGCCAAGTTAGCAGGCAGCGCTGAGCACTCGAAGTAATGAATGCCAGCCAAAAACAAGCAAAAGATGATGTTGATGGTGTAATTAGGCAACTCTTGAGCCAGCAATGAATGAATCAAAAGAGCAAAGCAACAAAAATTGTAAGCGAGCAACAAAAGACCTTGAAATTGGGAGGAATGGAGGAATGCAGGCAGAACCATTATTTTTACTTATTACGACCGGAAAATGCAGAGGGTGTTGTGTCTCAAGATTCTGACAAGCTGAAAATCTTCATTTGATTGAAATGAATGGTAAAAGTGAACTAGTTGAGAGTGCTAGACTTGAGCATGCCCTGTACATGATTTATTTTTCACATTGAAAACTACTTTAAGAAGTGACAAAGTCAACAATATTTAAGTTTTAAAATTGAAAAAGATTATTAAAAATATATATATATAAAAAACTAGATGATTTGATATCGATCTGATTTTTTTTTGTATATTATATATTTATAAATTTCTGATTGAGTCTGCCTCAATTATCTCAAGCTGTGCCGTCGATATTTGTTATAAATAGATGCAATTAGTAGACCTAATTGACTCGGCTTAAATGGGCAACAATAACCGAACCTAACCTAACCCAGAGTGGGGGGGTTTTCATGTCAGTTAAAAGTCGATTTTAGCCATTTTATCAACAGCTGCCGCATGTTAATTATACGCATTAAAATAGACCAAGCCGAATTGACTGGTTTTCACTTGGTAATTAACTGAAAATACTTTAATCTGCATCAAACTAGATCAAATTAAATTTTTGTAAAATATGCATTTTTGGTGCACTAAGTTTTTCCATTTTCCAATGTTTCAAACTGTATTCAAACATTCAGAAATGATAGTAGTTCAGTGAACTGCCTGCTAAAATATGTATGAATCGGGTGAAAGGTATATTGTTACAATGTCATAAATGGGAAATGGGGTTGTGTCAACCGACCATTATTCAATTAACGTAAATAGTTAATACTTGGACGGACAAACAGCGAGCACACAAATTCCAAAGACAAACAGCAAATTTGGACACGAATATTCATAATGAATGCGAAAAAAACGCCTCCCGTATAAATAGGCCAATTGCTAATAGTTAATGGCTGCTACGCGCTGGCCTAATGAATGTGGGAAGACGGCCAAATGTGGTTGGCCTTTACGTAAGATTATTGAAAAGAGCCCACAGCCCAGAGACCAGAGACCAGAGCTACCAAAAGTGGCCTCCAACTTTGGAGCGGGTAATTAGAAGTCGTCCTGTGTTGGTTCGTCTCGCGTCTGGTCAATGTCTGCGGGTTTATCAGCTGGCCGGGTTCACATTACAAATGTCGATGATTTGTTAACGGGCACAGATGATGAACGGGCATGAGTGGCTGCTCGACTAGCAGATACCCTCGTTGCAAGCACTGCTTCAACTCTACGATATATATAGCGACTAATATTGTTTATCGATTTCTATCGAAAATTTAACTTTCAAGGGTATTTGCGTTCAAACACAATAATTATAATGACTTTGAGGGATCAAATATCACATTTTGTTTGTGATAAACAACTGGTTCGCAGGCTTCCATATTTAATCAGATTGCTGTTGTTGTTCCAGCCACTGATTGACTTGTCAAGGTGTGCATGTATTTGTATATATAAATATATATGTATATATATATAATGACAAACATATTGTTTGGTGTTCGTTCTTTGAGCGCCTTAGGCTGACAGGCAGCCGCGCAAAAGCTGCCTGCCATGCACAAGACATATTACTACTATTCATCAAGGACAAAAGCTGCCTGCTACGCTCAACACATATTACTCTTTAAAAAAAAATGTTTGTTTATTTTCTAAACAATATTTGTATTAAACGAGACTAATTTAAGTACAGTTGCATAAATAATATATATATAAATAAAATAATGAAATGGCTACCAGCTGAACCACAAAAACAAGCAATTTGCCATGAAGGGGAAAAGAATAAGTTTGTAATTTTATCACAGAGCTGAACATGATTTTCTTTAGCCGGGAAAATAGCCAGCGGTGCCAAAGAAACGCCAAACTGCAATTGCGCTGTCTGCTAACAAATTGTTGCGGGGGGAGGGGGGTTGGCAGCAAAAACCGACGATGACGAAGAAGAAGAAGAAAACAAGCAGCAGCTTAATGGTCAACCAAAGTCGTGGTGGAGCAATGCGTCTGATAAGGATACAAATAAAATGCATTCAATTTATTTTTCTACTCCATTTTTCTGTTGCTTTTTTTTTTGTTGTTGTTTTTATTGTTTTTTTTGTTGTTTTTTTTTTATTTTTTTGTTGTTTTTTTTTTGTTGTTTTTTTTTTTTGTTGTGACAGTGCTTGTGCATTAGGGACGACAATATAACAGAGTGGAGCGTCATAAAAAAGAAAAGTTTTCCATGCGTTGTGGGCGTCAGTGAGACGGCACTTTGCAATTTTCAACGCAGTCCAAAAAAAAACAACAAAATAAAAATAAAAATAAAATTAAATAAAAAAAAAGAGCAGCAACAAACGCTTAAAAGCAGGCTACACAGATACAGTTACAAATGGGCATAGAGAAAGATACAGATACAAAGATACAGTTGGATTCATTATGAAAACAAATCTGTTTACAGCATTTGATTGATGCGCCCGCCCTCGGCTTGACCACGCCCCAACGCCAATTAGGGCGCACTTTAAATTCAACGCGAGCAATAACAAAGCGAAAAAAAACAACAACAACAAAAACATAAATAAGAAAAAACAATAAAAAAATAAATAAATGTCAAGCCATATTCATCATTGATTCTTATGTAAGCGGCTTATATATATTTTTCTCTTCTTCTTCTTCGCTCTTACTGGAAAACTGATTTGGTTTTGTTGTTAAGCTTTTGTGGGCGTTGTTTGTTGTTTGTTGTTGTTGTTGTTGCTTTAGAAATTATATGAAATTGGCGACGAGGCTGCTGCTAAATGGAAAATATGTGTTTGCTGCGCAAAATAATAGATGATTTTTTTTTGTTTTTGTTGTTTTTTAAATACCCTGCAAAAAGGGCGTGGCGCAGTTGTAACGGTTGATGGGCGATAAATTCGATACCTCATAAATATAAACATATTTATTGAGAAATAAAAATTCATATGCGCCGCATAACAATAGTTTTTGCTGTCAACCAGTTAAAAAATATAAATAAATATCGACTTTCCACTCGTAATTTGAGAGCAGCTGATGAGCAAATTGAATAAATTTCGATTTCTCTTAAAAAAAAAACCAATAACTAAAAAAAAACTAATAACTACAAAAAATGCCTTTAAATAGTGGTTTTTTGTGAACTTTTGAGTATTTGGTGAGCTTCAGAGCTAATGCTGTGAATCTCTGACTGAAAACTTTATTAAAGTCTAATCAAAAAAAATAAAAATAAAATAATAGTAAATAATTAAAATAAAAAATAAAACATAAATTAACAAGCACTTTTTGTGGAACATAAATAAATGACAAAAAAGATGAAACCAAACAACAAACTGGAAACATTTGAAGCAATTTGTCTTTAATCAATTTCAATCAATTTTCAGTTAGTTCAGTTTTAGTTATTTGTTATTATATAATATATATAAATTTTATATATATTATTTTTATATTATATATATATAAATTTATCACTATTTTCCTGATATAAGCACAATTGCCTCGGAACTTGGGCCAATTGAGATAAGTCTGTTAAAATGCCTAATTTATTTCTGACAAGTGTTTATTTCCGGTTTCCCTTTCTTGCTCCACTTTGCAGGAAATAATTATTTCTGATTATTGCTAAAAAGTGTTAAAAGTTTAAGCTTTATGGTAAAATTTAATGAAAATTATGTTGTTAGCCAAAGGCATACTCTCGATACTCATCATATTTAGCTCGAAGAAACTAAATGAATTGTGGCCAACTGACTTTAAGCTGATAAAAGCGTACGAGGTGTAAAATGGGCTGATTTTTATGTATAGATTATTATTAATATTTTATTATATATTTTATATGGCAATTATTATTATTATTATTATTATTATTATTATTATGTTTATTATTTTTATTATTAATATTATTATTATTCTTGTTGGGTTGTTAGATTTATCGCTGCCAACACAAGTCTTGAATGAGTGCCAAAATCTAAGTTTGTTTACAGAGTTGATTACATGCTTCTCTAGGAAATCAATTTTCCTCATTTTCCGACTTTTCTATTATAATCCACTTTATAATCTACCTTCGGCGACTGTCTTTATCTATTTTGGTTAGCTTGAATATGGCTTGTTTAAGTCACTTTTGATTGTAGCTGGCACAGAGACACTTGGCCTGGTCAGAGGCAGAGCGCAGTTGCTGCCCCATTGTGTGTGTTTTCCTATGCCACTAATGAATACATACGTACAGCTGTTGCATGTTTACTGTCATTTGCATAAGCAAAAGAGAGAAGAGAAGAGAGGAAAAAGAAAAACATTAATACAAATAACAGTAAATAGAGGCCGAGTTATGTAAATATAAATAACTGTGATTCGCTCAATTTAGATTGCACACATTCGAATTTGATGCCACTTTCCCGGTGCAGGCGGGCAACAAAATTTAATGACTGAATCAACGCAAGATTTTCACTGCATCATTTTCACTTTTCTTTGATGCGGCAACAGCAAAACGAAAGTGAAATAAACCAAAGATGCCTCAATCAGATAGAGAGAGAGAGAGAGGGGTAAGTGTTAGAGTGGGACAGCATTTGAGATAGAGTTACGAGTTACGAGTGCAAACGTTTTTGGATTTAGGCCTACAAGCAGACACAGGCACAGTGAAGCCTCATATCAGAGACTCTCGGCCACGCTGATGAGTTTGGCCTACTTTCACTTTCGTTTTGGTTTCGTTTCGTTACCAATGTTTTTTTTTCTGTTTTTTTTTTTTTTGGTTTTCTTCTTCTAGCAATGCTTTTTCGGGGCCCGGCTTGGCCCGGCCACAGCCGGTTTTTCCAAGCCACAGACCCACTGACAATGAAATAAAGTTGTTTCATATTTCAGGGCAAGTTGAAAAACTCAAACTGAAACTGAAACTATTTCAGAGCGAGACAAGCATAGAGTGAGAGAGAGAGCAAACAAAACAAGCAAAGCCTAAAAAGTTGGCATAGAAAAATACACGTAAATTACTCATCAGTGGCAGACAAACCAGCAGCTTTGTGCGGCAGCTTAGAAAACATACTTTTGTTTGCCTCTTTTTTTGTTGCTCTTCTTCTTCATCTTTTTTTTGGCCTTTGTATTTGCATACACGTAATAACAGACATTTCTCAGTATTCAGCAATAATTTTGAAAATGAAAAAAAAAAATAATGTTTTTATTTAGTAGCTAAGCAATTTATTAATGTATTTGAATGTTTTTGCTCGCTTTCACTTTTGTCAATCGCCGTGCAGCGCAGCAGTGAAAAACAGCGACAACAAAATGAAAATAAAGTTTCTCATTTTAATTGCGCTCGTCTCAAAATGAGCCTACAACAAAAGCAAAAAAAAAAAGTAGAAAAGCAAAAAAGCAAAAAACAATTTAATTGCTTTTGCTATTGCAACAATTCGTTGTCAAATCGGGCAGCAACAAAAAAAAAAACTTTTTTAATTGTTGTGCACTGCCACTGAGAAACTAAAAGTTGAAGCAAACACAACTTTGGCTTTTTGGGCTTTGGAAGAAATCTTTCTGTGTGTGTGTGTGTGCCCCAACTTGTCGCAACTAATTTAACTTAAAAGCTGCGGCTTACAAGCGGCGGTTGCCTAATTGCCGCCCAAACAACTTGCCCAAAACTGGCTAAAATGCAATGCCAAATTTTGACCTTACAATGGGATAAATACACACATATATTAATTAAAAATCGTATAATGCTGAATATTAACCCATTGCAGGCAACTGTACCTGCTTGGGTACAACACTTAACCCTTTTTAAATAAAATGTTGGCAATTCTTGTGCGCAATTTCATCATGCACAATCTGCTCAATGGAGACAAGATAACGAACCACAATAATTATTCGATACAATCGATAACAAGGTAGTCGACACAATCGATAACAAGTTATTCGATATATTCGATAACAAGTTATTCACTACAATCGATAACTCGTTTTTGATACAATCGATAACAAGATTACTGTCATAAAGTAGAAGCGAACGAAATTAGAATTCAAAGCAGTGGCAGATAAACTCACCAGAAAACATCAAACTAGGAACTAACTATATACTCGAATAACTATATATAGCTATATATATATCATATAAGTATATATTACATTATTATATAAGAGATTTTTGAACATAATTCGGAAATTGGCTTATTTTTGTCATTGTTTTTTCTTAATTATATTAATTCTGCATTAAAACTTGCAAATACATTTTCGAGAAAATTTCGTTTTAAGCGTTTTTTTTTTATTTACCAAACTTTAAATTCTTACTCCTAGTTTCGATATCCGACTTTTATAACTTGAAAATACATTTTTTTTTTGCAATTCGAGCAAAGTCGGAATTAATCTACAACCAGTTGAGATGGACACAGTCCAAGTGAAAAGCAACTTTGTTTAATTTATTTAACAAAATTTTGTGGAAATTATTATTAATTATTTGTCATCAGATGATGCATCTTTAATAAAACAAATAATATATAAAGAAAATAAATTAATATATGCATAAAGCAAGACGCATTTTGGGCAAATCAAATCGTAAAATATGTGGCAAGGCAAGCTTACCACTTGTCGCACAGTTTAGCTAATATAAAAAAGTCATAAAGTCAATTTCAATCAAAAGGCAAGCGACCAAAACAAAAGAATCGAAATATGAAAAACCAACTTGAGGATATGAAGAGTGGCGCAACGATGTCGTTAAGCGAGAAGAGCAAAGAAGCAAAAATAAGCATTGCCACAAAAAAAACAGCGAAGCAGCAAAACCAAATTGGAAGCCATAAATCAAAGGCCGAAATATGTGCAAAAATATTTGCGAGCAGATTGCGAGAGCATCTCTCAATACACTCGCTCTACTCACTCACTCACTCTCACTCTCTCTCTCTCTCTCTCTCTCTCTCTCTCTCTCTCTCCCTCTCTCTCTCTGTCTCTTGTTTGTATCTGGAGTAGTTTGTATCTTGTGCAGAACGTGCAATTAATAATTGCCGATTTCTGTGCGTGATTTGGCAATATTCAATGGGCTTCTAATGACTCGCCCATGCGCCCCTCAATTTATTTGCGCCAGTCTGCAAAGGCAGTTAACTTTTTTGTTTAGTCTAGACCAGTTAAACTCATCACACACACACACACACATCTGTTTCAGGTAGCTCTTTTTTATATATATATATATATATATATTTATTTTTTTATCACATGTGACAAGTTTGGTAAGGAATCTTAACGAGCGGCCAGACGCAGACGAGCGGAATTTTGGGCATGCTTAAATTAGCAGAATCCGAATTTGAGCATTTTTTAAGCGATTTATGGCCGAGTCGAATGCTTTCTTTATTAACAATCAAATGTCATTTCAAATTATTGTTAACAGCCGTTGCCAAAACTCTCTTTTCAGCCATGAATGTTGGCTTACCAAAAGTACAGGTTTGGTTAGTGCCAAATTAATTCCTGCAAAAATGCAATTTGGTTTTTTTTGCTGACTGCTTTCATATATAATAATATAATATATATAATATAAAATATATAATAATAATATAATAAATATTGAAACTTTGCATTCCCAAATTTTTTTACATATTTTATATATTTATGATTAGATATAAAGTTAATTTATCTATTTTTATTGCTTACAAATTTAACTAATTAAAATATTTGAAATTATTTTAAAAGGAAATTACTTAAAATTTTTGAAATTATTTTAAAATTAAACTACTTAAAATATTTGAAATTATTTTAAAATGAAATTACTCAAAATATTTGAAATTATTTTTAGCCAAGCTTAGTTTTTGATAGAGGAAACCTGGTTTGATTCTCAGCTGTTTAAACTGTTTTGTGTGTTGAGAGTTGGCTAAATGCTTTGCGTCACGAATTAAAGTAAATAAACGGGAAAAATGTTAACTGAATTGCGAATTGTAATATTTGAAGTACTCATTCAGCTTAATGCTACTTTTGTCTCGTCGCAACTCAAGTTCTTTGTGCTCGAGTTTTTCCAGCACTTACCCTGCATTTTCGGCTGCAGCAATTGACATCTGTTGTTGGGGCTCATCTGTTAGCTGCAGCGTTAGATGTGCCCGTTGTTGTAGTTGCTGCTGCTGTTGTTGTTGTTGTTGTTGTTGTTGTTGTTGTTGTTGCTGCTGCTGTTAATGTAGTCGTTGATTTGAAGTCTAACTGTTGGGTGCTACACACACATACACACAAACACAAACGCGCCTCGGAACGTAAATGAAACACTGCAAAGACAGAAAAATAAGAGAACATTTTTATTAGCATTTTTCTACAATTCTTTGTAATATGTTTTATGGCATTATTTTATTTTGCTGAGCGCACAAAACGTTGTTGGGCTTGACACAAGTTGCCACACTCGACACACACACGCATACACACACATACAGACGCATACTCGGAGGAGCATTTTGCCCCGGGAAAACAAGAAAAACTGGCAAAAGCAAATGCCAGCTGGCCACTTGAAGACTCAAGTTACAAGAAACACTTAGGGTCGGAGCCGCCTTCGACCTCACCTCGTCCCTAGGCCAGCCAAAAAAAAAATAGAAAAATAGAAAAATAAACCCCATCAGAATAGAGAGCAGCCCAAGCGAAATGAGTAAAAGGCGCCAAGTGTGAATCTCTCTATATGCAAAATAACGAGAATCTAAGGGTGAGGGGTGAGGGGGGTGAGTGGTGCTGGGGTTGCTTAGTTTGCCGCGGCAAAGACATTGGGTTGGGGGCATTTAAGTGTTGCCGCTGGCAAAGTGCAAGTTTTTCTTGCTTTTCGGCAAAGCAAGGGTTAACGGTTAAGGCTTAGTACTAAATCGGTGCTAAAAATAGGCGCAGTGGCCAACATTTTCATATATTGCACTGGCAATCAAGTGTTGCCAAGCCATTTTTCGTATATATGACTCACTTAAGCGAAAAGGTAAAACAAATGTGCCAGATAAGAAGCCGATAATAGCAAAAGCTATTAAAAAAAAACGATTTCTGAACGATTTTTCATCAAATTTTAATGTGATTTTGGTTTCTTAGCAGCGATTTTTAGGCAATCGAAATGAGTATTAATTTTCAGGACTTTTCTTTTTCTGTGTTTATATCTTTTCTCATTTCCTTTTAAATTTTAATCAAATTATTTATTTTTAATTCGTTTTTAGTATACATTAAATAAATATAACAAAAATTAAATAAGCACAAATTCAATAAATTTCGTATTTTGTGTAACTTTTTCAATTTTCAATCACTTCTCAAAATGAAATGCGTTAAATTTACTTTAGTTGATTAATTTTGTTTCATTTAGTTGACTTAAACTAAAGATTTGAATTTCTGTTTTGATTTTATATATTATTATATTAGATAAAACTAAATTGTAAAAGCTGACATTTGAACTAAAGCTCTTTATCTGTGATTCTATAAATGCTCTTCAAGTATGCATCAAAAGATAACTACTGCATCCAATACCAAAAACTCTCCAAATGTTAACCCTATTTGACCCCCGTGAGCAATGTGTGTGCTTTGAGCTTGAGAGAAGCTGCTGTTGAGGCTTTTTCTTTGCCTTATCTTCTTTGCTCTTGCTCTCCGCTCTCTTTCTATCTCTCTCTCTCGCTCCGTCTCGCTCTGACTCGCGTAAGCTCATCAGCTGCATAATCCGCATGTGAGACAACGCATTCGCTTCGTATATGTGTGTCTGTGTGTGTGTGTGCGTGCTTTTTTCCCTTGTTGCCAACGTGTCGTATACTCAATGCAGCCACATCCCAAAAGAACACACACACACACACAAACACATTTTTTTTGTATTCATTTGTTTTTCATCTTCTGCTTTTTTTTTATATTCTGCTGCATTCTTGTTGCCTTTTTACATTTTTTTCGCACTGTGAGCTGCACTGTGGCGGGAAAGAGAGCGAATGCTTTATTGTTTTTGCTTTTTAAACAAACAACAACAACACACACACACACATACACACGCACACTCACACGCATAAGAAATGCAACTGCATTGCTTTTTTTTCATTTATTGTTTTTGTTTTTGTATCAGTGTTTTTGCTTCTCTCGCATTGTTATTGCCTTTGGCTGTGCACCCTTCGCCTCCCTTCGCCAATCGTCCAGCAGCAAAAACATGTTTTATATAATTTCCTGTACGCGTGGCACGAAAGCAGAAGCATAATCCGTCTTTCTCTCTCTCTCTCTCTCTCTCTTTCTCTCTATCTATCTGGTTATTCTTTTGTCATTTATTTTTGCTGATAATAATAATGCATTTGTTGTCTTTGTTGTTTTTGTTGTTGCCTGTCATTGTGTATAATTGTTGAGTTGTGTCTGCCTTGCAGATATGTACATGGATACATCTAGTATATATACAATGTATAAGTATGTATCTCATATCTGTGACATGTGTTTATTTTATACACACACATATTTTTTATAGCACTGCGTAAATTTAATTTCGTAGACTTTTTTTCTTGCTTTTTTGATTGATTAAAAGAAAGCACAACAAGTGCATTGTTTTCCTGTTGCAGCATAAGATGCTTTCCCCCACTTATGAAAAAGTGGGCGTGGCAAGCTTGAGAATATCAAAGGGATTACCAGTTGACAAGTAATAAACATGTTGACAACGGTATATTGTGAAGGAATAGATCGATATAAATTTATGAACAAAGATTTCGACTCAATACTGAAAATAATAATAATAATATAATTAATCAAATTAATAATAAATAAGTAATTGTTTATTAATAATTGTATTCATTATATTATATTATTAATTATAACTAGTTATTAATTTATTCACGCGCATTATTCTCATATTCTTAGAGCACAAAATGCAGTTTGTATTTGTATTTATTTAATTTATTTAACTTGTCTTCTTCACATTAAAAATTCATTTGTTTTGAAGTATAAACAAAAATACACTTTCTGAAGAATAAATTAAAAACGTGTGAAGAAGATGACTTGTGAATAAATTAATTTTTATTTACAAGTATGGCAACACTCTTGCTTAATGCAAAGCTTAAAAATAACAAATAGCTTTGTAGCGTAAGCTGCACCAATGCATGTGTAATTATTTACTTACACACACAAATCTAAATTATGATTTACCGTAATAATTTACTGCGGCACAGACAGCCACAGCACATACACACATACACAAACACACACATGTACACACATAAATCGCAAATGCTTCAGTTGATCCCCAACAAAATCCAATCCAGCAGCAGCAGCAACTTTTGACACTCGCCTCGAGGCGTTCGCAATTGAGTGTAATTTCAATTTAATTAAAATCTAAGCACGTCTGCAAAATATGAGAAACACAATAATTACGTTGCGACATGAGAATTTTCGCTGAAAACAGAAACAGACATGGCAACAACAGCAACCTTTTTTTTGCGCTTCTAAACGGTAATTTAGCCATTAAGCTAACGGTAAAATGTGCAGAATCTTGAGCGCAACAGACACACAGGTAGACAGACAACGCTAATTTCTTTCGCTCTCTTCGCAGCTGGCTGAGCCGTCGGCGTCGCCGTCGCCGCTGCCATTGCATAACTGGCTTAAGTTGCTGACTCAGCGCAGGCGAGAAAGCGACGAACGCTGCTCTGCCTGCGTTGAGAGAGAATTTTGCATGCGGGAACTTTCGTTGAGCATAATACACATAGTGGAGAGTAGTGGAGACTGCGCTCGCAAAGCAATTATGCTCAGTGCTCTCTTATGCTCAATGATCAGGTTCTAAGCGGTTGTTTTTATTCTCCTTTTTTTGTTGATCAGCCTGCTAATTTGTTATGTGTGTGCGTTGCGTCTGCTCGTTATGTAAGCCCAAACAAACAAAAAAGGGCAGAGCAGAGGAGACGAGACGATAAGGCAAAAACCGAACTGAAAAATGCACATTCCAACAAATTTCACTCAAGCGACAATCAAACAATTGGTCAATTCGTCATGCGCTCCACTCACGGAAATACAAATAAGCGCAGCAGCAGCAGCAGCAAGTATTTTTTTTTTCGGTTATTTGTTTACTCCTGAAATTTACACGCAATAAATAAATACGAAGCGCACGAAGCGTGCGTGTGTGTGTGAGAGAGAGAGGTAGAGTGAGTGAGAGGGAAATAAATGTTGGCTTCGACTATCAAAATGCGTTTTGTTTACGTTTAGCCTGCCACTCGATGCCTGAATGCAGTTTTTTCTTTTCCACAGTCACTGATAAAAATAAAACCACAAACAACATTTGAGGCGACGACGAGCGACGAGCAACGAGCGACGACAATAAAACAAACAACTTCCAGACTTGTGGAAAATATCTCAAGCGCAAAAAGGAAAAGACGCTCACAAAGCAGACGCCCAGCGAAAGAAAGAGAGCGCGATAGGCTGGCTATATAGATATGGATATAGATATAGATAGATAGATGGTTGGATGGAGATTTGCTGCTGCTGCTGCTGCTACAGCTACTGCTACGAGCGGCGCTTTTAATTAACATGGCTTTGTGAAATTTTAGTGAATTTCATTTGATGAAGTGGCGTGTTAATTGCGAGTACCCACAAAACGTACAAAGATCCAGATCCATACGGGTCTACATACGAATGGGACCCATCTTAGTAGTTGTTGTTGGTTATGTAGTAGCAGTCACCTGGAACTAATAGTCTTTAAAGCAAAACTAAACAGCCAACGCCTGCTGCAACTGTATTAGTAGAGAGCTTTGAGCTTCTGAACTTTAGTGTCTCTGTGTGTGTGTGTTCACCTACGTGCATACACACACACAAATATTGCTCGCCGCTTATTTGACCCAGCACATAATACAAATTTGAAATCACTTTTAAAGCGATAAAGAGACACCAAAAAAAAAAACACAAAGTTTTTGATTAATGTTTTTTAAGGAAAAGACTTGACTGCAATTTGAACTTGAATTTCGTTGTTGAAGTTCACAATTAACGTCTAACATCAATGTTGAATATTCATATCTCATATCTTTTAAATAGTACAGCGAATCTTATCAAAACGTTTATAAATGAACAAATAACTATTTTATATTAACTTAGCTACTTAATTTAACATATTTTCTGCGAGAATTAAGCGCAGTTAAAAAATGCTTTAAAATATAAATATTCTAAAACAAAAATATAAATTTTTAATATATATTTTATTACATATTTTGTTACTAGTTTTTAAGCTTAATAATAACTTGGAAGAAATATGTTCAACGCCACAAACCTTTTCCAAGATAAGCCAAGTTAATATTTAATCTCAACTGGTAAGCTTTACACATATAAAGTATTGAAGATAATCATACATGAGGGATTAAAATTATTATTATAATGATATAGTTACAAAAAAAAAAAAATAAAAATAAAAATAGTTTTATAATGATTTGTAATATAAATAAAAATAATTCAAAAAAAAAATAAATAATTCAAAATAAATTGCTCATTCTTGGCACAATCAACTAGTCTTATCAATTCAAATAGGTTGTCAAATTTACTATCCATTTATAAGTTTACAGTTATCCACTAAATACGTATTTGTTTTATATATATATAGATAGATATATATATATTTTTTTAAAGATACTTATGGTTACTTGAGATACATTTGGGAGCGTGTGCGCTGAGTGCGCTGCCTTCGGAGATAGCATTTCATTGTTGTTGTTGTTGTTGTTGTACAATTTCGCTTATTTACTTAGCATTATTGATGTCTCAATGTGGTTTTTGCTTTGTGTTTTTTATTTTCTGTTTTCCGTTTTTTTTTGTATTCCTTATTTGGGGCACAGCACGTCGCTAAAAAATTGCTGTACGCTTTCTTGCGTACGCGACAATAAAACATTTTGCGTTTTTCAGTTCTGCTTTTTGTTGTTATTTTATTGTTGTTGTTGTTTTATTGTTGCTGTTGTTTTTGCAAAAGAAATGAGTTTATGTATTTTAAACTGACCTCATTACGAGCTGGTTGCTCAAGCAGTTGTGTGACAAATGAGGCAAAAGTTTTGCTCAGCATTTCAAGTTTGTTCTTAGACACAGAATTACAGCTGTGTGCAAGCGGTGGAAAACGCTGCTCAGCTTACCAGCTAGCTGCTTCAGGGCATGCATAACAGTAGTAATAAATTGTCGGTGTAATTTGTGCGCCATTTGGCAGAGATAGAAAATCGAGCCACAAATGTGCGGAAAAACTTCGACAGATGACGACCCAACTTAAGTGGCTGATAAAACCGCTGCCAACTGTTCTTATCTGCTGCTATTTTTATTTTTATTATTATTATATCAGTTGTAAGAAAGCACCACTTCAATGAGAAACCACTGTAGCTATAGAATATTGTACACAGGTATGCTTGAGAACGCTCAAGTCCATAAATTATTGGTGGCAAGGTCTGCCTCTCCATCAATTTCTGTAGTTTCTGTCGCGTAACTCAACTTTAAAGCGAATTAATCAAATCAAATGTATATAACAATATTTAATATAATTTACGCATAATTTACGGTACAGGTCTTTCCGTTTGCTGGCATTATTTATATAAGTAATTGTTTTTTTCTTCTTTTCTTTTAAGTTTCAAATTAAATTTGTAAAAATGTCACGTAAATTATTTTTTTCAACTTTGTATTTTTTTTTTCTTTCTCAAATTTGTCGCGTATTTGAAGTTTTCAAGTAAATAAACTCATCAAATTTATTTGTGGTGGAAAGTTTTATCAACAAAGATTGAATCAATGGTCGTTTATCAAATTGTCCAATAAAATAAGAGAAAAAGCCAAGAAAGAAATAAAAAAAAAAAAAATCAAATCACAAAATGACCAAAAGAGAGATACAATTTTGAAAGTTTTGATTTACGAAAAGTTTATGTTTGAAATTAAATGAATTATTTATGTGAATATTTAAATTTATGTATTATTAATTTAAAAAAATCATAATCAGAAAAATCGACTTAAAAAGCTTCAAATCTTGCAGTTTTTTCATTGGTTTAATTCAATTGTTTAAATTAACTTTTGCAATTCAAAAACTGTGAAAATCTATATCAAAATCTATACACTCAGAAAAATATGCTTGTTGATGATGCTGCAAGTTTGACAAATTTTAGCTTCGTTCTGTTCTAAACAGGATACAAGTCTGGCATTTGAGATAGACCCAAAGTTCAAGTACTTAAAAAGTCATTAGAATTTCACAAGGCACGCTCAAACGACAACTGCACGATCGTTTTTATTGGCTTTTACCAGAGGCGCATAACAATTGTGGACTGTGGACTGTGGACTGACTGTGGACTGTAATCCACAAGCAGCGCTTGAAAGGAAGCCAACTTATCAGCTACCAACTTATTTCCGCAAAGCGCACAAAACAGCGAGTACGAGAGAGAGAGAGAGAGAGAGCAATAAAAGATATATATAAATATATATATATATATATATGTATACATATGTGTAGATATCAAGCTGCGGGCATATGCCATGAAAAGAGCCATGAAAATGGAAATGAAAATGGAAAAGAAGCGATTGAGATAGGGGCACATGTTTTGCATATCACTCAGGGCTGGCTGGCTGGCTGGCTGGCTGGCACATAGAGGTAATATTTTGGTTAGATACGCGACGCATAGAAAATGCTGCAACAAGTAAGCAAATAAAGCAAAAACAAAAGCAAAGCCAAGCCAAATGAGCAGAGCGAGCGGAGCGGGCAGCTTCTGCTCGGGTTTACGTGTCTGGAATATGCTTACCAACTGAGGAATAAAGTAAAAAACAATACAAAAAAAAAAAAAAAAAAATAACATTTGAATGTTGCTTTTTTATTTAACTGTTTGCAGTGCGTTCGCGGCAGCTGTTTAAATTTTGTGTCTGATAAGCCAACGTTAACAGAATAAAAAACGACGACCTTAAGCCGACGCTGAAATACTCTATACAGAAACCCAGCGATAACAAGCCTAACTGATGAGTTTGGATCACTTACACTGGAAATAAATGAGTACTTTATGCACCATGTGTATATAAGCCAATTTCTTGGGTAAGGGTATACAGATTTGGCATTTGCTTTGGCTTTTCGATGCGTTAACTGTTTCATAAGTGGCACACTCGGAGAACCCGTTTTTGGGGTCGACGAGGCACCCCCACAAAGACATTTTGTACTTGCGCAAATGAATTTTTAGCATTAAATGTTGAGTAAATACAAATGTTTGGAAATTCCAAAACTTGAAAATGGGTTAACACAAGAAACGAAACAATCCAAAACATAAATCAATGTAAATAATTGGCTTAAACGAAATTCGGCTTTGTATATTACGGCAAAACAAAGACATTTATTTGCCATATGCCAAAACGGCTAACTGCCGCTTAGCATGCGAGTCGAATAATCAAGGCACAATTAGCTAGTCAATAAAAAACAAAAACAAAAAACAAAAATAACATTAAATAAATTAAGAAAAACCAAAAAAACGTTAATCGAATATTTGATGTTCAACATAATTTACTGTATCTGAATATATATGTTTAGCATTATAATAATCAAATATATTTCTGAAAATAATTACAAATCATTTGTATAAATTTGTAACAACGAAAAGTATAAAAAATATAAAAATAAAACGTTTTTGTAATTTTAAATAAAACACATTTAAAGAGTATTCAAAGTTGTTGTCATTAATTTCTTAGATATTTAGAAATTGAGCAAATATCTTAACTAAAATCTGAAAATTCTATTTCTTGGAAAAACTTTATTTCGAGTGCTGGAAAAGCCAAAAATGTTTGCTTTGAGTTGTTAAAAAAAAAGTGGCAATTTATTATCAGTTACTGAATACCCTTTCCTAATAATACTTAATACTTTGATGGTCTATCAAAACCCGCATTTCAATTTATCGAGATACTCTTTGATATTTAATGAGATAATAATACTGAAAGCATCAATAACAAATTCAATTTCGAATTTATGTTTACTGCTAAAAAATACATCATAAAATATACAATTTCTGGCGAGATAATCAAATATATGCTTGGCGCGATATTTATAGCAAAGATTTGGGATAAACATGCGAAAAGTAATCAAATAAATATAGAAAAAAGAGACAGAGAAAAGTGAAGAAAGAGAGTTAAGAATAAACACTGAAAATGTGCAGCTAAATAAATGAGTAAGGTAAGAGATGAAGAAATGAAAATTTGAAATAAATGACATAAGATTAATGAGAAGGAGTAGAATGACAAACGGAGATTGGCAGCACAGTTAGAGCCAAGAGACGACTCAATTCGAAGTTCAAAACATGAGCTGCATATTTAAGAAAATGGCAAATGAACTGACAATGCCCGGAAGCAGTTTGGAATGACAGACAGTCAGTCAGTCAGACAGTCAGTCAGTCAGTCAGTCAGTCAGTCAGTCAGTCAGTCAGTTTGGCTACAAATAGTGGTGAGTAGCAAGTGTTTAGCTGATAATGATAACAACAATAACCTGAGGCTATCCTGTTCGTGTCGTCAATCAATTCATTAAGCGCAACAAAGGGGAGGCACAACAATACAATCTGCCCAGCTGTGGCACAGAGAGAGAGCGAGAGAGAGAGAGGGAGAGGGAGAGTGAGAGGCAGCAGGCGCATTGCCATATTTTATCAGAGTTCTGCTTCATTTGTGCCAAAACCTGTTTATGTCAAATTGAAGTAATTAATCAAATCAAACAGCGTCGCAAGTGTGTTTATTGACTGACAGACAAAGCAGCAGAAAATATGCTGAAAATGCGTATAATTTTCCATTATTCAATGCGCCGGCTGTTTCCTGTTTTCTTTATAAAGACACCATTTGTTACCCCTAATAAAGTAAGCAAAACATATGAAAATATTTTTTATGTATGTACTATACATACATAGGTAAAAATCAAGCAACTTCGTGAAATGGGCGAAAATCAAAGAATATGTTTTCAAACCAATTAAGTTTTATGGACCCAAGTTGCCGGGGTTTTTTTTAATGGCCGGTCTCTGCCCAGCTAACAGTGCTTGGCGACAAATTCCGTGCTCCATTCGAGCCGAAAGTGTGCGGAATGTAATAAAAATCGGTTTACAGATGAAATTCTTCTGCCTGGCTGAGTTCAGCGCAGCGGAGAACTTCTCCAATGTGCAAAGGAAAATTGATTTACTATGTCAACAAAATAATAATAAAAACAAAAATTAATTACATTTCCAGCAGTTTTAGTAAAAGTTTAAAAATACATTTCATTTCACTCTGCTCTATTCTTGATACGTTTAAATATATACTTGACTATAAAGTGTTTAAATAGTAACATTAGAAAGTCAATTGATTTATTTGTATATCAGAACTTAAATGCAAAATAAATATCGATTTTTTTTATACAACTTATTATTTATTTATTATTTTTATTATTATTATTCTTATTATTATTATTATAGTTATTATTATTTGTAATATTATTATTCTTATTATTACTATTATTTTATATTACTATTATTAATATATTTGATTATTTCCGTACAATTTTTGAAAAAGCAATTTCCTTTTTTTACTTTTAAATAAATAAACAATTTTAAATGCAACCAATTTTAATTTATTTTTTAAGTTTCATTTATTTATTTTTTTAAGTTTTCTTTTAATTATTCCTGTGTAATGGAATTTGGAAATTGTAATTTGTGAAAAGTACCTTTTCAACATTAATTTTAATTGCACAACTGCAATGCGCATAAATAAATAGGTAAATAAATAAATAGGCAAATAAATAAATAGGTAAATAAATAAATAGGTAAATAAATAAATAGGTAAATATATACATAAGCTTTTATTACGCCTTGATTTTGTTGGCAGACGAATCAGTTTTGCACATGACTTGGTCAATAGCACCCACAGCAGCTGAGCAGCTGAGCAGCTCAGCACAATTTGGCCAATGACAGTGATTCATTGATTTTTTCGTGTGAGACGAACAAGCTACGACGCCTCAAAGTATGCAATTAATTGCGCTTAGCCATCTTCCCAAGCCACATCCTTCATTAGCCAGTTTCACCTGGCCTAAGTAGTTGAGCCCACACACAACATGCAAACTCGGCCGAGACATTTAATTGAATTTGAGTCAGTTGAATGTGAGTTGTCCAATAATAGAACAAAAGTTGTCATGGCAATACGCTAAGAGACGACGAGTTCATTGTAATACAATACATATATTATATACATATATAATATATATATATATTGGCCGACTTGGAGAGTACCTGGCTTGTCACTCAACTTCAACTGGTGACCAAAACCAAATTTAATTACAAAATTTATAATGCTCAAAAACAAAAATACAAAAATTAATTGAATTATGCAAGTAAATTAAATATCCTGTAAAAATTTAATAAATTTAGTTAAATTTAAAAAATATATCTTATTTTTAGTAGCGTAAGTTCTGTAAAATTTATTTAACTCAACTTAACTTTTAACTTTTAATGAATTTTTCATATTTTTTATTTTATAAGTGTGTAAATATTTATGAAGAAAATTATTTATTTTTTAATATTTTACGAAATATATATATTTTTTAATATTTTATTAAGCTAAGCAGAAAGTTATTTGTTTATAAATACACTGTAAATATTTACTAACCAACGTTTTACATTTAAATTATTAAATTTTAGATTTTCATTTCTTAAAAAGTTGCTTTTTTTTGTTAAATTGAGTAGAAAAATATGATTATTCTAAAATGTTTTATATATATATTTTGCATTATGCACTATATATTTAGATTAATTTTGCTAAGCTCTATCAAATATTTCTGAGTTGCCCAAACTAACAGTTCTTGAGTACACAATACATTTCATACAATATAAATTTGCATACACAACGAAATGAGTCTAGCCATAAGCGAAAACAAATAGAGTAGAGCACTTAAATATTTGCTGTCGTGTATTACCATATGCCAAAAACAATAACAACAACAAAAGCAACAACAACAACAGTAACAACAACAACAACAGGAACTACAACAGGAACAACAACAACAATCAGAAATGATACAGCTATGTAGAAGTTATTGTTATATTGCGATTCGATTTTGGATGGTCTGGCCATTTTTGGCAGAGCTCTTCAGAATGTGATTGAGACGGGGGTGCTGAGTGTGGGTGGGGGGGTGAGGTGTTTCTGTTGTGGGTGCCTCCATAAAACAATCGAGAATCGACAATCGACACTTATGCAGGCAGAGGCCGCCGCGTGTGGATCGCATTGCATTTGAATTGGGAACGGTCCGAGTAGCGATTGAGTTTGGTTTGGATTGTATAAAATATGCAGCAATGGAATTTGCTGCCCCATTTGCAGTTCAGCTGATTTGCATTGCGTTTGGCGTTGTAAACAAGCCGCCACAAACAAGATTTTCACTTCATCATGTATACAAAAGAAAAACACTAACCACACCCCCACCCCTTCCTCACCCCATCCAACACTTTTCCCGCATGCGTCACACTAATTAACTGTTCATTGGCATGATTTATGCGAGCGACCTGTCAATAAAGTTCACAATCCATCATAAAAAGCAAATTCTTTGGGGAAAATATTGGGATTCTCGGTAAATGTCATTCAGCAGCTCATTTAAGTGTTGTAAGCCGCCAAAAAATGTATTCTAATTTCGCAACACAGACACAAACCAAGCCGAAAAAACATTAAACATATTAT
This sequence comes from Drosophila nr. fundita, assembly GCA_035044245.1. Taxonomy (NCBI): domain Eukaryota; kingdom Metazoa; phylum Arthropoda; class Insecta; order Diptera; family Drosophilidae; genus Drosophila; species Drosophila nr. fundita. The sequence goes on from JAWNMG010000185.1 coordinate 453,900, forward strand.
TCAGAGTGACATTATCGATATAAAAACTAATATGCTTTGTTTCACTCTTCGCATCTTTATATAGAAAATTAATGATTGTTGACACATTTAATATGTTGAATTTTCTATATTTGTATACCAATTTATATAAATATATAATATACATCAAAATCTTTTCGAAAGAGAATTTAAAATTTCTATTTCTATCAATGTGATGTATATGACAAGTCGAAGCAGCTAATGAATAAGTGTGGTTAACAACTGCTAATTAACAGCAAAAATTATTAATTATATAAATCTAGAGAATATTATTTTCAATCAGTATCTCACATCGAGCAACTGCCAGAATTATGCAAGAGCATTTAAAAGTCAGCAAGCTGTAACCAATTTTTTTGTTTTTCATTTTATTTATGTCATAATTACTCATACACAACTTTAAGTCAAGTAGTAATATCATATATATATATATATATATATATATGTGTATTTATCTCTATATCAATCTGCATTTACTTTATTTATATGGCTTTTATGTAAATTCAGCTTTATTGCTTTACAAATTTTGCTGGCCAATAAACAACGACTGCGAAAATTTGACAGTTAGCACTTGAAATTGCCTTTTTAACGGAGGGCTTCAACAAGTTGTTTATGTAGCAAGAATGAGAAATGTATTTTAAATGTTTTACCCTCGAGGAAAAACTGATGTCAGACACAATATGTATAGGTTGTGTGATAAGTATTTATGAGTGGATAAAATAAGAGAAAAATATAATGAAAACTAATGGAAATTTTAATAAAAAAAACTTTGGTTTACATTCGAGACTATCCATTCCTTCTACTAAGAATAATACTGGAATCAAATCATTTGCATTTTTTGTCATTGAATTTGAATATTTATTGTAAATATTTATAGATAGATTTGATTAATAGATCTTTGATTGTATTGTAGATATTTTGTGACAAAAAAAAAAAATTAGACATAAATCATAAATATGTAAATTTAGTTTGGCATGGAAGTTTAATGTGCTGCGATAATAAATACGCTTCCACCATTTTTTTTTTTTTTTTTGTGTGCTTCTCTGATGTCCTGCAACGCCCAAATTTGTAACGCTGCCGAACAAAGCTTAAAAGCAGCAAACAAAAAAACCCAACACCTTTTTTTTTGTATGATGCTTTTCTGGCTGCTATAGTTGTATGAGTTTTTTCACACAACAGCCAAAAAAAAAAACCGGCTCATTTCCAACAGCTGCAAACAACGCCAAAATACAAAATGGAAAAGAAAAAAAAACAGCATAACAAAAAAAAAGTTGTCTAATAATTTCTAAAGATGCTGCGGCTGCCCGACTCTCATTGTCTGCGATTTGAGATGGTTTTTTTTTGGGAATAGCTTTATTTTGACTGTCAGATTTGAATAAGCAGCGGCAGCAGCAGCAGCAGCAGACATAAATCTTGTTTTGATTTATTTATTTGTGAATTTTCAACAGCAGCGTTGACGACAGCGACAGCGGCGACGCCAGCAGCAAGCAGGAACTTTGCCTTAAGTTCAATTCAAAGCTTTTGGCGCATAGTTTTCATGCGCGCGTCACTCACACAATGAGCGCGCGAAGCAATAGACGCAGCTACAATAGAGCAGATAACCAGAGAGCAGCGCGGTCAAGCGAGCGGCAGCAGCAGCACCGACGTTGGCAGCAGCAAACTGTAGGCGGCAATGGCAGCCAAAGACAAGAGAGGCTCAAATTTCGGGGCAATGGCAAGCAAAGGGCGCCCAATGCTTCGGCTACTGCCCTCTCCCTCTCCCTAACCCTCCCTCTCTCTATCTTGCTCTCTGTTAGAAGCAGCGACTAAGCAGTGAGCGCTTTTGCTGTTTTCGGTTAGCTGCTTGTCGTTTTTTCGTTGATGACCTTGAAAAAGCTGTATCTAAAAATCGAGTGCAATCAACTTTATAAACACACACACACAAGCTGCTGCTGAGAGCCTCTGCCTCACACATGCTCATTAATATTTCCCCTACATTACTCACACACACACATAAAAGCTTGCAGAACGTTAGGTAAAGTCTTAAAGCCCCAACATGCCGCTACTCTCTCTCTTATGTGTGTGCTGGTGTGTGTGTGTGTGTGTGTGTGTGTGAGAGCATATAATAATTATTCTAGATTCTGTGCGACGTTCTTGTTGTGTTAGTTGTGTTTGCTTCTTTTTGAAAGGTGGTCGCTGCTTTTTGGTGCTTATCTTTTGTTCGCTTTGGTTTCGCTTTTTGTGTAATAACAGAGTTTAGCGGCGTTTAACCGAAAAACAAAATACAAAAAAAGTTGTTTGGAGCGGTCAGCGCTTGCGCAACAGGTAGCCAAAGTAGTTCAACATCTGAGAGTCAAAGAGAAAAACCAAAACTGATCCGTCCGTTCACCGTTTCAACTCAGAGAGAGAGATTAGCTATGTGCGTTGTGCGTCGCTCTCAAGCGCAATTTAACTGACAGAGCAGAGCTTTGAGATGCCATATTCTAATATGATGGAGCTTGTAAATGATATGAGCAAGCCTACATAGAAAGCTTTTAAAGTGTAGAGTAGTTAAGCAAAAGAACGAGAGCAAATTTATTGTTGCAGCCTCAATTGAACGTGCAAACAATTATTTACTGTAACTGTAGTTCAAAGCTTACTCGAAGGCATTTTCGAAACTTGTGTGTACTTAATGTGGTCTTAATAATTCGCACTATATCCGTAAAGAAAGCTTGATTAAGGAATTGAGCAGAAGATTTAATCGAGCTTTTACAACTTTCTAGCAAAGAAAATGGACTTCAAAAGCATTCAATCATTTTTTACACCACTGATATTTAAGCGAAAAGCGTTTAGCACAGTTCGAAGACCTGCCTGCGAGCGATTTGAATTGGCATTAAATCGGCATTCCTTCGATTTAATGCCTGCACAGCTCACAGCTGTTTTAGCCATTTGATTTAAATCGAGTGCGTGCCATAAACATTCATTTTATGTATATACGCCAGCTAACGAACCTATGACATCAACATTGTTTTAGTCATAAAAAAATACAAAATATGTTTAAATGTTTTTCTTTTACAAAAACGTATACATCCTGTACACCCTAACCCTAACTAGCTAGAGGGAAGAGGATTATTCAAAGTTTGTCGAAACTTACTCAATTTAAAGTTAATTAATATTATCTAAATTCAAGCTGAGTTTTTCTATTAGAATCGCATTTCTCACATTTTTCACGCTCATAAATTAAATGTGTATAATGTGATTCGCAGGGCTTTTATTAGTATTTTGTTTTTGTTGTTTTGTTGTTGGCCAATAGTGAGCTTAAGCCCTGCTTACAGCCGAGAGCACGGCTTGTTGACCATTTGAGCGATGCGGCGTTGTCGTTGTTTATTTAATTCAACAGAATTGAGATGAGCTAATCTCTCGTGTTGTTTTTGTCCGAACGCGAGTCTGGCCAACTTTGACTTGAGATTTTTAATTAAGATAATTGTAGTAAGCCACAAAAATAACAAACGTCAGTGAGTAACCAGCCAGTGACAGGTAATAAAGTACAACGGATGCCAAATAAAAATATCAAGTAATTAATCTGGAATCGGGAGTGCTAGTCTATCCATGAATCCTTTGATATTTGACTGAACAAATTTGGAAATTATCGATAAATATCGATTTGGGGAAATTTCTATACAACCCAAATTAAGCTGTAAGAAAAGAAAATCGTTGCTCGTTTTGGGGGATATTCAAACATAAATTTTATCTCGTTTAACAAACCCATTTTAGATAACTTTTTAGGGTATACGAAAGATTAACATTTCTTTATCGAGAAACATTTATTTATCGGCGTGCTGCAAATGTCAGTGTTTTTGAATATCGAATAAACACAGCGACGTCAATTTAGTTAATATATGCCTTCAGAGGTAAATTGCAGATGGTTAATAATGTGATATATAGTATATAGCTGAGCACATGACTTTCAGTAGGGGTGTTCACTTTACAGGATGGCTTAAAAAGTGCCGTAAGCACTTGCATTTCGATTTTATTATACAAACAACAACAAAAAAATGAATAAATAAATAAAATGAGTATCAAATCAAATTCGTTTGTAGAAGAACTCAAACACACACAACACACAATCACACACATACGTACGTACGTATGCAACACGTATATTTAAATATGGCATACATAATATTAAAAGAAATCGCACCCAAAAACCAAATTGGCATAAACTACGCCGAAAATAAATTGAAATCTAAAAATGAATTTCAAATGCGGCAAACCCCAAAAAAAACACGCAAAGCAAACAAAAAACCAAAACCAAACAAATATGTTGTGTGTGCGTGTGTGTGGGTGGATGGACTGTGTGTGTGTGTGCGTGTGTGTGTTGGAGGAAGTAGTGTAGCAGAGGCGACAAATGACAATCGCACTTCTTGACATTTGTTGATACGACGAAGATGTGCCGACTGACATGTAAGCAACAGCAACAATTTGTGTGTGTGTGTTGGTGTGTGTTTAGAAACACGGATTTACAACAAAAATGGAAACAATGAAGAAGAAGAAAACTTTATTATAGAGCTACATATATTTGTTTGTCGGTGAGTGTTGCAGTGGAAGGATTTAAGAAAAAAAAAACATATTTTGAGAGAGGATTTTCAAAATAGAAACAGAAATCATATTTGCAGTATATAAATATAAATATTTATTTTGTATAACCTCTATTTAGTTTATTATTTATTAGTTATAGACATTCTTGAAAATATGTTCATGTTTAACCCATTCCTCTCATTTCAAACAATTAGAGAGGATTTTCAAAAAGAGAAAGAGTATTTCAATAATTTTATATCTATATATATATATACATATATATATTATTTGTTTTTTTTTATAAATACCATTTAAAACAAATAATCTTAAAAAAAATTATTTAATTTAATTAATGTTGTACTTTTTATATTTTTTATGTCAACATTAATTAAATAAATATTGTTGGGCAAATTTCTTTTCGCTTCTTCCTATTTCAGCTGTTAAGTTAAAATCAACTAGTTATTTTTGTGGAAGATCTCTTTAGAGGGTTATATAAATTCTGGTATTTATAGATAGTACGTATGTATATTGTCAGTTGTCATCCTGTAGTTGATGTTTATGGCATTACGTCTAATAACTGCAAATACATGAAATTTAATCTACAAAAATATTGTCTAACTTAGCTATACCAAATTCTTTAAGTGTTTCCGAGTTCAATAAGATTGAGGCAAGCGAATTTTCCAACAACTATCAATCTTATTGAATTTGAGTTCCAGCATCTTTGGTCATTATTATTTGTATTATGGTAATTTTGCAATTGATCTTAGAGTTCTCATTTTCTAGCTGTTGTGTGCAGCCCTAGAAAATTAGATCTCTCTCCTTCTCGTTCAGCGTTTGTGGATCTGCTGATCTGGGTAGACTGCATATTTCAGGGACTGCACTTTACATACCAATCGATCATTAGTGCAACGTGCCTTTTTTTAATGGTATCCACTGAGCTTAACACTTCAGCAATTTGAGACGTTTCAGTAATGATTTAACTGCTATTTACCAAGGAGCTGACAAAAAGCAGGCCCGGCACAAAGACCTTCAATATGAAACTTAAAATTATAGCAAAACTCGTGGAACACACATATAAAAATAAAAAAAAAAGAAGGCAACCGAAAACCAGTTTTTAGCTGGAAAACAAAACCAACAACAATAAGCAAACGAGTAAAATTGGTATGATATTGTACGTAAGCCGTAATTGAAGTTAACGTAATTATAAATGTGGCCCGCAACAAGAACAAAGTGGCAGGAAAATGCCGAACACAAAATACCCTTAAGCAAAACTAGACTCACAAACCCATTTAATTATTGGGTTTTTCTTCTTTTTTTTAAATAAATATTTCAATAGTTAATTTTTAATATTAAATCATTTAATTTAACACTTGATTAATTTGTTTTCCTCATTTGATTTTTCATTTTTATTTTAACTTTATTTTCAACTGCCGTTTTGCACATTTCGTTAGCAAATTGGGAATACTCTCGGCAAAAGGGTATAATCAGAATGAGATATGCCAATGTCAGCGTGGAGAATGTAACTGCGATCTGGGAAACTGAGAACTGAGAATGAAGAACGGAGTACTGGCATCGAGTCTCAGCCAGCCTCAGACCCCCACCTCACCATTTGCAGACTCAAAGACGACGTTGAGTTACGCTCAATTTCCCAATTTACATGGAAATCTTTTGAAGACGCTACAGAAATTCATTTGTGCTCCACGGCACAAACTGTGCAATGTTTGCAGAGGGGGTGACAGGGGGGGAAATGGTAGGAGCAGCTGCGAGCAATGCTTCTTCACAAATATAAGTCGAAAAACGTGCGCTTTACATTTTTCCTCGAAACAAACAAAAAAATCAAAAATAAAAGAGAAAAATCAAAATGAAATAAATCGAGATTCAAGGTTTTGAGGACATTGACGCAAAGGTCAGCGCGAGAGAGAGAGAGAGAGAGAGAGAGAGATGGAAACAAGTTTTGAATAGCTCATGTAATACATATAGATACAGATACTTATTACTTATATATATATATATATATATGGATATGCGTCAAGAAATGAGTGACAAAAGATGTCAGATCAAACATTAAAAAAGATTCTTTAATTTAATTACTTTTGTTGATATTTTGGAATAAGATTAAACCAATGTTTAAAATATGTATATATATATATATAGCTATTTGGGGCCTTCATCTATGTTGAATATTAATATAGCAACTAGTTTATATACCTATAGTAACTATTGCATTTGACTAACCTTAACGAATTATTTAACTGGACTGCGGTTGGAAAAAGTAGATTGAGTTAGGAGATGTTTGGGCAGTTTTTAGAATTGTTTTTAATGGTGTTCCTGGTCCTAGATCTAATCTGGGTTCTATTCTTCTTCATTTAAAAACTATACGAATCTTGTTTAATTAAGATTTACTTTTCTTAAGCCAGTTGATGCAACACAGCAAAGTAAATGTCAACAAAATCTTCAAAATAACTTTTAAGCAAAACCAATTTTAAAGTTTCTTATGTGCATAATTAAATATTTATTATTTGTAATAAGTTTTGAGTTAATTAATCATAAATATTAAATTTTATTTTTATTTTTTGCTTTGTCAACATTAAATATTATAAATAAATCAATGGCATTTGCAAATATTGAACAATTCTTAATAAGCATTTTTATTTACTTTTTGATTTGATTTTATTTTGGATTTTTTGTGACGTAAACTGCCTCAAAACATTTCATGAACACTCCTGAGCGCTCTTGAATGCTATACGAATTCTTTGCTGTCTCTCTCTCTCTTCCTCTCTCTCACTGTTGCTCTCCCTCCCTCGCTCGCTCTCCTGCCTTATCAGCAGAGCTCTCGGCTGCCTTTGGCAGTTTCAAAACAAAGTCCATTTGTGATTGTTGGTCAATATTTTCAGCGTACAGTAGAGACAACATTTAAAATGCTATTATCTAATCGCCACCGATAGTCTGTGTGTGTGCGTGTGTGTGTGTGAGAGAGAGAGAGGGAGAGCACGAACTTACCTTGGCGATAAGCCTTAGCACAGTGTTTAGTGATATTGTTATTAAGTTATGAGCAGAAGCAATTAAGTCGAGGGACCCAAGGAAAAAATTATTAACAAAAAAAACCAAAAAGCCAAAATTTTAACTTACGTTCAAAACTATTTATAAAGAAATTGTTTCTGCGGCTCAAAACTGGTAAAACCTGTTCGCAAATGCTGTGGGCCAAAACGAATAAAAAAACAAAAAAAAAAAAAATAACCATCTAACAATAAACTAATTAAATCAAATCAAAATACGTCGCAAAAGAGCGACAGAGACAGAAAGAGCGTGAGAGAGAGAGAGAGAGAGAGAGAGAGAGAGAGAGCGAGGCAAAAGAGTGAAAGAGAGTGAGCAAACTGCACATAAAAATAGCCGCAGAAAATGTTCATTGAAAAAATTATAAATAAAATGTTCAAAAATGCTTAAGTTTATTTATATATGTATTTAAATATATACAAACATACATCTAGAAATTAGTATATATATGTATATAGGTATGTATTTCAATAGCATATGCAAAATGTGCGAGATAAGAAAGCAAATTGGCCGACAAGCTCAGGTGATACGGCATAAATGTATCTGTATCAGTAAGATACTATGTATCTGTGAGATACTTGCACTCGCACTTCACATGACACGAAGCTTTAAGAATTCACGACTAAATAAAACACACACACACTCACACACACACACACATGCACAACAAATTCCAACTGCTGTGTGTCAATTTAGTTAGTTTAGTTTTCGGTGTTTTTGTTTGTTTGCCATTAAGTTCAGTTAAGACTGTCTTTATGCCAATATTTGCACTTGCATTACGAAAGAAATTAGAATTGATCTCCTATCTAAGAATTGTTAATCATGGAATTTAAATACACTGAGGCAAACAATTTGTGCTCAATTCCGTCAGATCAGAAAAACTCGCTGCTGGCCTAAATGGCAGATCTCTGCTTTAACTATATATAACTATATCAGTAAGCTTATCAAAAATCAAATTCTTTATTTGTAATCTATAACAATAACAAATAAATCTAATATTTTAAAGAATAATGATTTTCGCTCAGTGTACAAGCATTTCTATTTACTTAAACTTAAACTAAATGCAGCCCAATTGCTGATGACTTGAAATTGATAAACACTTCAAAAAAATCTTATAACTGATGTAAACTCAATAAGAAATCAGAAATGTATAAAATTCAGAGCGTGGACCGTTGAGAAATAATGGATAGGGAAGAAGAAGAGTAGTAGAAGAGTAGTTCTCGCAGATCTCCAAACGAAATAACAAAATGGATAAAGATATTCAACTTGTCCAAATTCATATTAGAACTGAAATCCGAATGAGTATTTCTCTAATTGGATAATCGGTGAATTTTGATTGTGATATATACAAATGATTGGTTGAGTCAAATATTTAATAAATATTCATTGATGTATACCTTTTTTTATTTTATATTTTTTACTCAAAGCTTTCGACTCGAAAAGCTTCTTCAATCAATATTTTTGTAGTGCGTAGTAATCCAAGTTTTCATTGAGTTTGTTTCGCTGCATTTTGACGATATTTTTACATATTTTGTGTGATTAATTTTATAATTAACGATAATTATTATTTGCACATTTATTTTCACTTATTTGCGATGCTGGGCAACACTGGCCTAACAATTAATTTGGTTGATTGTAAATTTTTGTTGTTGTTGTTGTTGTTGTATACAATTTGCAAAGTGAAACCGTTGCGTGTATAAATATATATATATATATATATGTATATATATCTATATATATATATGTGTATTACTCTATATGTAGCTATAAATTTGCTTTCTATTGATTTAATATTTTCCAAGGCGAACTTGATAGATTTTTGTTTGGTTTTTTTCTTGTTATTTATATATCTTTTTATTTATGGTAAATTTGTGGGAATATATATATATATATATGCATGTATATGTAGTGTATTTATTGATTTCTTCAAGAAATTATATAGTACTTGTCGTAGAAGTCAGAACTATAGAGCCAAAAAGAAGAACAAAAAACACCAAAAAAATTATAAAAACAATGTGAATAGACTATTAGAAAAAGAACAACTTGAAGTTTAGATAGTTGATTGAGGAGGGGGTGGTGGGCGGGCGGGTTTTTTTTTGGTCGACAACATTTGACTCGATGCGAGTGCGAAACGAAATGGAAACGAAACAAAATATAAATAAAGATACGCGCAGGCGGCGACAGGCGACGTACGAAGACGACCACAAAGCGAGTGACGGCAATTCGATTATGAAACGCGGCTAAGCGACAAGAGAGCCAGCGCGAGCGAGAGAGAAAGAGAGCGCGCCTCAGAGAGAGAGAGCGAGAGCTGAGACGGCTCCGAGAACGCGCGCGCTCCGAGAGAGACACGGTGGCAATGAAACGCGACACAAAAATTCCGTAACCGAATTGAAATTTATTTTTGAAAGAAAAATATACAAAAACACTTTTTTGCGATTTTCTGCAGTTTGTTTTCAATAAAATTGCAATATTTTTGAATTGTTGGCAGCAAACTTGAGCAGTTGGTGGCGACTTGCGAGCAATTTGCGTTGCAAACACTTAAAGCACACACACACACACACCAACACACACACACACGCACACACACTTTGCTTTTTTCCTTTTATATTTTTTGTGATTCGCTTTTTGTGTGCACTTTGAGATACTTTTGGGATTTTTGAATAATTGTGGATATTTGTAGCTATTAATTCACTATTGTTTGGATAGAGTTATATGCGATAGATTGGCTGGGAATCACGCACGACGCACGAGGTACGAACGGAGACACGTCGACAGTGGGACAAGCAGAGAGGCTGGCAATATTTTTTTTTCTTTATTTTTTGTCTGCCTTGTTCCGGGGGACCGGCCAAGCAAACCTCACCAAACGAAATACAAACTCGAACTGAAACGCATCCAAGAGATACACCAGCTGTGTGTGTTCAGTTCAATTCATTCCGCTCTCTCTCTCTCTCTCTCGCTCGCTGTCAAGTGTCGCGGGAGCGTACACCGTATTTTTTGCTAACTGTTGGCAACACTTTGCCCCATGGCTGTGCTGCATAGTGCGCCTCTGCTTGCACCAATGACGAACTGCCGTGCAAACAGAACGAGATGCAGCAAATCTAGTGTGGTATTTTTAAGTTCGCTCTCGCGCTCCCTCTGTCTCAGTCTCTCTCTGGAGGCCACTGCCGGCATTTTCATTTTGCGTGGTGGCCCCACAATTAGCGTATCTGAGAGATACGCCAACGACAACAACGACGACGACACTACGTCAAGAACGGTACGCAAAAATCAAAAACAATAATTGCTGTTTTGAGCGCATTTTGTGTTTTTGTTGTGTGCTTTTGCACAACGAATAAAAATTCAAAGCTCTAAAAAAAATACTTAAAATTTGAATACAACTAATTTTTAGAAAATAAATGCAAAGATTTTCCAACAAACGTTGATCAACAAAAAAAATAAATAAAATGATCACAACAGAAACATAAACACGAATCGGCGAATGCAAAAAAACAGAACACACATATTTTGATGACGAAACACATGTTGTGTTTACACACACACACACACACCCAGAGAGCGAGAGAGAGTTGCAATTGGCGCTCATTTGCAGCTTTGTCGCGCAACGCAGCGACAAAAACAAATTAAGAACAAAAAATCAAACACAATAAAGAACAAAAAAAGACAACAACAAAATGGAAAAGCTCTCCACGTTTTCGTAGTCGTCACTGTCGCCTTCAATTTCAATAGCACTTAGAGCGACTAGCTGTTCCTACAACACACACACACATACATATACATGGCTAAACTTCACAGATACAATCAAACAAACACACACACACACACACACACGCATGTTAGTTTAGTTTTATTGACAGCTATTTTGCTGCTTCCTATGGCAATTTTTTCGTTAGCCAGCACAGCCCAATATTTATTTATTTATTTATCAATTTATTTGTTATTATCGCATACGTCCATTTTTGGCACTTTGATGTTTTAAGCTTTTTTTAAATAGTGTTTTGTTTCTACTTAAAATGGCAAGTTTCCAGATCGTAGATCGTAGTTTTAACTAAATTTATTTTCTTTAAGAGCGAGCTTTAAAGTCAAATTCAATTTCAAAATTTTGAGCAATTGAACATAAATTGTCCATTTATTGATAAGAAATATCTTAAACTAGTTTATTTGTGGTCAATCATTTGTTAATCAATCTTTTAGTTTCATTTGTTAAATAATGTAATTTAAAAAGTGTTTTAATCGGAGTTTCTCAACTTACCACTTCTCTTTCGAATCCTGTCCAGCATAATTTCTTGCACGCAATCAATTCTCCTACAAAAATCGAAAAGTTTAATATGTTAATTTAATTATAATTTATATTTGCAAAGAATAAAAACTTATAAAATAAAAATAAAATTAACAATAAATTTAAAATTATTCATTTAAAACTTAAAGAAATAGTTAACATTTTAGATGGAACAATTAAAATAAATTGTAAAAATTAAAATATTAAAATATTTTTGCTTAAAAATACTTGTCTCTATTTATGTTTATTTATTTAATGACATTTTAAGAGACACTTAATTCAAGCTTATTTTTAACAATTCCAACCAAAAAACCAAATATAAATAAGAAATTGAAACACAATTTTGAACTTTTAAAGCGATTATTTGTTTATTTAAATTCAATGATTTGTTAATTATTTTTTTTAATTAAGATGAGGTTAGCCAAGGCGACAATAAGCAATTTTCATGTCGCTCAATTCGCAGCTCTTTTCGACGACACTTTAGATTTTGGCTAAGATTCTATTTGCCGGCCTTAATTATGCATGACAAATGCAGTTAAGCTGCTGATTGCATGCACGTAATTACCGCACAAGACCACAGAACAAAAAAAAAATATAATAATAAAAATAAAAATAAAGAAATAAACAATAACAACAACAACAACAACAACGAAGCAACTTACCAAACTGCTAACTTCAAGAGACAAATGGCAAATGTGCTACTTTAATTGCTGACAATTTAAAAACTTTATTTCTTTTTTTCTTTCTTTGTCTTTTGCATTTGGCTTTGGCTTCGTTCTTCAGCAAATATAATATATATATATTTTATGTTACAAACAATTAGAAACGAAATGAGCACAGCAGAGGTGTGGCAAAAAGTTGATGACAAATAAGAAAACTCAAAACTACTGACAATTTCCCAAAGTCTTAGCTGGAAAAACTGTTTGTTGGCATTGAAGCTGTTACAAGACTCAAGTCATTTCTACCCACAAGTGACAGGATGATGCCCTGAAATACCCTAGAAAAAATGTTCAATAACATTCACATCAATCAGTAAGTAATTTTACTTAAAATACATCTTTAAAATATGAGAATTCAAAGTAAATGAAAATTGTTTTCTTGAACTTGGCTAAGATTAAATTACTTAAGGCTTTCATCAACTGACTTTTAAATTTGAAAATTAACTTGAAAAAAGAAAAACCAAATTATTGTTGCCATTTTGTATGATATAGTTGCTCAGATCACAATTAGTGAATTTTGTTCAGATATCTTATATTATATATATATATACAGTTTAATTCCAATTTGGTTCCATTTTGTAGATAAAATATTTCAGATTTCAGACTAAGTTTAAATATATTTTTAAACTGATTTGATTTTGGTATATATATCTACATAATTGCAACGAGAATTGTTAACTAATATTAACAATTTGTAAAGAAAAGCGTTAAGCGGATTTGACCAACAATTTTGATAACTAATTCGCTGAAAATCTTGATGTAGTCCATCCATTTTTTGTCTCTAATCAGCCTCATTACTTATGCCAATAGCGATTTCCTCCAGTGTTGGAAAACGCGAATAGCAGATACCCTGAGTCCAAGACCAGCTTACTTAAGTCATTCACAACATGATAATTAAGCCAACCCGCTTATGATACTATATAATTTAATATATTTGATTATATTGCTCAAATGGCAAGTAAGTAAAATATAAATAATCGATTCATATCGATATTGCTGAAACGTAGGAAATTATCGATTAAATGAAATAAGTTTTACAGAAAACTATTCTAGTCGATATTTTGCTTCTGGCTGTTGCAAACTTAGCCACAGCATCATTATACCCTTTGTGCCCACTTTCGATGGGTTTAGGGTATTGCAAAAACCCAGTAGTTCCCAAAGTGATGATTGCCATAAAATTCGGTGTACAGTTTATGGGATGCTGCTGTGGCCCACGGCTAGACGCAACTCAAAATCAATGTCTATAGAAAACAAGAAAAAAAGAATTGAAATACAAAAAAAAAAAAAAACGTGTACAGTTAAGAAAAAAAAAAAAAAATGATGGAATCAATTCGCTGTGCGACGTTGAGGCGAATATGATTTTTGCCAAAGAATTGCCTTGACTCGTTTTTTACGAAAAAAAAACATTGAACGAAGGTTTTGTTTTTTACTGCAAATTGTTGGACTGTAAGCAGAGAATAAATGATTGTGCAGTTCTGGTTCAGTGGAAATGAATCCGAGTATTCACTTAAACTTCAATGTGATTCATTTAAGAAAAAGACAATGCTTTTTTTTATGATATCAATTTGATATTATTGGAACAACATATCAAACTGACCAAAATATAATACTTTGACAGACTTTATTATACATTGAAAACTCATAAATGTAAAATACATTATTGCAATTAAAAAAGTATTCACTATGACTTAATTTAATATTAATAATTTTAATGGATTTTCAGCGAGTCATTTTTCATTTTAAATGGTATATTTAAATTTGTTTGAACAATATTCACTTCTTATTATTTGAGCAAGATAACAAAATAAAAAAAATAGTAAAATACTTTAAGTCATTTAGCTCAATTTTAGATTTTTAATTCTTAAATATAAATCAAAAAAAAAAATAATAAATATTAAATACATAACATAACACAACTTAACCTTCGCTGAAAATAGAAGTAGAAATATTTTGTTGGCCAACTTTTGAGCATATATTTAATTGATACTTGAGTAACACTCTTGACTCTACTCTGTAACAGTCTGTAAACACGCTGACACTGAAAGTAAAAGGGCATAATTGGTTTTTTTTCCCAAGACTTTCAATGTATATTTTTTCTTATCTGCTTTAGATAAACTGACAAATCGAAAAAAAAACATTATTAAAGACAGTTCTCAGATTATACTCGACATATTTAAAAAATCGTCTTCTCGGCTCACAACCAGAAAAAATACATTTTGCCAACTCATTCTCTGTTTGTAAAGTGATTTTAGAGTATTTTGCAGTCGGTTACGTTCCACGTGTATATATATTTTTTTTTTGCTTCTTGCTACGCTTTGTTAGCAAAATATTAATGATTTTTTTTTAAAAACTATTATACTCAACTTTTTCGCTTTTTGCCCTTTTTGTTGTGTTGGCAAAGACCTTAAAAGCAGTTTGTTGTTTATTGGGTTTTTTTCCTCAATTTTGCTTTAAGTTGACCTGAGAAAATCATTTTTGCTGAGCTAATCATTTTGATGCCATTTTGGCTTGGCGCATAAATCGCTATTCAAATATTTAATTAAATATTATTAAATATTTTATTGACATTAGCTACTAACTTGAAAGTTATATTTCTTTATGGTTATGGAGTTGGAAAAAAGTTTCTTTTTATATATTAAAAAATTTGTGAAAACAAATGTTTTTTATACAAAAGTTTTCAGACCGTTTCCGATTCTGATGGCGCATTTCACACAAAAATTATTTTATAGGTCTTTTCAAAAACTTGTAGGATCGATTTTTCGAATTTCATAAAATTTTGTAACCGAAAATATTTATTGCGAAAGTTTTCCGCTGTTTTCCAAGTCCCAATTCTTTGAGGCACTGTCATAAAAAATTCTGTTTTCGAGTCAGTGACGTCGTTAACAAATATATTAAATAAGTAAATATATATAATATAGGAAATATATATATATATATATATATATATATATATCGCCTTTCACCAAACTAATATGGGCTGTGCGCGATTAGCGTTCAATTTGTCTTCATTTTCGACCAGCTCATTACTTCATAAAATATAATTAGTAAACATAAAAAGAATTTGCTTAAATGTATAGACATATATATACATATATACATACAAACACACACTTGAATATAAACATATGTACATAAATACTATAACATAATTAACACAAGTATTTAATGGAAATCGTATTTATTTTTTTATTTGGTTACATTTTGTGAATTTGCAAAAACTGATTTTTCTGTCACTCTGGGTGTTTAGACGAGTGTTGCAACAGTGCATGTGGCAGCATTAAGAATGTCTATAATTATTCAATATGTACCAATAAAATCTAGTTTTTATTTTATATGTTACAAAATTGCAGTTATGTAAATTGAAATAAATATAATTGACTCCATTTCCACAATATCGATAAGTATCGATTACAGATAGCAATAAAAAGCACAATTTTAAATTTATTTATTTTTAAATGTTTATTTATATTATTTTAAAAAAAATGCCACATTTAACATTTTATTATTATTATTTATACATTAAAAATTGAATCATTTAGAAACTTGAGTGAAAAAAGTTGGTCGAACAAGTTATAATGCGAGGGTATCGCCTAGTCGAGCACTGTCTTAAGTAGAGCATTCTGACTTGTTGCTGGCCATTTGCTGTTGGCTGTGCTTGGTTGAAAGCTGGCCTGCGATTGCGGAAGTTGCCGACTCGGCCAGTCAAATTCTACAGCTGCCCGCCTGCCAGCCAATTAGACACCCAGCGTTGGTTGGTTTAGTTGTGGTCTCGTTGCTGCCGACTCGACTCGACTCGACTCGACTCGACTCGTTGTCGAGCGGCCCAAAAGTGGCAACAAGCACAACAACACACGAGCAGCGACACGTGCTTACAGCGACACTCAACAATGTTGCGGGGCAGGTGACAATGCTGTAAGCCGGTGTGTGAAAATGGAATATGCTGGCAACAAATATGCATGCACAGGCAGAGGCACAGGCAGAGGCACAGGCAGAGGCAGAGGCAGAGGCACAGGCAGAGGCTGTTGCTAGTTGCTAGTTGTCACTGTTGTTGCTTGTCTGCGCTTATGGAATTGTTTATAAATGATGCAGCAGCAGCAACAACAACAGCTGCAAAGCGTGACGAAGTGCTGAAAATGCAATTGTTATACACTCAACCCATTCAAAATGATTAAAAGGGGTATATTAGTTTTGTGCCAAAGAATGTAACAGTCAGAAATATATATATACATTCTCGATGATCCGACTTTAAGAGCTATGAATTCTTATCTGTTCCCTGCGCAGCTCAAATTTGCTGCATTTTATCGTTAGCTACAGGGTATATCATAGTCGAGCAGCAGTCTTATTTTGTTGTTGCTGCATTTGTTAGTGAATTAATAAAATGTTAATTATGTTGCAACAAATAATTGCACACTTGTGCAGCATAACATAGCAGTCAAAAGCAAGTAAGCTGCCGCCGCAGATGCCTCCAACTGCAACTGCAACTGCAACTGCAGCTAACTGCATTTGCTGCTGGCCAGCCAAAATGCAATTTGAATAATTGTTTGCGTGAGCATTTTTTATGCATTTCAAATGAAATTGGCTGCCCAGTCAAAAGATAAAAAAACAAACATCAAATTTAGCCAAAACTTTCGTATTTTCAGTTGACAATCATAAAAATTACAAACTTAAAAGTTAAATTTTGATATAAACCGGAAATTCAGAATCGCAAAAATGTAGAATAATTATCGGAATCTTTAATTTGTTTCAACTTTATCAGTTTGGGAATGCTTCTGTTTGACAACCCCGGTTTTCAACATGTTGCTTACAGAGCTGCCAAGAATAGTCAGTTTATAATCACAGATTTATTTTCACATCATCGTAACTCAAACAATTGAATAATGTTGAAATACTTCTCCAGAAATATGTTTGAATGATCTAAATGACTGAATATTGAGTTGATTAACTTGTAGTTTGACATTCTTTCAGCATTAATTGATTACTTTTCGTGGTCAAATCAGAGTTTTTCTGGCTACTCTGCTTAGGTTCGTTGTCCTGTCGGAATTTCCACAGAGAAAGGTTTTCGTCATTTTCCATAGATTGACGCTACAATTGGAAAATCAATCGTTTTCCAAGTGAATTTGGGTTTAATTTCTGCATTTGCAGCAAAAAAGCATTTTTCATCACACAGAACATTTCAAGCAAGCTGAAACGGAAGCATTTTTCAGTTCCGGATTGATAACAGTGCTATTTTTATTTCCGGCTTCTTATGTAGATATCTTTATTCATATTTTTTTTGTATTCGTTTTGTCTATTTATCCATTTACATATTTATATTATATAACTTCAATAATGCATCTCAATTATCTGCTTCCACTTTCAATATTTTATTTATAATTAAAATATACAAGTTCAAATTATTTCAAATTTATATCTATTGATCTCTGTAGTATTTATTACTATGTATTAACATATATATAATAATGATAAATAATGTCTATATTATATTAAGCTGAACTCACGATCTGATGTGTGGAAGCAAAAAGAGTTCACATTTGAGGAATTCAATGAACCTAACTTAATTTGCCGCTGAAGTCGCCCTGCACAGAATTCCGCGTATTGCTGGCATCAAGTGACTTTTTGCCATATAATCTAAGTATATAATTTTTTTTCCCTTAATAACTTCTAAGCGTTCTTTTCACACACACACACTCAGAAACATAAGATTATGTACAGTGTCTTCAAATTACACGGCTTATCATTTAATACAATTCGGGGAATTCATTAAAAAAAAAAACCGAACAACAGTCAAAAAAAAAAACTCAAAGATATATAAGAAAAGAAGAAGAAGAAAAAATTAACTACAAATTTAAATATATCGAATTTCCGCAAGTAAATAAGCGAAAGCAAAGCCAAAGTTAGAGAGCCAAAGAGCAAACTATTTGTTGTACCTAATGCGTAGGTTAAGGGCATGCCTTTAGAATAATAACAACAACAACAACAACAGCAGTAGCAAGAAGAGGAAGAAACCGCAAAACTCAAGAACCAAATTCCTGGTAAAGCTCAAATCCTGTTTATTTCCTTTAAGCTACCTAAGCAACCAGAAGGCGCTGCCACTAAATCTTCTATAGGTAGTTTTCAGATGCTTTTGTATCTGCAGGTGTGTGCGTGTGTGTGTGTGCTGGTGTGCGTGTGTGTGTGTGGCTGCTTATATGCTTCGGTTTTCATATATCGTCTCGTCGCTGATTTATTATTTACTTTATAAAAAATGCTTCGGCCTCAGCTTTGGTTTTAGCTTCAGCGAATCTTTTTCTCATCGTTTGTTTGTTTATTTTTTTTTTTTATTTTTTTTTTTAGGCGACTTTTGCTTAATTTGTGTCTTGGAGGGGAACAAATTCTATTCATTAGAAAGAGTGTGTGTGAGACAGAGAGAGAGAGAGAGTGAGACAGAGAGAGAGAGAGAAGAGCTGCACATCTCCCTGTCGGACGTTTCACGGAAATCTTGTTAAATTTCGCTTGATTGAATTTGCCTGCATTTGGCGGTGTTTGATATTTTTTTATTCATTTATTTGTTGTTGCTTTTTTCTCTCTCTCTTTTTTTTCTCTTTTTTTCTTTTTTTTTTTTTTGTATTTGTCAAGCGCCTCAAATTGACCACACGCACAGCAGAATGGCTGGCGAAGCCATAGCCGAGAGCTGCTGAAATACTTCTTATGTAACTCATAAATTGCAATACAAACATATATATCAGCATTATAAAAACACACACAACACACACACACACACACACACACACACACACACACACTCACACACACATACACTCAGCTCTCTAACCGCACAATTTACGTCAAGGAAATGAAACATGAACAACTTTGAGGCAAATTGAATAGTTGCAGCTCGAAATTGAAACACTCTTGCGAAAGAATCTGAATTGTAGAAATTATAGTTTATAAAAATTTAAAAATTGAATTTTTGCTATAAAAATATTTACTTTTTTCATTTATTTATTATATTTTGCTAGTTTTCAGAACAATTTTCATTTGAGATAGATTTTATGATTAGTTTTTTTTTATGTCGGTTTTTCTGAGCAGTTGTGAAAATAGCTTCATTTGGGAAGATATTTCATATTTAATTGGCAGTATTAACCCATTAAAGCCAAAGACTTTTTCAAATAAAAAATAAAAAAGTAATGCTTTTAAGTTGTTGTTCCCAACTACATTTTGAACTCATTATTCGTTTTTTATTATTATTTTTTTAACTAAAACTCTTCAAAATTTAAACGAATTAGTTTTTTAATATTATTTTTTTAATCGACTTGCTTAAAATGCAGTCAATTCTAGCTATGAAAAATTTGCAGAGCAGTATTAAAACAAGTCAAAAATTTTATTTGAATGAGAATCAGCATCAATAGCCGATTCGATATAGACAAGTTTATCTGTCTGTTTAAATGGGAAATGTTTCTGTTGGTTTTTGATTTTTTCTGTAAACGGTTCCGATTCCGGTTAAATGCTTTCATTATCTTATATCTACACGGATTATGTAATATTCAGATAGCTGTTTGATTGAGTTACCAAATGCTTTACCAAGTCTGTGAGATCTGCGCAGAGGGCATTTGGAAGCAATCAGCTGGCTAGAAGCAAAAGCGTGTTTGGCAGCACAGAGGAAGCTGGAGGATTGCAATAAAGTCACAGCATGGCAGCTACCTGGGTGGAGTCCATAGATGCCGCTACACGCAACGCTGCTCCCTCAAAACACGCTGATGCCGCCAGCTCCCCCTTTGGCAGCCTCTTGGCTGGTAATAGCCAAGAAAAACCGCAGAAAATGCTATACAGCTAAACAGGCAGAGACAGAGAGAAGGGGCAGAGACGCGGGCAAAGCTGGCCAAGATGAACTTCGCTGTACAATGAGATTTATTTATCGTGATTGTGTGCTTAATTGAAAATTGTTTGAAAGGCCGCACATGACGCGGCTACTTGAGAGCGCAACAGGAATCGCCAGTTACCAGTTGCCAGTTGCCAGTTGCCACTTGGCAGTTGCCAGTAAGTTCCCAGTTCCCAGTTACCAGCTCCCAGTTGGCCGTCTTGGAAACTGATTCCCATATATCAACGTGACCCATCTCACTGAACTGAGTGCTCTATGGCTCTGGACTGTCATGCTTAACGGTATTTTTAGCGCACACACACACACACACACACACACACACACGTATTTATTGACACACATTTTGTTTTTGTGTATTTTTTTTGTTAGCTCCTGCGAACGACTTTACGGACAATTTGTCAACGACATGGACAATGATAGCAGCAGAAATTGTTGCCAGTTGTAAAATTAAAATGTCAAAGCCGACAAACAACAAGGATCTGAAATAATGAAAAAACACACAGTGGGCAGAGACGAGGTGGGAGACGACCGTGCGGAATGCGGAGCGGAGCCATCATGAATGGAATCCATCAACCGCCCATGGAGCAAGGGCCTCCAGCTGGCAGTTGTCAAGTAACGCAGCAGCTACGCTACTCCGTATTCAATCAGTTTTCAAATGCGTCGCATATTTCTGGTTGGAGGCACTGTGGCATGGCAGTGGCATCCACTTAGCCTCGGGCTGTTTCGCTTGGTTGCCATTTCCCATAATATGATCAATTCTTAAACAAGCTGGCATTTAAGCTAGTAAAAAACTGCGGATATTTTAACCAAAATCGACATCAAATGCAAATAGTCCAGAAAAATCGATTTTCTACAATTTAAGCAAATTTTTTTTTTTGCGAGTGTTAACTTAACTTTGATTAACTTAAAACAAATAACCCTTTATCTAGTTTACTGTTCTCCATTCTCCATTCTCCATTTAATTTAAAAAATATATTTTAATATTTATAATAAATAAATATATTTATTATGTATTTATTTGTTAAATTATTATTATTATATTAAGTGTTGCTATATTTTGTATTTGCATTTAAATACCCCAAGAAATCATTTAAATTATTCTTATTTTTAAATTTATTTATAATTTTAATTTTATTTTAAATTAAATTAAATTAAATTTGTTAAGTTTTTTGTATTTTTTCTGTCTACTGATCTTAGTTGACAATAAAGAAATAAAATAAATAAATAAATAATTAATGCTTGAGTTAGAACTTAAAACAATAAATATCACATTTGCGAAAAATATTTATTTAAGTGAAAAATTAAATATTAATTAAAGTAAATTATGTTGCCTAAAAAGAAAATATCATCTAGCATATAATTTAATTAAAAGTGATTGAGATAGTCTCATATATATACTTGAGATACTTGACTAGATCCTCAGACCATAAAAACCAGCTGGCCAACAAATTAATTGGATAATAAAAAAAATAAAGTGAAGTTTATTAATTAAATAACATATAAAATTGTTTTATGATTATAATCGTGTCATGAGCATTGTGTTTATTAAGTTTAATACAAACAAAACTGAAAGAAACAAATGTTAACAATAGAAAAACTAGTTAAAATTGTTAACTTGGCTTTTTCCACTCATCTAATTATTGGCAATTTCTCAATACGTTGCCAAGCTGCTGAGTTCTTAACTAGCCAACCTGCTGGCCCAACAAACAGCATATGTTCTCAGCCATCAGGCCTGAACACAAAGAGCCACCCTAATGACACGGCGCCCCTCATACACCCTTCAGCTCAGCGGGGTGCCGCACAATTCCATCGCACACACAAAATACTTTACAGAATAAGTGCTCGAGGACATCCTTGAGAAGTCGCCTACACCACCCGTTGCTCCATGGATTCGCCCTAATGTGATCTGTGCCTCCTGCCTCCTGCCTCCTCCTCCTCAATCCCTCCTCCAACCAAACGTATTTTATTTTAAATTGTTTTTACTTTGATGTGTGTACTTCTGTTTTGGATTGATTGTTGGGAGTTGGGATTGCTGATGCCGCACTTGATAAATGTAAAAATAATAAAATCAATTCTTTTGCAAGGATTTGGCGGGGATCATAATATTTCACGTGGAAAACAAATACATATAAGTAGGTAATAAAATGATGCGATTGTCGATTGAGTTGTTAAGCAATTCAAAAATCATTCACTTGAAATTACATGATTCATGGTTAGTAAGAAAATAACTTTTAAAGCCAAAATTGCTTTTGTTAAGAATCAGTTTTGAAATGAAAATAATTCAGTGATTGAAAATGCTATGCTCCTTTGTAGTTTTTCACTTAACTATTGCTCTTGCTACGAACTTTCACAGAGCAATAGCATGCTCTTTCGCTCTGCTCTGCTCAGTCATCTGCAAGATTAAGAGCAGTAGCAAGAGAATAATATTTACATGTTACTCTCAGCACTAGCGAGAGCATAGCTGAGTAGTACTGCACAGCTTGTGCTACCGATATTGTAATCGCCCATTTGTTTTGCTCTTTTGGTGCGGAGTAATAAATTCAAGCACTCGAAATTAAATCCAGTGTTCGCTTTTTCAATGACTAACCATTTGAAAATTGTAGAAAAACACGCGCTGCCATTTAGTTTGATTATCACAAATCAACAATCATTGAATTTTTTTATTACATTATTTTTAGTTGTAGCAAGAGAATCGGCCGGCCCAGGTTCGATTTCTTGTCTGGCTTTTACAACCTGTCAAATATATTTCGATTTCGTTGCGTATACAATACTCAGATACTTCCTACATTTAAAGTCAAGAAATCAGGTTAACATCTCGTCAGGCAGTTAAAGTCACCGCCTGATGGGTTTGTGGCCATTGCGAATAAACGTGTGAATTTTATGTGCTGGCTGAAATTTTAAGAGGCTTTCAATTTAATGGGGCATTGCGATTCGCTAAGAACACAACCAGAAGACCAGGTAAAATAAATTGCAGTTTCAGAAATGCATGGAAGAAGAAAACATGAAACAAATCAAAACAAACAAGCACAACAAGAACGAAAGAACAGATTGTACATATAACTATGGAGAGATGGAAGACTCGGGCTTTATTTATTGTGCGATGTGCCTTACGACAATATCCTTTGTGCGGCATTTTCCGGTTTTGCCTACAGTCAGTGCACAGGTGTCGACGACTGTGTGTGTCAATTACTTAATTTTAATGGCTTTTATTATGCGCTCGCACACACAACGCACACACACAACGCACACACACGCCCATGAAGAAGGCGCATCGTGTGGGCCATTCGCAAAATAAAAGTCAATGAAGTCAAGTTGGGAAAAGTTGATCGCGTGAGTTGCGGCGATTTTAAGCGCGGATCAAAGAACAAGCTAAATACAGATGACTTTAAAAACAGTCAGTTGCATATGAGGGTGGAATTTGAAAGGGAGAGTGAGTGTGAGAGAGAGCGAGTGAGAGAGAGAGAGAGAGGGAGAGATAGAGATAGACCTAGAGAGAGAGCTCGTCTAGCAGATCCATTAAATGGATTACAAATATGCATCTCAGAGACTATAGACACTTCAAGTCGGGAATCTAAGTTCTCGGATACCAACTGGAACACAGAAGCATCCCTAATATACCATGGTAAAAGGATCAACTATAATAAAGTTCCGCTACAATAATTTTGTTCCGATACGGTGTATTCGAGATATCAGTTCCGGTATATGGGTTTTAAAACGATTCTAAATTTAGGTTCATTCCGATTCTGAATTTCACTATTAATTAATAATAAAATTGTGTTTGTATTCAAGTAATTAAATATTGGAGATAACAGTTAAACAACAATATTTTCTATAATTCAAAATTGGTTTCCGTTTATTTATGTAAATAAATTGAAAGAAAATACAAAGCTACTTGAAAATTTTATTTATATAAATTAACTTATCAAACTAAATATTAAAACAAATAAATAATTACTTGAAATACTCTTTAAGTTAGCGAATTTAAATATAAAAAGGAAAAAATTGAATAAAAAATCACATTTGAATAAGTACATTCATAAAAAAAACCTCACTTGCATAGCTAAACGGAGAGGCAACGGCAAATAAGGTTGGCGATTTGGTTACTTGGATGGTATTTGGTGCGAATCCGAATCTGAATCCGATTCCGAGTCAAAGTGGCGAGTTTGAGTCAATTTTATATCTATCCACTTGTTGCTAACTGCCGACTGCCAGCTGCTCGTTGCCTGTTGCTGCTGCTGTTGTTGTTGTATAGATTTTGTTTATGACGCCCCAACAACAAATATACAAAACGCAGGTGTCGTGTGGTTGGTTTATTATTTCAGCGCGACAAAGAAACATAATTAAAACAAAAAAAAGAAAAAATACCACAAGCTCACGCACACAAAATCATAGAAATACATAAATACGCAGAGACACAGCTACAGGCACACACTTTGAATAACGCACTAACCGCAACAAATGTGTAAGCTTTATGTAAATCTTGAGTTTCGATTGCACTTCGAATTTGTTTATTAATTTCAGTTGTTATTGTTGTTGTTTTGACAGACAGCAGCAACAAAAACAAACAGCTGCAAACTGTTTGCTGTTTGGCGGTATGGTGAGTATGCGCATTCCAAATGCGTGTCTCACAACACATTTGTATCGCATTAAAGCGTTGCTATTTCGTATCCTAATCATTTAATACGCAATTAAAACATTTTTAATCATATTTCAATAGCATGCAGCAGCGTAAAAGTAAATAAAAATAAAAAGATTTCAGTGCTTTGTAACACTGAGACCGCTCACAACTGTTGCGCACAGCTGATTGGCGCAACTTTTCGCCTGCGTGGACAGCTATCGATACAGCGCAAATATCGATAAGAGCTAACGGCAGATCTGATCACAACCATTAACTATTAAGATTATATTATGCTCTATATATATTATGCGCATATTAATGAATTTAAAAGTGTTCATAATTATATAAACACATTTAGATTTTCTAAAAATATGTTTTTAGTTCCTAAGCATGCCACTGTGCATAGTTTGGTCAGCTGTTTTTCAACGTTTCGCAGCACTGCATCGCATGCCTTGCGGAGTTTAGGCTGCTTTTTGCGGCTTTTGTTTGCCAGTTGCTGCCAATTGCATTTAGAATGGACGATTTTCAATCATGGCTCAACGACCAGCTCCGCCTGCTCAATACAGATGAAAGTGTATTTGGCGCGTACATAATTGGCATACTCGAGGGAGAGGAAGAAACCCAAGATGAAAAGATTGAGGCACTCGAGGGCATACTCAGCGGAACGGGCGTAAGTCATCCATCTAGCTAACCTGAAAAGCGTGGCCATTCTGTCAATGTAAAAAATACTTATTTTGTAGGCTGCCAACACTGAGGAGCTGGTGGCCAGCATACTGCAAAAGTGGCTGCAGAGCCATCCCAGTGCGGATGAGCCGCCCAAAAAGGGTCTGGACATCGATGTGAATGCTCAGCTGGCCAAGTTGCTCGAACAAAAGCTGCAGCCCGCCGCCAAGGAGCGTGCATACACCGAGGAGGAGCTGCGCATTAAACAACAAATACTGGCTCAATATTCACAGGTTTGATTTGTAGAGTTCTTTGCTAATACGCTGCAAATGACCTCCTTAATAACAAAAGATATCATTCCAATCAGTAAAATATATATGTATATAATGTATTTGATGAAACGACAATTAATGCTTATGCCTTTTACAATCATAGAGCGCTGTCAGCGAGGAGGAAAACGATGATTCGGATAGCGAAATCGCAGAGCCAAGCGGCTCGAGCATCATGGCACCCAATACCAACAAGTCGGATGTGGCGAACCTGGCCAAGGAGAAGCGCGAGCAAGCGCGTCAAGACAGTGCGGCCAAGAAGCAAAAGGACAAGGATGATCGTGAGAAGCAGAAGCAGCTGCGCGAGGAAAAGAAAGAGAAACGCAAAACCGTAAAAGGCGAGCGTCGCCGGTAGCCAGCAAGATTAGAGAAAACCCGTCCGCTACTTCCATGAGTTCAGTCAGAATATGTAGAATATATACTATATACAATTTGTATTGCAATCGAATTACCAAAGCATCAAATTGTTATTAATATCAATTGTATTTTAGTTGTGAATTGATTTTATATTTGAAGTTGTTTTAACCATATTAAATATAAAATCGTTTTCACAATGCAGCATTTTAATTTTTAATTCAAACTCTAATACTAATTTGTTTCTAATTTACTTCTAGGAATTATGTTTATAACTTTAGTTTTCACAATTACTGATTAATAGTGTCGCCATTTATGTAGCAATTGGCTCCTCCTCAACATCCTTATTTTCCTCCACACAAGCTGCCGCCGGCTCCTGATCCGCTGTTTCGTCGTTATTATCATTCTCGTCGTTCATCTCTGAGCTTCGATTTTGCTGATTAGCCGCTTGCAGCTCTATGGATTGTTTCTTGATAGCCTCAATATCATCTAATTGGATGCGTCTGTTGTTTCGATCCAAGCACTTGACTTTGACATCTATGAAATCGCTAATGTGCTCCTCATCCCAGCTGGAATACTGAAAACGATGTCACAATATAGGCAAATATTTGTGTTTGAAAACTGAAAATTGCCATCAAATAAAATAGAGAAAGGAAAGCGATTTGCTTGATCCACAATAAAAATAATAACAAATTCCTTGAGATCAGATATGACCTGGTTAAATATAAATTTATTGCCTATTATTATTACATAAATAAATAAAATAAATCAAAAATATTTGATTAAGTTTTGGTAAACAAGTTTCATTTACGAATAGTTTCCGAAAGACTTTTACTTAAATCCCAAGAAAATGATTTAAAAAAAGTTTAATTTGCAACTCAATATTATATAATATTATTAAATATATATTATATTTCGAATATTACAAAATAAAAATAATGCTTAGAAGTTATTTAAAAGAAAATAAAAATAATCATAAAAACCGCAA
This sequence comes from Drosophila nr. fundita, assembly GCA_035044245.1. Taxonomy (NCBI): domain Eukaryota; kingdom Metazoa; phylum Arthropoda; class Insecta; order Diptera; family Drosophilidae; genus Drosophila; species Drosophila nr. fundita. Next base: position 481,310 of record JAWNMG010000185.1, read on the forward strand.
TTTGTGGGATGGAATTATTTCAATTTTTTGCTGTAATATCTTGACCCTTTCGAAGCTTTTAGAGAAATATTGAAATACATTACTTTACCACTGAAGTGGATGTGAAGATCAGCTGCTGCTCATGCGGCCTGTCCGCATCCTGTGACGTTTTCACACGCAGATATTTCTGCAAGAGATTCGTTTGCTCATCTTTGCGCCAGATACAAAGGCGACTGTTGTGCAGCCAATTCTTGTCCAATAGATCCCGCTTCTTCAGCAACAAATCCAGTTCGGCGAGCTGGACAAACTGCTTTTTGGGCGGTAAACTGAGCGATCTCTTCGAGGTGGAGGGATTATCGAAATCATCGTCGCTTGGCTCCGTTTCCAGCTCATCGTCATCATCGTCGTCGGACTCGAAGTCGTCGTCGCTTACCTTTGTCGGAATAGTGCGTTTCTTATTTTTGGATACAGTCATTGGGGCTCCTTTACGCTTGCGTCCGCTGCCGCCAGCGTCGCCGCTGACGGTGCTACTGGTGCCAGTGGGACGTGGCTGCTTCTGCTGGGGCTTCTTGTTCGGACGCCAGTCCTCCTCGGAGTCGTCGTCGTCGGGGCTGTAATCCTCCTCGTCGGAGTCCAAATCAAATGTGGTGGTCACCAGTTCGGTGCGACTACGCATTTTCCACCACAAGCTGCCAGGAAATTCTCTATCCGTGATTTTCTCTGACTGAAAAGTTTTTGTTGTTGTTGTTGATTTCACGGAAATTGCACGGGCAAATTGCAACACAGCCTCTCAACTGCGTCCCTTATATGGGGGTTGTTTTTGTGGCTGACCTCGAAACTCGCTCAGCTTCCTTCAAGAGCTTTTCCCTGCCTGAAAGCTTGCGACAGTGTTGCATTCGCCAGGGGCAAGCATCGAGAGCTGTTGCATGTTTATATTTTCATATATATTTTTATTATTTTCAGCTGAACCTGACGACGATTTTCAACATAAACATTGAATTATTATTTTTAAAAAAGGAGTTGAATGTTTGCGCTTGAAAAAAAGTAAAATCATTAAATCTGCTTTGCGCCCCACAATTGAGAGCTTTAAGCTCAACTTGAACATGCAACATGAAATGGAAGGAAATTGCCAACTTATTCGTGTGCTATTAGTAAGGGAAATCCCCAAAAATAAGTTAAGTCCATTTAGCTTTATAATACTATTATTATTAAATTGGTTACTATTTGCTTCGAAGTTCTACTAACTCTAATATAAATATCAAATATTATATCATGCCACAAAATAATCATTCATTTGACTTTCAAATTTTTTAAAATATAGACTTTCTCAAATTTGGGTTGGCGTCAGAGTGAGAAGGAGGCTATGGAGAAACCATCCAAAAAATTGATCCTAAATTACTTTTTGTTCAAACAAATTCAATTCTCTAGATAAAGACTCCAACAACTCCTAAAAATACAGACACATTATTATAAAAATACATCCTAGAACTTCTTCGACTTCTTCGTTTTCAAAGAATATAGACAGGTAAGATAGCTATTTTGACTCGACTTAGAATTCTGATCGGCTTTTGACCTTTGCATTTAAGTTGGGAAATTCCCTCAAAATACGATTCAACAAAGTTTGCCTATTTTCAGAATTGAAACAAAGAAATAAAATGAGCTACGATAAGTGGGAAGAATCTGGCGATTGGCGCGACTCATCCTTCCTGATCGTTCTACACGAGTACATTGCCAAAAATGTCAGCATGCCCACGGATATGGGCACACTGATCGCCTATGTGCTGCTCCTCGTCGTCACCTGTTATGTGCTTCTCTGGGCGATCCGTTTGATGTTCTCCCTCTTGTGGCTTGTGATTATGGTCATATCGGCGTTTTTCCTGTTTCGCTTCCTGCGCACATACATACCCGAAGTTCAGCTGGACATGTTCATCCAGGCACTCAACGTAATGGCGGATGCAGTAATAACGGTTTTGGCAGCATTACTCGATTTTATTGTCCACTTCTTCTGAAGCAAAAATCGATCCATTTTAGACTAACCATTCCAAACAAATTAATTGTGCATACATTTTTGGTACGAAACTCTAAATGTGCTCAAATGAATTTTTGATACCAAACCACCTTTGTTTATTTGTTTTCTTTGTTTTTGTGTTTGGCTCTTTGTGTCTTGATGAGATTTGTCCAGTTGCAAGACATGTTTTCGGAAATCTTGCATACGCCTAGCACTTTGTTCTGGTGGCGTTGGAGGACGCGATTTGTTGCCGTTGTTGTCTGCAGGCTTATTGGAATTTTTGTTTTTAGTAGTTTTAAAAGTGTTTCCATTTTTTAACGGCAGCAGACGCTGCTGGAGATCGGGCTGCAGTCCGTCACTTGATTGGGCTTTACTGTCCGGAGGTTTGAGTTGATTGCCCAGATTCATGAGTCGCTGACGAAGATCTCGCATCTGCTAAGCACTCCAGATGAGCGACATTGCTGCACTCTTGCGATCCATGCAACGTTGACGCAGCTTGGTTAATTTGTTACTGGGATTTAATCGCTTATACAGATTCAGCAAGCGCTGGTGGAGCTCTCGAACTATTTCACGACGATTATTTAATTTGTTTACCGGCAGCAATCGATGTAAAGCCTCCAATCGAAGTAATGTACAAGTTCCATCTGAAAATAATACACACTTTAAGCATATTTCTGTTTAGGTAACAATATTTACCTTTAGTTGCTGAAAGTTTCTTCAGATTTAATCTTTCGCCCTCCTTCCTTATCTCGATATTTACAATTGGCTCTGTGTTGACTGGACCTAGGTCAATTCCATTTACATCCGATTCCTCCACAGCGTCATTGCTTTCACATTTAATTTATGTGTATTTCCGTTGTTCTGGTATAATATATTCATCTCCATTGTTCTCCAACTCGTATTCCTTCTTAATACACCTTAGTTGTATGGCTTGTTCCATTTTATAATCTCAGTCATTTGGATATGTAAATAAAGAGACCATCTTATGAAAATGGTTAAAGTTGCTTATAGAAAACAGCTGTAGCTAGGGATGATAATCCAGAAGTATTTATTAGTTGCTTTTCGCAGTGAGGCAGTCACTGCGTTTATGATGACTATCTTTCATAAATCTCGGTCACATTTTTCCTGAAATGTAATTATTAGGTTTGTAAATTTAACAATCTATGCCTCACAATAATATTAAACTTATGTTTCATTTAACATATGTTTTTTGGTTTTATTAGTTATAAATTAATTTGATCGATAATTTTCGGAATATCTGAAACACTAAATTAATCGGAATTAAGCATTGAGCTCACAGGCACATAGAATCGATAGATTTCATCAAAAAAAAAAGACTTGGCTGTAGTTGTAACTATAAGATACTTATGATATTAAACTGCCTTTTACCATCTCCAATGCCGATGTTGCTTCACACCAAATGTATAAGAGAATAGTTTGTTTACAGTTAATAAAACAACCGGCAAATCTGCTAAAATGGAAGAAATTCTGAATGATATAAATATTAAAGAGGAGCACGTGAACGGATGTTGTGAATTCATTGTATCAAATCAAACTGAGGTTATGGAAACAGATTACATTGAACAGGAGAATATTGCGGATGTGGAGAACACAGAACAATTCACAGAAGATATGATTGAAGTTGGACCCACAAAAATAGAAGTGCGTGAGCAATTTGACGATTTGACTGGAATACTCCCACAAAACGCAGCAACCACAAGACAAGTGAGTAATATTACGTTTAATTAAAATGCGAGCAAACTTGTAACTTCAGTTTATTCCTAACAGAATGCTGACGCTTTCAATCGGTGTAATCTATATCTCCCACAAATTTTGAGCTTACAAGTAATAGTAAGGACCAGCAACAAAAATCTAATGACGATGCACTTGCCATTTTGACGATGCAACGTGCGACATCAGCAACTGTACAATTTTATTTAGCGCGTTGAATGTTGACTATATTGAATCCAAAAATGCATAACATTTGAAAAGTGATTAGTTATAATGCTCAACGCATCTTTCAAATTTAGCCACTATAGTTCTAAAACTGTGGGAGATATAGTTTTTAGCGATTACAAGCTCCAAGTTTCAAGCGTTTATATTTGTTAGGAATGCCAGATGCATACAGAAGAACAGGCAGACCGACAGATAGATAAGTGAATTAATCGGCTTTTGATGCAGATTTAAGAAAATATTTACCATATGGTTTCGGAGATGCCTCCTTCTGCCTGTTGCATGCTTTTGCACATCTTCATTACACCACTTCAACTAATTTCGAGTGTTGTCAAAATTAGAAATTAAAAAAATACATATTTGAAATTCGAGTTCAAGCTACGCGGAGCAAAAGACCAAAACAATTATGCATTTAATGTAGCAATAGCAAAAACTGTTTAGTTTGGCTGCCATGCTCTCGCTCTGCTCTTGCAAATGTCATTTTTATATAAAACTTGTTAAATTGTTAAAGTACACTTTAAGGCAAAAACTAAAAAATATTCAAAAAATATATATATTACAATACACCCACATCCCAATCGCTAAAATCACCCGCAAGGATTTTAAATTAACCGCAAGTATTTAACATACAATAAGAAAAGGAGCAAATCAAATAACTATAGCAAAAACGAGTTGCTATCGCTCTGCTCTCATTGTTTTGGCTTTGCTTTTTTTTTTGCTGTCATGAATCACAGAGCAAAGCGAGAGAGCATTTATTTGCTCTTGCTCTCTTCAAATTCTAAATACCCAGCCGGAAATTGACGAAGCACTCGGTTTCGTAATCGTTGAAATAAGCTATTTTGCCTGACAGTTTTGTGTGCACTGATAAATACTCCGCCGTCTACAATGGATGGATTTCCAAATAGAATTTCTAACCCAGGAGCAAAAGGGAGGAAACCCTTCCCCCACAAACAATTGCCGACCAACTGAAGGATATGCAAAGTCAATTGCAAAATGCTGGACATATTAAATCATTTTATCAAATAACAATAATTTTGTGGCGAACTTACATTTTCCAATAAAAAAAAAAAGAGAATTTGAGGAAAATTTATGATGAAATGATAGCTTCAAATTATAAATATGTAAGTATGAAGAAAATAGCTTATAAATCTCAAACCGTTACTCATCATTTTATTTTTTACAGATTCCAATTTTGCATTCAGGTGCATGTGGCAACCAATGTCGAAGAACTTTCATCGTTTAGTTCAAAATCATTTTTTCTATTCATTTAACTACCTGGCCTAAAGAACTTGTGGGATGCTTCGGAAGGATCGGCTGAGCTGAGGCCACCAGGCGGGTCGCGGGTTGCGGATAGCGAACGGCCTCCCTTCGGAGGTTAGCTGCGAATAATACGAGATTGTTCGTAAATAAGCAGTCCCGGACAAACAGCGGGTACGATAATGTCAATCGTACTGACAAGGCGTTTGTGTTGCCGCCTTCTTAAAAGCATAGCAGCACACAACCCCCTAACCTCCCCGCATCGCTTACCTACCTCCATCCTATCCACACACATCTCACTCCGGGCCGGACTAAGGTGTCACTCGGACCGTGCCGAGAGTCAGCTTGGCTGGGGGCCCGGGTTAAAAACTAGCCCAGTCTTTAACGGTGGGCTCAGGCAAATGGCGACCGCCTGTTCTATTTAGCCTTACTCGGGTAAAGCGGATCTCTGCCCGGGTCGACATATATTTCTCCGCAGCTCGTGGGAACAAATGGAACGTTATACAAATTTTAATATACAGCAGGATCTCCCTGCGGAGAATGTCGTAAAGCATTTAGAGGACCAAGACCTAGACGGGGTGATTGTGGTAGACCATCCTCCACACCGTGCTACTCCAGCACCATACAGAAGAGTGCCGCAGGCACAGAAAGCCCCAGCTTTTAGGCTGGGCAGACAGCGCCCGAAAAAGAAGAATGGGTTCCTGCCACCAAGGGGCCAACCCGGTGGCCTGGATGACCCAAACCGGCGGAATCTCTGCGGTTCGAGGCTCAAATGGTACCTTCGGTACCTTCAGATTGGATTCGGTCCAGAGGAGGCCCTGAACAAAGCGACATGGTCCAGGGAAACAGCAGCGGCCTGCGCTACCAATAGACACAGTGGCGCCCTTACACCACCGGTGGGCACTCCAAAAATGGTGTGCCCGGACGTAAAGCTGCCAAACGATAAGAAGGCAGGAGACCTGGATGTACGTCCGACCACATCACGTGCAGCAGCTATGAAGCCCAGCTCGCCAATATCCAGCGAACCTCGACCGTCATATGCAGACATGGCAAAAAAGTTAGAGGTGGCCGTTTTACCTGTGGAATACCCCCAGGTTGTGCTCAGTAACGGAGAATTGTCTATCTTGGAGGAGGCCATCATAGACGAACTCATTGCGTCTGAATGGGACACTGCGGTCGCTTTCGTGAGCATTCATTTCCGGAATGGATTCCTGATCATAGGGTGCGTCGATGAGGACTCAGCCGCTTGGCTGAAAGCCGTTGCGTGCCGGCTGCAATCATGGAATGGCGTACCCCTCGTCTGCAAAATGGGAGACGATATACCGTCGCCCTACTACATATCCATTTTCTGCCCGAGAAGCGTGGATCGGAATACCGTATGCCTGTTGCGTCTACTGTCGGTCCAGAACAATATCAAGATCGGCAAGTGGAAGGTGATGTCCAGGAAAAATGAAGATGGAGGAGTTCACCTGGTTATCGGGATAGATGAGCTTTCCAAGAAGATAATTGCGGAAATGGGACATCAGATGTCCTTTCGATTCGGGTCCATCCCAGTAAGTGGACTGAAATAGCACTTGATTCTGATTTTTGTAAATAAATTCAAACATAAATTTAAAGAAAAAAAAAGTTTTAACTGCATTTTATCTATAGAAAAACTCAATAGATTGCTTTTATGAGCGCTTTCGCTTAAAATATTGGGCTTATATTTAATTAAAATTATGCACCTAAACTTAAACTAAGTTTTAATAGTGAGCCCTTACATTTTGAGTAACGTTTGTAGACTTCTGTACTGTAATGTACTTCTAAACTCACATAACTTAAAAAAGTAGTGTTGTAAACTGTACGTAAGTGGAAAATTCCCGCTGGGCAACCAGTGTAGAGCAATATTTGTAATGCTCCTGCTGCTACGAAATAGTACGTTCAAATACTTGCTACGGACACTTTGCCAGTGCACTTTTTAACAGTTCGATTTGGTGATTTATTGAATTAACATGGCTCCGCAAGTTAACAAATTGGATATTTTCAAATATTTTAAATACCATGATGATAAACATGTACAGTGCAAACAATGCCATCACTTATTAAAAAAAGATCGCACATTTAATTTAAAAAAACACTTGGTGCAAGTGCACAAAGTACATTTGTACAGACAAGTAAGTAAACATGCAACTACAAGAAGCAAAAGAGCAATACAAATATGCAATTGCTGTAGCAAAAGCAAAATCCACACATTTCGGCTGCTATGCTATCGCTCTGGCCTGTTTTGGCTATGGCTACATTTGTGGCGACAAGAATCGCAGAGTCAAAGAGCATTTATTTCAGTTTTGTGTTGTTAGCTTTGCTAATGCTTTTTGCAATTCAATACTGCTATCAGCAAGAGCAGAATAATAAATTGAAATCGTTGATGTTTAAAAACGCTATTATTAATCATTTTATTATTATTATAATTAATATACATTTTGAATTTCATGAATAAAAGAGTATAATTGTGCAATTACATTCGGCGAAATATTTGACATTCTCTTGACTGCGAAAATCATTCACATTTGAACGTAAAACGATGCGTTTTTGGTATATTTTAGGACATTTTCATTTAAACAAAGAAATATGCCGCAACAACACTGAAGTTTTGTTTTTATTCTCATTTTAGATGATTCTGTGGGGACCAAAAAGCTTGAGAGCGTTAATTAAGTATTATGAAGAACACAGCAATCTGTATAACCCGCAGCATGAGCAGTACAACAACATACAGATTCGGGAAGACTCAATTGGGCAGATACGATTGCAAATGCAGAGCGTTTACGGAGGGATTACGGAAACAGAAGTTAAAACAAAAATAGCTGCTCTTCGCGACCTTTATATTAACCATCTGCGAAAAGAGGCAAAATACTGTAAAAATGGTGGCACGGGTACATTTGAGAAAATGGCACCATATTTAAAAGGTCTAAAGTTTTTAAAACCATTTTTGGTATTTAACGAAGCGAGTAACTCAACTTTAGCTGTGAGTATCTCTGCATATTTAGTGTGTATATTACGTTAATTTATGTGTATGTTTTGTATTTTTTATTGCTACAGAAATCACCTGAGCCAATTGCTTATGAAAGCGAAAATTCGGAATACCAAGGAATCGATTCAGAAGTAGTTTCCAACGCAACTGTTTCCAATCTCGTCGTGAATGTTTCTGAAGCGTCCCCAATGGACAAATTTTTTGTGACCGCCACAGATGTTTTGGCCGGTGTATCAAACAAGCGACGTCATTTCAAAGCGGATGTGGAAACATTCGGAGAATATATCAAGGTAGAAATGGACCGAATTGAGGATCCGGACGAGCGCCTGGCTATACGCTATAAAATTATGAAAGTGTTCATGGGCGAAATCTAAATTGTACAAATTATTTTTAACAAACCAAACTTGACTCATACGTATAAGAAAGATAATTCTATATTGTTATTTTTGTATAATGTATTCCATGATTGCGAAGAAACATCATCGTAGTCGTTGTTCCAATTGAAAGCGGGAATCTCATCCCGAATTAATTTTCATCATTCGATTTCATGATGCACTTTATTGCAATATTTTGAGAGAGAAAATCAATTCATTAGCTTTTTGTCTTTCAGCATACCTTTTTAACTGGGCTTATAAGCATAATTTGTATCATTCTTATATTTAATTTCATACTACCAAACAGTATTTTTCTTTTATTTTTTCGATTATATTCGGACCATCACTAAAATTAAGACGTTCACTGCGAAAATGTTAACAAACCGGCAAGGAGCCAAATATAAAATAACCAGCCAAAAATTACATATTTTTTAAGTATAGAAAAGTATCCAGAACACCAAAACTTGATGTGTACAAATGAAAACCCCAAGAATTTGACATTTATTTGTATACCCATTCTGAATTTCGACAGAAATCAGTTTTGCTGAATGCTTTCCATGAAATCGAAGCATTTGAATTGAATTTGTTTTCCAATCGAAACTCAGAACGGAGTCGTTTTATTTTATATTTTAACGTTTTACATAAAGCTGGACAATGTAGCACACTAAAACTACTTGAGAATTCGACCTATGCCCAAATGCCAATTTTTAGGCCAGTATTTTTACTTGTCTTCCGACCCAATTTCACGTTTTCAACTTTAAATGTACGATTGATTTAGGTGCAAAACTATGATCAAAAAGCCCTCGCTTTTTAATCTCAGTTGAGTTTTGACGAAGTTATGGCATTTTGAAGTTTCGACCTACGCCCCATATGGCGATATATCGATTTTCAGGCTATAATTTTTACTTGTCATCCGACCTCAAATCACGTTTTCAACTTTAAATGTACGATTGATTTAGGGGTAAAACTATGATCAAAAAGCCCTCGCTTTTTAATCTAAGTTGAATTTTTAGAGACGAAGTTACGGCATTTTGTAGTTTCGACCTAAGCCCATATGGCGATATATCGATTTTCAGGCTATAATTTTTACTTGTCATCCGACCTCAAATCACGTTTTCAACTTTAAATGTACGATTGATTTAGGGGCAAAAACTATGATCAAAAAGCCCTCGCTTTTTAATCTCAGTTTAGTTTTGACGAAGTTATGGCATTTTGAAGTTTCGACCTATGCCCATATGGCGATATATCGATTTTCAGGCTATAATTTTTACTTGTCTTCCGACCTCAAATCACGTTTTCAACTTTAAATGTACGATTGATTTAGGGGCAAAACTATGATCAAAAAGCCCTCGCTTTTTAATCTCAGTTGAGTTTTGACGAAGTTACGGCATTTTGAAGTTTCGACCTATGCCCAAATGCCTATTTTTAGGCCAGTACTTTTACTTGTCTTCCGACCCAATATCACGTTTTCAACTTTAAATGTACGATTGATTTAGGGGCAAAACTATGATCAAAAAGCCCTCGCTTTTTAATCTCAGTTGAGTTTTGACGAAGTTACGGCATTTTGAAGTTTCGACCTATGCCCAAATGCCTATTTTTAGGCCGGTATTTTTACTTGTCTTCCGACCTAAAATCACGTTTTCAACTTTAAATGTACGATTGATTTAGGGGCAAAACTATGATCAAAAAGCCCTCGCTTTTTAATCTCAGTTGAGTTTTGACGAAGTTATGGCATTTTGAAGTTTCGACCTAAGCCCATATGGCGATATATCGATTTTCAGGCTATAATTTTTACTTGTCTTCCGACCTCAAATCACGTTTTCAACTTTAAATGTACGATTGATTTAGGGGTAAAACTATGATCAAAAAGCCCTCGCTTTTTAATCTCAGTTTAGTTTTGACGAAGTTATGGGATTTTGAAGTTTCGACCTAAGCCCATATGGCGATATATCGATTTTCAGGCTATAATTTTTACTTGTCATCCGACCTCAAATCACGTTTTCAACTTTAAATGTACGATTGATTTAGGGGCAAAACTATGATCAAAAAGCCCTCGCTTTTTAATCTCAGTTGAGTTTTGACGAAGTTACGGCATTTTGAAGTTTCGACCTATGCCCAAATGCCTATTTTTAGGCCGGTATTTTTACTTGTCTTACGACCTAAAATCACGTTTTCAACTTTAAATGTACGATTGATTTAGGGGCAAAACTATGATCAAAAAGCCCTCGCTTTTTAATCTAAGTTGATTTTTGACGAAGTTACGGCATTTTGAAGTTTCGACCTATGCCCAAATGCCTATTTTTAGGCCAGTATTTTTACTTGTCTTCCGACCCAAATTCACGTTTTCAACTTTAAATGTACGATTGATTTAGGTGCAAAACTATGATCAAAAAGCCCTCGCTTTTTAATCTCAGTTGAGTTTTGACGAAGTTACGGCATTTTGAAGTTTCGACCTATGCCCATATGGCGCTATATCGATTTTCAGGCCGGTATAATTTGTACTTGTCTTCCGACCTAAAATCACGTTTTCAACTTTAAATGTACGATTGATTTAGGTGTAAAACTATGATCAAAAAGCCCTCGCTTTTTAATCTAAGTTGATTTTTGACGAAGTTACGGCATTTTGTAGTTTCGACCTAAGCCCATATGGCGATATATCGATTTTCAGGCTATAATTTTTACTTGTCTTCCGACCTCAAATCACGTTTTCAACTTTAAATGTACGATTGATTTAGGGGCAAAACTATGATCAAAAAGCCCTCGCTTTTTAATCTCAGTTGAGTTTTGACGAAGTTACGGCATTTGGAAGTTTCGACCTATGCCCAAATAGCCGATTTTTAGGCCAGTATTTTTACTTGTCTTCCGACCTCAATATCACGTTTTCAACTTTAAATGTACGATTGATTTGGGTGCAAAACTATGATCAAAAAGCCCTCGCTTTTTAATCTCAGTTGAGTTTTGACGAAGTTACGGCATTTCGAAGTTTCGACCTATGCCCAAATGCCTATTTTTAGGCCAGTATTTTTACTTGTTTTCCGACCTCAAATTCACGTTTTCAACTTTAAATGTAGGATTGATTTAGGGGCAAAACTATGATCAAAAAGCCTTCGCTTTTTAATCTAAGTTGATTTTTGACGAAGTTACGGCATTTCAAAGTTTCGACCTATGCCCAAGTGCCTATTTTTAGGCCAGTATTTTTACTTGCCTTCCGACCTCAAATCACGTTTTCAACTTTAAATGTACGATTGATTTAGGGGCAAAACTATGATCAAAAAGCCCTCGCTTTTTAATCTAAGTTGATTTTTGACGAAGTTACGGCATTTTGAAGTTTCGGCCTATGCCCAAATGGCGCTATATCGATTTTCAGGCCAGTAATTTTTACTTGTTCTTCCGACCCAATTTCACGTTTTCAACTTTAAATGTACGATTGATTTGGGTGCAAAACTATGATCAAAAAGCCCTCGCTTTTTAATCTAAGTTGATTCTTGACGAAGTTACGGCATTTCGAAGTTTCGACCTATTGCCCAAATGGCGCTATATCGATTTTCAGGCCAGTAATTTTTACTTGTCTTCCGACCCAATTTCACGTTTTCAACTTTAAATGTACGATTGATTTGGGTGCAAAACTATGATCAAAAAGCCCTCGCTTTTTAATCTAAGTTGATTTTTGACGAAGTTACGGCATTTCGAAGTTTCGACCTATGCCCAAGTGCCTATTTTTAGGCCAGTACTTTTTACTTGTCTTCCGACCTCAAATCACGTTTTCAACTTTAAATGTACGATTGATTTAGGGGCAAAACTATGATCAAAAAGCCCTCGCTTTTTAATCTCAGTTGAGTTTTGACGAAGTTATGGCATTTTGAAGTTTCGGCCTATGCTCAAATGCCTATTTTTAGGCCAGTATTTTTACTTGTCTTCCGACCCAATTTCACGTTTTCAACTTTAAATGTACGATTGATTTGGGTGCAAAACTATGATCAAAAAGCCCTCGCTTTTTAATCTAAGTTGATTCTTGACGAAGTTACGGCATTTCGAAGTTTCGACCTATTGCCCAAATGCCTATTTTTAGGCCAGTATTTTTACTTGTCTTCCGACCCAATTTCACGTTTTCAACTTTAAATGTACGATTGATTTGGGTGCAAAACTATGATCAGAAAGCCCTCGCTTTTTAATCTAAGTTGATTTTTGACGAAGTTACGGCATTTCAAAGTTTCGACCTATGCCCAAGTGCCTATTTTTAGGCCAGTATTTTTACTTGTCTTCCGACCTCAAATCACGTTTTCAACTTTAAATGTACGATTGATTTAGGGCAAAACTATGATCAGAAAGCCCTCGCTTTTTAATCTAAGTTGATTTTTGACGAAGTTACGGCATTTCGAAGTTTCGACCTATGCCCAAATGCCTATTTTTAGGCCAGTATTTTTACTTGTCTTCCGACCCAATTTCACGTTTTCAACTTTAAATGTACGATTGATTTGGGTGCAAAACTATGATCAGAAAGCCCTCGCTTTTTAATCTAAGTTGATTTTTGACGAAGTTACGGCATTTCGAAGTTTCGACCTATGCCCAAGTGCCTATTTTTAGGCCAGTATTTTTACTTGTCTTCCGACCTCAAATCACGTTTTCAACTTTAAATGTACGATTGATTTAGGGTGCAAAACTATGATCAGAAAGCCCTCGCTTTTTAATCTAAGTTGATTTTTGACGAAGTTACGGCATTTCGAAGTTTCGACCTATGCCCAAGTGCCTATTTTTAGGCCAGTATTTTTACTTGTCTTCCGACCTCAAATCACGTTTTCAACTTTAAATGTACGATTGATTTAGGGGCAAAACTATGATCAGAAAGCCCTCGCTTTTTAATCTAAGTTGATTTTTGACGAAGTTACGGCATTTCGAAGTTTCGACCTATGCCCAAATGCCTATTTTTAGGCCAGTATTTTTACTTGTCTTCCGACCCAATTTCACGTTTTCAACTTTAAATGTACGATTGATTTGGGTGCAAAACTATGATCAGAAAGCCCTCGCTTTTTAATCTAAGTTGATTTTTGACGAAGTTACGGCATTTCGAAGTTTCGACCTATGCCCAAGTGCCTATTTTTAGGCCAGTATTTTTACTTGTCTTCCGACCTCAAATCACGTTTTCAACTTTAAATGTACGATTGATTTAGGGGCAAAACTATGATCAGAAAGCCCTCGCTTTTTAATCTAAGTTGATTTTTGACGAAGTTACGGCATTTTGAAGTTTCGACCTATGCCCAAGTGCCTATTTTTAGGCCAGTATTTTTACTTGTCTTCCGACCTCAATATCACGTTTTCAACTTTAAATGTACGATTGATTTAGGGGCAAAACTATGATCAGAAAGCCCTCGCTTTTTAATCTCAGTTGAGTTTTGACGAAGTTACGGCATTTCGAAGTTTCGACCTATGCCCATAAGGCCGATTTTCAGGCCAGTAAATTTTACTTGTCTTCCGACCTCAATATCACGTTTTCAACTTTAAGTGTACGATTGATTTGGGTGCAAAACTATGATCAGAAAGCCCTCGCTTTTTAATCTAAGTTGATTTTTGACGAAGTTACGGCATTTCGAAGTTTCGACCTATGCCCAAGTGCCTATTTTTAGGCCAGTATTTTTACTTGTCTTCCGACCTCAAATCACGTTTTCAACTTTAAATGTACGATTGATTTAGGGGCAAAACTATGATCAGAAAGCCCTCGCTTTTTAATCTAAGTTGATTTTTGACGAAGTTACGGCATTTCGAAGTTTCGACCTATGCCCAAATGCCTATTTTTAGGCCAGTATTTTTACTTGTCTTCCGACCCAATTTCACGTTTTCAACTTTAAATGTACGATTGATTTAGGGGCAAAACTATGATCAAAAAGCCCTCGCTTTTTAATCTCAGTTGAGTTTTGACGAAGTTACGGCATTTTGAAGTTTCGACTTATGCCCATAAGGCGATTTTCAGGCTATAAATTTTACTTGTCTTCCGACCTCAAATCACGTTTTCAACTTTAAGTGTACGATTGATTTAGGGGCAAAACTATGATCAGAAAGCCCTCGCTTTTTAATCTCAGTTGAGTTTTGACGAAGTTACGGCATTTTGAAGTTTCGACCTATGCCCAAATGCCTATTTTTAGGCCAGTATTTTTACTTGTCTTCCGACCCAATTGCACATTTTCAACTTTAAATGTACGATTGATTTGGGTGCAAAACTATGATCAAAAAGCCCTCGCTTTTTAATCTAAGTTGATTTTTGACGAAGTTACGGCATTTTGAAGTTTCGACCTATGCCCAAATGCCTATTTTTAGGCCAGTATTTTTACTTGTCTTCCGACCCAATTTCACGTTTTCAACTTTAAATGTAGGATTGATTTAGGTGCAAAACTATGATCAAAAAGCCCTTGCTTTTTAAGGCCCTCCCCGAGAAGGGAGTGATGTTCTTGGTGCTACTCTTTAACTCAATGGTTCGCTTCCACCACTTCCCCACTCCATGGAAGTGTGCTGTGATTGCGATGATTCCGAAACCTGGCAAGCCGGATAATCTTGTCTCGTCATATCGACCGATACGCTTGCTGTCCACTTTCTCCAAAATATTTGAAAAAATATTTCTTGGAAGATTGTCGGCAGTAAGTGGCTTCCAGAGTGCCATTACTGATCATCAGTTTGGCTTTAGGCATCACCAAGGTACACCAGAGCAAGTTCATCGAGTAGTACAGCATGTTCTCGAGGCCCTGGAAAATAAGCAGTACAGCTCTGCCGTCTTCCTGGATATCCAGCAAGCGCTTGATCGCGTATGGCAAGATGGCCTGCTTTTTAAGCTTAAGTCCCTACTACCATCGGCGCAGTATTTACTGCTGAGGTCCTACTTGCTTGGCCGTTCTTTTATGGTTGAAGTTAGGGGCGAGCGATCAAACATCCGCCGCATCGGAGCGGGTGTACCGCAGGGTAGTGTCCTTGGACCTGCCCTGTACACATTGTACACTGCGGATTTGCCGATTCCGGTAGCCAATAACACGCTGCTTGCTACATACGCAGATGACACAGTGTTCCTTGCTAACTCCTCCACTGCCTGGAGAGCCTCAGCGGTTACGCAAAGGTTCTTGGATGGTTTTAGTACCTGGGCCAACCGGTGGAACATCTGAATCAATGAGAACAAGTCTCAGCACTGTACGTTTGCGGTCAGGAGTGGTAACTGTCCAAGCGTCCGACTCAACAACACGATCATACCTCAGGGGAATCATGTTCGCTACCTGGGTATGTATCTGGACAGGAAACTTACCTGGCGTAAACACATACAGGTCACGGCAGCAGCGTGTAGATCCAAGAGGGTGAAACTAAACTGGTTGCTGAAGTCATCCAGCAAACTCAGCTTGAGCAACAAGCTGCTGGTGTACAGGAGCATCATCGTGCCCACATGGACATATGGGATTCCATTTTGGGGCACAACCGCAAAATCGTGGATTATTCAAATTCAAGTCTTGCAGAACAAGGTGCTAAGACACATCTCTGGTGCTCCATACTATTAGAGCAATTTGACACTGCACAACGATTTCAGTGTACCGACAGTCATTAGTCAAATAAACCGACATACAAGTCGTTACAATGACCGGTTGCATAACCATGTCAACCCATTGGCCTGCTCACTAGGGTCGAATTCAACCCGCAGACGCTTAAAGCGCCTCCACACCAGCGATCTCTGGACAGTTGGGCGTTAATATTTTCCTATTTTCTTATTAGTGTCCAACAAATGTTACATTTAATGTTAAATTGATGTTACGTAATATTGTAACATGTTAATACCAATTATTTGTTTATGTTATTGATTTAAATCCGCTGTCATTATGTATATTTTCAAAACAATATTTTATAACCTTTCAGTAGGTTGATTAATATTAAATTAAATTGCTACATCAAAAAAAAAAAAAAAAAAAAAAAAGTATCCAGAACACCAAAACTTGATGTGTACAAATAAAAATCCCAAGAATTTGACATTTATTTGTATACCCATTCTGAATTTCGACAGAAATCAGTTTTTCTGAATGCCTTCCATGAAATCGAAGCAAATTTGTTTTGCAATCGAAACTCAGAACGGAGTCGTTTTATTTTATATTTTAACGTTTTACATAAAGCTGGACAATGTAGCACACTAAAACTACTTGAGAATTGTATTTATTTATTAAGCTACATATTTAATCTATATAAGTATTTAATGTTTTCATTCGCTGGCACTTGTTAACCAAGCTCAAAAAAGGACTACAAATTCTATTAAATATTTTTATAGTGTCTTATACGTAATTTCTGTATTATTCCTTTATGCAAGCATTATCCGATGACTAAGTTATTGATTTCACTTAAACATTAGGCTACTTATGGTCTAATGGTAATGCATATTTAAGTGTTCTATGATCTCACATATCATTCATTGCTTAGACTTTTAACCGCTATACGCGCGTTGGCGTTCCAAATATGGGGACATTGTTGCGCCGCTGGGCCAGGGGGGATGCGGGCGTTGGCGTGGGTCCGTTGTTGTTGTTGTTCAGTCGACGTTGCTGGCTATCCGAATGGGCACGTTCTATAAGAGTGGATCACATCATGTCAGATATGGGTCTACTGTACGTATCATTGGTACTACTGATCGGCCATGCTTATTGGGTTTTGTGTTTTTGGGGGGATGCTGCATGCAAGTTTTCTTTGTTTTTTCATTACGTTTATTTACCAAATATTTTCCGTTTCTTCTGCAAATTGTTCACATGCAATTGAAATAAAAATAATAATAATATAAAGTTATATATATTTACAACTTTCATCAATATTGAGTACAGTTAACGAGCTGCTCTAAATATCCCCGTCTATTTTGTAAGTTAACAAATTGGTAACATTAAAACTCTTTCCGCACTTTTCTTTACTTTAATGAAAAATATTCTAAACACAGAAATTAATGTTTTTGAATTCAATTCTAAAGATCTTTTAAAAAATATTCATTTTTTTTTTGTATTAAAAATATATATGTACAATTAAAGACAATATAGTATTTTTAGGTGTATCGTTAACGATCTGCTTTATATATTTGATACATTTTTTTTATTTAAAAAAATCCTTCTCTAATTTTCTTTAAGCCTTAATCGAAGTACAGGAATTAATGTTTTCCAATCGACTTACAATCAATTTTGATACATTTTGCCAATATTGAATACGGATCCAACTCTTGAGCACTTTCATACTTCTCTGCCATCTTATATAATCAGAACCGAGAGAATTATTTAAGCTAGTTTTTAGATAACCATGTTGGATATCAGAAAATATATCTACATCAAATAAGATAATACTACATTTGATTAATATTTCAGCCAAAATCATAGCATGAACGTCTAAATTTAAAATACTTCTAGATATTATCATGCTTCTTAGTGATATGAGGAAAATACTTCAAGATACATGGAACAAATCTTACATATTTATCATATATTTTTATGTATACATATTTTAGGGATGCTTTACACCAATTTGAAATGTTAAAAGTGCATTTATGGCAAATGGAACTCACCTCGAAACTTTAAGCCCTGTGCCTCGTTGATGATGGCCGCCAGCGCTGGGTGCTGATAGCGCTCCCGGAATATGGCGGATCCGTTCATGGCGGAGCCACCATTGCCGTTGAGCGTGCCATTGACGTTGCCGTTGCCATTGGCGTGCTGCAGCATTTTGTGCTGTGGCGTGTGCTGGGGCGTCAAAGAGATGGGGGGCGTGGCATTGCCATTCTTGTAGTAGCGATTCTGATTGGGATCATAGGCAGTGGTGTTCTGATCGTGATTGTGATTGAGGCGATTGGCCAGTTTGATGGAGGTGCAACGCTCCTCCTCATTGTTGCGCATCTTCAGTATCCGCTGATCCTGCACAGAGTAGCGTGAGCCGTGCAAGGCATTCAGCTGATTGAGATTGGTCACCTGGGGACTCAGCTTCTTGCCACGAAAGCTGCCACCCGGCGAGTGGTTAAGCAACGTGCCCCGCGACGAGCTGCCGTTCGTTTCGGTGCTATCCCGGCTGGCCGCCTCCCGATAACTGGATGGCCGGTGTGTCGACGGTGGCGTGTCCAATCCGCTGTCATGGGCCGAACAATCCAGCTCCTGTTTGTTAGCCAGGCCAGTGTTGCTGCCGCCATTGCTGTTGTGTGTGGGCAGCATGGGTTGCACTAAGTAGAAAGAGACATAGAGTTCGATTTACAATTTAACTGTTTATATAAGTATCAAAGATATTCCCAAAAAGTATTAATCGTGCTAAATTTTTACAGTTCTATTTTATATAGATAGTTTTGGGGACTGACCTGAGTGGCGCATATCGGTGGGCGCACGGGGCTTTCGATAGAGCCAATCCCTGTCCAGTTCGTTGCCATTGTCCGGCTGGGCGCTGATGCCGCGGAAGAGCCGCGGACGACGCAGCTGCACTTCGGACTCCTCGGCAGTCTCCTCGTCGACGACCGCATTGGAGCCGAAGCTGCTGTTGATGAAGATGCGTCGTGGTGATCCGTACAAGGCGCCGCCAGCCTGCGTGAAACTATTCTGCGCCGAGGCATAACCATTCGAGTAGCGACTGAGATTGGCATTGCTGTGGTGCGGAATCTTCTGCGGCGTGGAGTGATTCGTTGAGATGCCGCTCAAGTGATGATTGTGATTCTCATTGTTCAGCGCACTCAGATCCGGCACAGAATCGCTGAATAAAAATGGATTGGCGCCGGCATATCCATTCAAGCTGCCGGCGCCAATTTTATGGCGCGCCAGTCCGCCGCCGCAGCCGGAGCCGTTCGTCATCAGCCAATCATCCAGTGCACTGGAGTAGGTGCTGCCCAGCCCAAAATGCTGGAACTGCAGCGAGGCATGCGACACAGGCGCGGCCAGCGAGGCACGCGATCTTGGCCCCTGAGCGATCTTTAAGGCGCGACGGCGCTCCTTGGAGGTCAGCGTGCATTCCTGCCCAAAAATTAATAACAAACATCAAACATTAGAAATGGGTTAAGAATGGGTACAACTACGTGCTCACCTCGAGCAGCTCAAACCAATCCTCGAGGCCATCGTCACAGCGCAGCAGAACGCGACCCTCGCGGCCCAGCAGCAGCCCAATGGCGCTGTACGAGCGCCGATTGAGCCATTCTACCTTCTCCACGTCCACCAGCTTGACCTGAAATCGAATGCAACGGAAACAATGAGTCAGTCATTGCCACACACACACACACACACACAATACGGGTCAAAGGTTAGGCAACGATGGTTTGACTTTCTGGGTCACTCAGCGGGTGTCTGGGAATTGGAACTAAATTCAAGTTTCCAACCAGCCGCCAACCAAGTGCTCATCTAGATAATTACAATTGATGTGCTGTGTTTTCTGCGTGAGATCAAATCTTGATTCAATTTAAAGTTACACTTGATATAAATCATAAATACCATTAACTACATTTTTTTCTTCATTTTTTCGATACATTTACTATTTTAATTGATCTTAACTTTGATTAAAGCTAGCAAGTCTCATTTTTGTTGTATTATATTATTATTATATTTTACATTAACAAAAATAAATATGTAATAAATAAAAAATATTTTTAAAAATTTATTAGAAATATTGTTGGATATCTTCAACATTTTATTACAAAATAATTTAATACTTGATATTTGACTTCTTGAAAAATGTTTTGAAGAACAGTTGAGAAATTTGATGTAATATCCAAAAATAATAAAATATATAGATATGGTGGAATAAAGTCTATAATTATTTATTAATGTTTTTAATATTTTAAGTCATTTGTGTACTTCGAATATTCAAACATAAACATTTCTAATTAATACATTTCAATCGATTTTTAGCTTTATTCACAATATATTTTACTAAATACATATTATATACATTATACTATTATTTCGGATTTTCATATTTCTTTCTACATTTTTGAACCTGCTTGTCGGATGTGGGTTTTCTTGCTTATATGATTTTCTATCTTTTTCAGTTTCTTACTCATTGTAGAACACGCGCAGAACTCTATGGATTATGTCATCAGCTCCCGGTTAGCAGAAAGTTGTTCCATTAAGACTTGCAGTGGGAAACTAATGCAGTTAATATTAATGGCAAACGCCATTAAATAGAATGCTACTCGGATATTTTGAGCACGTCTTTATGCAAAACTTGAAGTCGCCAACAATACAACAATTAAGAATCGCCCTCAACTCGCATGTGCACCTTTCTCCGACTATTTCTTTTGCTTGTACTTTGTTCTCTTTGGGCTGTTCTTAGTGCATTTTGCAACTCGGTTAAAAGTCATTAGGCCAGGCCGACAGCTACGCCCTGGCCAAGTGCAAAACTTTTTACCATGTAGAACTTTTATTGAACTCATTTTTCCTTATTGTTCTTCTTGTTGTTGTAGTTTTTTTTTGTTTTTTTTTGCTTTTTTGCAGGCAAGTTTATGGCTTTTATTTGCTTGTAGATGGCGCTGCTTTATGGCCTGAACTTAAAGTTGTTACAGAGACTGCGCTCCAGCTAAAAAGTGTGCGAGGCCATTAGGCAAATATGTCAGCAGCGTGTGGCAATTAGCCAAGTTATGCGATATCAGACGTTGGCCACGATTTTTCTTACCTCTGCGCTGGCTGCTTCTATTTTTATGGCCAGCCATAATTAAGTTGTTTTAAACGCTTCAGAGGTGGCGGAGAGTTGAAACGCTTTAATGATAATTTGCGCGATTTATGCTCACAAAAAGAAAAAAAAAAAGGCAGTAGAATGGATTTGAAATATGCGATCGCTCATCGTGGAGCATGTCAACACCAGAAGACCTTGTCGAAGACCTATTAAACTGCAGGCTCATAAAATAATCTCGTCCAATGTAAATGGCTTGTGTGGGCTGCAACACACTAAATATTATAGTCATATGGTGATCTATATAAATATATTTTTGAGTTGTAAAACCTCGTCTTAATTGTTGGTATAAAAATTATTTATAGAAAAGATAAACTGGCTCATAGAGAATCGTAGCACAGATCTAATAGAAGGATTAAATAAAAATACTGTTGAAATATCAGCAGTCGAATGTTTTCTCCTATAAATACGATTTTCTTTTCAAACTAGATTTATTGATATCCCGAAGAGCATTTTATGAAAGACTGTGCAGGCTTATAAGATATATATCTAAGTTAAATATATAATTTCTGATTCTAATAAATAAATGCATTATTTCTTTCCAGTGTTTCCAATGAAATTAAAATTCATAGTTTCCATTACTTATTTTAGTGAAATGTAAATTTGGCAAACTGTTTATAAAAAATGGGATTAATATTAAAAAATATCATTTCTTTAATTCTGCTGACTTATAATGACTACTAACTAATTAAAAAAAAATAGTTTTAATACGTGATATGATTATTTTAATGACATATAATTATTTGCACTTCAAGTGCTTTCCCATATTACCATATTTAAGCTATTAGTTTAGTTCGCCTGACCTTACTGAACCCCACTCACAGCGTTTTCAAATTTCCGCAATTAAATTTTGATACTTTCAAAAACAAAAGCAAGAAAATATTGTGATTTTCAAGGCTGTTGTCGATTAGCAGATTTTGTTATTGTTATCTTTTGTTGTTTCATATTTTGTCATATTTAATAGCATTGCCTGTCAAAATGTAACAAAACTCACTCACTTGTGTATCGACAATTTCAAAACGTAGGTTTTACTCGACGAGTACCACAATATGGTATATATATGTATTTATATTTGAGTAAGCCGAAAGCAAGCCATAAAGAGCCATTGATTTTTGACACTTTTGATTGATTTGTACGGCTGTGCTCCAGCGATTCATTATCATAATATTTTGTGTACTTCTTGGCGAGCATTTTGTCATCTCTTGATTATGCAAATGCGTTTTTAAATCGATTACAGTTCTGCCGTCAGGCATGCAGCTCAATTAATATCCACTCATTATACGAGTATCGAATCCGCCATCAAACCTTTCGGCGAATGTTGCTCATAAAAATCAATATTGATTTCATTCGCTGTCAAAGTGCAAAAACTCTCAAACTGCAACTTTCGTGAAAATTTCATCACCCCGCAGGCTCTCGATTGCGCCTCTCGCCCCCCCATATCATCTCATTATAGACCCCTCTCCCCCATCATCCGTTGCCGTCACGTCACCTGTAATTATTAAGCATCGCTACGTTTCACGCGCGATTGATTTCCCCCTGGAAATGGTCTGCAGAATGTGCTTCATCTACCTGAACATTGACAGGAGTCGAATCATCAATTTGAGCAAGGCAGACGTAACGGTCTCAATCACTTTGAAATTTATGCAAAAATCAAATTAAATAATTAGACTGTAAATGAGGCTAGCTCTCTAGCGCACATCTAATTGATTAAGTTGATTACGATATTAACTCCAGCTCCAGTGTTTTCTTACTGATAAAATGACTAAAAGCAGCAGTAAAATATATGTATATAAAAAATGTGGGAAATATATATCAATCGATAATAATTACATGTTTAAAAACATACATATGGAAGCATTATCAAAAAATATATATTTCAAAGTGTACTTCTAAAAAAGCCTCTTTCTTTGCCTTAATTTTATACATTTTAAATTTTACTTTCATGTTAATTCAGAGTGGACTTAAGCGACGCTCATTTAAAAATTCAATTTAATATAAATAATTTTTTTTGCACATAGGGTATTCAAAATTGTGGTCTTTAAAATGTGGTCGACGCTGTGGTTTTCAATGAACGAGATTGCTCAATGACTCGGCTAGCTGGTTGTTGTCCCCACTAACGTGTGTGGGTGTCTAAGCTCAAGATGAGCATTTTTATTCAGGTTTTTGATTTGATCAACAAGTGAAGGTCTGCGAGATTTGAATGTTTGTTTTTATAACGATGAGTGGAATATTTAAATGTATTATAAACAACTTAAGTATATTGTTCTCAAAATGGCGCGTTATTAAGTTAAGTTTACACCTGTTAGGCACTAAAATAATATTGTACTGGGAAGTATTTAATGAAATAGTAAAATTTCAATTTAAAAAAATGGGCGTCATTTGCTTAACACAAATTTAGCTATTTGTTATGCTTTGAGCAATTTTATTATTAACAAAAGATCATTAAAATTATTTGTATCAGGTAGTTAATAGAAACCAGCCAACTATTATTTCGTAAGTTGACCATTTTTGAGAAGTTTTTATTGATGACGAGGAGAAGGTTACACCCACACAAGCCTGTACTTTTTGGAAATGTAATTTAATTACACTGAAAATAGTACTGTCGATTTACTAATTATTATCGATGTGATTTGCACTAATTTATTTGATAATTGCTCAAAACTTAATGCTAAATATTAAATATTTGCAACTTAAGTTGATTTGTAGGTGTATTCACTGTGCCCACGCCAGGTACAATAAAATTACATAATACTCATTTATAGAACTAAAAGCATATACGTATATATAAATGATATACACACATTAATATTTCACAACAATTTGTCGCTTTAAGCATTTGAGCATTTCCCAAAGTGTATTTTTTTTTTGGATTTAAGTTCCATTTATCTATATTATCTACTGGTCGCTGAATTGTTTATCTGGGAAAATTGCCCGCAATAAACAAAATGTTTGCTGCTGTCGCTTTTAAATGTATTTTAATTTTAAATTAAACTGTAAACAACAACAACAACAACGACTGCCGGCAACATATTTATTGACGCTGCTCTTAGTGAGATTTTTAGCTGCAAAGTGCAAAGGAGGAGGAAAAAAAAAAACGATAGAAAACATTTTGAAAATTAAACGAAAATAAAAGCAATTTTCCCATGATCTCTTTAAACACGCTCTTGTTGTTAAGTGCATCTAAAGTGGCAGTTGCGATGCTGTTGTTGCTGTTGTTGTTACAATTTTATGTGCATTTTCCTTATTTGTAGAAACAACAACAACAACAACAATGGACAACTTCAATGCAATCGTGTGTTTTAGCTTTAGTTGCTTTCCTGTTGTCTATGTGCTTTAGTTTAATACCCTGAACCCATTAAAAATGTGTAAGAGGGGTATAATGGTTTTGTGCAGGAGTATGCAACAGGCAAGAGGAGGCATGCTCACATAGTAAATATATTTTAGGTCAGCATCAACAACCATATCAGGATCTACGCTGATCTCAGACTGAGTTCTCGCCGATTAAGTTTATTCCATTTAATTATTAATTTAATTTTCGATATCAAGAAAAGATGCAAGGCTTATCGGAGTAGAGCACTCTCTAATATAAAATTCTTAAATGTTTGAGCTGCTTTTAGTCTTCTATTTGCTTTGCTTGTGTGGCATGAGGCTGAAGTTGGGGATAGTGGGCGATATTTGGGGATGAACCAATAGTTGGGCAAATTAACATGCAGTAGCTGCAAGTTGTAGCCAATTAGATGAGTTTTGCCCAATAGTTGACAGCGTGCTAATGAAGTTGTTATTTTTTTTTTTTTTTAGCAACATCCAGAGGGAAATGTTGCAAATAGCTTTTAGTTTAACGAGAAACTGTGCAGGTTGACAATATTTTTGTTAAGCACTTAACTAATGCATTCATTTCTCACATATATCACACAGTTGGCCAACAAATGAGTAAGTTATGTTTTTATTCTTTTGTTTAATTTTTTTTTTCAATCCCTTTAATAAAAGATGTTTATCGGGGGACCTCAACCAACTGTCGAACGTGACGCAATGTTTCAAAGCCACACTGGGACTCAATTCATAAGCACATTTAAGGTGTGTCCTGCTTGGCCTGATGTGGCACATAAAGCGAACAGTTAATGCCCCCAAAGAGACCCCCGCACCTCGTCCAGATAAAATCGTCACGAGTATGACAAAGGTTTACTCATAGTTGTCATATTGCCTGGCATAAATCTAATGGTGGCAATAAAATTCTACAATGCGTAGTAAATAAATGTGAGTTGTGTGTTGGGAGTTAACTTGGTCAAGTGAGATAACTCTGCTTCAGATTCACACAGATATGTACAGTTGTAAGGTTATTGAACTTAAATGGGGAGCATAACAAAAATTTTTATTCTGTGTATGAATTAGTTGAATTTGAATTAAAAAAAAAAATGTTATCTGTGTCGATTGATAACAGCTTTGCTGAGCTGATTTTGGTATCAAAATTGAATATTCCACATACCTTAAATATAAACTGTCCCATATCCGAAGCACGTTCATTGGCCGAGCCTGAGGCACGTTTAAAGCAATGCAAATAGTCGCGGGTGAGCACAAAGTATCTGCAAAAGAAGACAATAATTAAGTAAATAAATAAATAAATAAAAAATCGTTGTCTACGCTGATCTCATCATAAAGGTCAATTGCTTGAAGAGCCACTCAATAATGATTATTTAATAATTATTATCAAAACATATTCAACAATTGGCAACAGCTTGCCAATTGCCACTGCAACAATTCTCTGTTCCGCACTGGGCCACCCACATCGTTCAATATTATTATTAATAAATAATAAATCATGCGGCAAAATAACCAAAACAATAAAAAGCCAGAAGTCAATGCATAAAAACACTTGAGCAACTCAAGCACAAAAGCTGCTTTACATTTTATGGGTTTCTTAAGCCGATGATAATATTATTTTATCGTCACGATAACAGCAATGAAAAATATTTTATTTATATGCCAAATACGCATTTGATTTTGCTTCTTTTCATTTCCGTTTTTTTTTTTTTTTTTACCAAACACATAAGCCTTAATGCATGGCGTCTGAGTTTAAATCTTATCCATTGATTTATTTATGGCCAAAAGTTTCAATGAAATTAGTTTTCCCGTATTCAAAAGAAGGTTTCAAAGTGTTTGCAAATCGGTTGAAAGACCAAGTTTCGAGAAGTGGCAAATTGCTCACTTCCTAGTCGGCAGTTGGCGGCACAGCTGCTTATTAACGTGGCCAAGTAAATTGTGGTAAGGCGAGACGATAAATGTTTTCTAAGCTCTGCGAGTCAATTCACAAAACCCAAAGATGCTGTCGAGCCGAGTTTGGGTAATTGCCCAGCCGCAGCTGCAATGATTAGCCAAATGCTCCAAGCATGAAGCGAACCCATAGTTACGATGGGGCTGCAAATATGCAGATCGCGAGAACTTAATGACTGGAAATTTACACGTAAAAAAACACGTTAATTGAACGGAATAGCAGCGGCAAAAAAGTGTGCATAATACGGCAAAAACTAATGAATGAATCGGAAATTCAATTGAAATGAAAGTACGAGCAAAATCGAACATTCGTTCAATTGAAGCGATTCTATAACTATTGTGCATTTGAAGTACGTAATCGAAACTAGGTTTTAAACACAGAATTCATTGAAGCGATTGTTAAAAACTGTTCATTAAATTGGCATCATTAAGTTAATGATTAATTTACAATTTTCCCTTTACATTTGCAATACATTAACTAAACTCAAATATTTAACATATAAACGATCTCCATTGTGCAACATTTTAAATGTTGCATCAAAAACCTAATTGGAATATATTTAAGTGGACACTTTATGCTCAATGGGAACGATCAAATATGCACAATTGATATCTGCGCTTAGTGGCCATTAACAGGCAATTAAAAATATGTCGATAAGCATAATTACCAGCTGAGTGCTGTGCCGAGGAACGTAATTAAATTTCAATTAAGTATACAGCGGATATAAACAAAAGCACTCACCTCAATGGCCTGTGGGGGGGACACCAATCCCACCCAGAAGCCCACTCAAACCACCCACTCAATCAGTCAGTTGACGAACCCAGTCGAATTTTGCATTCCCATTTGCATTTTCTGCATTTCCAATGTGAAGTGAAATTATGCGCTTTTCGCAATTATCAACCCCATCGAGATAAATAAATTTGCATAGTTTTGCGCGGTCAACTCGAGAGGATTGTTCCATTTTGCCCTACCTTCCAAAGGACTATACAAAATTGCTAAATGATTTGAGATTTCTCTACTCAAATATGTCAAGAATAAAGACACATTGAAAAGTGCAAATGAAAAATTGAAAATGTTCCCCATACATACATACTGCGGATCACATTTATTATTGTTAGGTTATGTTTTCTTGCTTATAGACCTACTAACTATTTTTTTATAAGCCTTTTCTTAACAAATTCATATACGAATTATTTTATATTTTGATCTGATATGGCTTATTCTTGGTTTTTCTTAGCAAATATTGGACCAATTTTGCAATTAAATTAATCCAGAATTTTTGACATTAGTTAATATATAAATATAAAATAAATATCAAATTAATTTATATTTAAATATTAAATAAATAAATCAATAAAAATGAACACTCAGAGATTGCAAGAAAAATGCTTCCAAATATTTTCAATACTTTTGTTTTGTATGTTTTCGAATTTAGAAGTCAACGAGGATATATGCTAGCTAAATAAACATTCTATTTGAAATGTAAGTTAGATATAAAAATAATTTCTTAACCAGCCAAGTTAGTTAGGCTAGTTAAGTGGCCTGGTTAAGTTGCATAGACTCGCTTACCTCTCCTTCCAGCGCGAAAAGAGCCGATCTCGTTGCTGCCAGAGTAGTCCGCGCTTAATGGGTCCCGTCATGGAGGCCACAGGAATGCGACCCGCCAGCAGCGATTGCTGTGAATGATACGGAAAAGAATGAAATAGAACTGATTAAAATACGCAAACGCATAATTCTTTGACTGGGGCATAGGTGAGGGAGTTCGTGTCTGCTGACTTTGCAAATTTGCCTTATTTATGATCAACATTTGCTGAGCGTATCAGCTGCTTTCGTTATCTGTCGCAGCGTTTGTCATAATTCTTTTTCCCTTGCACTTTTATGGTATTTTAAATAATTTAAGCAGCAAGTCGAAAACTTCTCTGGCTGGCTGGCTGCCTCCTCCAGAGCAATGATTAATGTTGCTTTAAAAAGCCGCCACTTGCGTCGCTTTGCCAGCTCCCTTCCACCCATTCACCCACATGCCGCCCAGTTAGCTTCCCCCATTTAAGACACGTCTGCTGCACCATAAATTCCATTCGGGTGTGTTTGGTGTTTTATATTTTCTTGTTGGTTTCGCTGTGTGGCTTGCCATTGTTGGTTGGCTCATACAGACAATTTATTATCAAGCTGGTAGTGTTATAATATTTCATATTAACAAATGTTGGCTGATGCACACACATGCTGAATATAACTGGCCAACTGGCTCGCAATGTGGCAATTATGATGAGTTAATCTCTGTGGCTTAAGCTTAAATTAACAATAAACAATTATTTCGCGGCTTTCACTCAGTGATGAACTCGTTGAAAATATTTTAAACTTTTGGATGTTGAGTAACATTTGAAAGTGAAAATAAATTCATGTTATTTTATCTACCAAATATATGTATACAAATTTCTAATGATATATTTTAAAAATAGATCGATAAATAATGATTGATTTTTGGATAAGCAACATTTAAATTATAACCTTTTTAATCATTTCATTAATCATTAATAAGATTAATAATTAATAAGAGTACAAATAGATTCATATCAGTGTTTTCTTTGTTAACTATATAATTTATCGCATTTTCATTACTTAGGATACAATTTAATTAATTCGAAAGTTTCTACAAATATCTGTCAGCCTGCAACTTAATATGCCGCCCACAAAATGGCCCCAATTCCATGAATAGAGTCCAAACTCATTTGCTCATTAAATCCAATAGCTGCTGCACGATTCCATCAGCAGCAGAAGAACAACGGCAAAAACTCAGTCCACAAAGTCGCAGTGAACTGAACAATAGTTTTTAATGTGCCAAATTAAGTTTCAACTGCCTCCTCTATAGAGCCCCCCCCCCCCCCTTACTTCCCTCCTCACAGCGAATAATCCGCACAATTTCCTATGCTGTGTTTTTTTTTCGATTTTGGGCAGCTTTCGTTCCCCTTTTTTACATTGTTGCTGTATTGAATTTGAAGTTAGCCAAGGCATGTTTTTTGTTCTTGGTCTTCTGCTAGATTTTGTTATTGCTTGTGTCTGGGCGCTTAAACGTGACTACCGTTAATTTGGCCAGAACCTTATTAAACGCTCTGGCAAGAACTTCACCATAGTATACTTAGATTGTGCCGCTGTGATAAACGGAAGACGTAGCACCACCAAAACAAAAAAAAAAGTATCTTCATTTTCGGCCCAAAATAATACAGCGTGCCAAAGATTTATCGGCTTGAAAAAGTATTTCGAATTAAGCGAACGCTTTGCTGTTTTTGCTGCTGATGATATCATTTCTCAGATTCCAGATTCACACACTTTCGGCTTAAGTGTATCCACCAGATACTTATAGATAAATGCGATTGATGCGACAGTATCATGCCGGCGTTGCTCTTAGAACCCATTGACCAACAACCAGCGATAATTCATTTTTGGTATTTCGACTACTGCCTTTTGTCAAATTGAAGGCCCGTTAGCGCCCCTCTTGGCCCCATTGATTGATTTTTCGTTTCGTTAGCTAGCTCTGGCTTTGGCCATAAGCATATCAATAAGCCGTACGCTTCGGGCCAAATGGTGCCATTGAGGTAGCCAGAACGAATCGCCGTATAGCTCTTTTTATGGCTTTATAATGAACACCCTAATGTTTGACATTTGTTGACCGCCAGTTGATACATGGCTGTTGATATGTTTGTTGATCTTTGGAAAGAAGCTGTAGAAATTTAGCTAAATGATTTTTTTGAAGTCATTTGCAGTGGAATTGGCATACCTAAAGCAGGTTTTCTGAGCTTTGTTCCAAGAATCGAAAGTTTTCAAAATCGAATTTATAATTTAAAAACTATTCTGATTTATTTATATATATTTAGAAATATAGGAATAAAATTGAAATTTGCTTGACAAATGATTAAAAACTTAGTCAGCAACAAATAAGTTTTTTTTTTATAAGAAAAATTTGAAGAAACAAATAAACACAGCACAAATAAAATTAAATTAAAAATTAATCGTCACGTTCTGTGCATGATAATTATGGTCGAGTATATCAAATGTTGTTGTTGTTTTCTAATTTTGTGCCACATGTGGCGACACTGGAAACGGAAATACAGACCATAATTGCTCCACACGCATCTGTGGAGCTGTAAAGCTTTCCGAGAACTTTGTTTTGATGACTTAATGTGTGTTATTTTTATGGCCAAAAGTGTGCCAAAAGACGACTGTCCCTGCAACTGCAACTGCAACGCTTGACATGTGATGCAAAACTTGTCATAAATCCATCAAATATCCGAATGGCGTAAAATAAATTGAAAATGTGAGATGAATGCGGTTGTGGATAATCATCGATGATGACACAATTGCTCAATGATACGAGTATTAAATCGGTGCCTTCACAAACACAAACCAAAAAGCCAACATATAAAAAATCATAATTTATGGCTGATCCAAGAAAAAGAGGAGCGTCAGCATCTGGCTGAGGTTGGTTCTGTGTTGGCGTCTCATTGAAGTGGGTTGTTGTGTGTGTGAGTGTGTGTGAGTGTGTGTGTGAGTGTGTGTGTGTGTGTTGAAAGTGAGTGGAGATGCAATGCGAGGGTCGATTATTGAATTAGCAACCTTGGCAAGCTCAAAACTAATTTATCAAAACTAGATTACGTTTTTTATAATCTTTTACTTTGGTCAATTAATAAATTCAATTTATTATTATTCTTTAATGCTGGCAATGCAATTAATTTCGATTTATTGGTTTGACTCTAAACTGATATATAATGTTAATATATCTTAAAGAGGGGTACAGTTTGATTTAAGAGCAGTTTATTTATAGAAATGACAAAAGCTTAAACTTTACTAACTCTGGCGAATGCAAGAAAAATGATTTAGTAAAATGATTCTGCGAAGACTTTATAAGAAAGGCAATAAAAGTCATATAACTGAATATATTGGTTCAATATTTATATATCCGAATAATCACTAAAATTTGGAGTATTTTTTCCTTAAGATATATTTTCCCACAAATTTCCTTAGAGTCATTGGCTTAAGGTTAAAAATGATATGATAATGAAATAAGATTATAAATAATCGACCCTCTAAGCTATTGAGTTGCCCTGTGGGCAGCCTAGAATAAGATGCTAGATTTGGGAATCACGATTCTTGTGAAGAGCTTAGCCCCTCCAACTGCCTCAATGCCAGCTCCAATTTCGATTCCAACTCCTGACTCTGGGCCATTCGGCATGCTTTTTGTTTGTTTGTTTTTTTCTCCCAATCCAATTAAAAACCACTAAAAATGCGCCATAAAAGGCTGGGGACCAGCTCGGCTCGACCAGACTCGGTAATTATGTAAGCGGCACAAACTGACTGCAATAAAAATATATAAAAAAAAATACCACAAGAAATTGCAGACATATTTACGTGCCAATTTGGGCAGTGTCTTGAATACATCATTAAGTAAAAAGCGCGCCGGCAACATGAGTAATAAAACTTGAACTTTTCCGCTGACAAAACTGCGTCAGCTTCCTGCACTCGTTGGATTTTCACACAACAAACAAAAAAAAATAGAAAAAATAAATAAACGAATAATAAAACTCATTTAAAATGCAGTGGAAATGGGGGCATTAGGCTGTTTGACTTATATAATCATTTTTTTATTATTATTATTTTACTTGGCGCGGGAAAATGTAAATAGTTATGAACTGGAAGAGCTCTTCATAAAAAATCTGGCATAAATGGCAATTTGAGACATTTGCTTATCAGTGGCTATCATTGCGCATTATTTGCCTTGTTATCAGAGCTAACGCATATGCTCGACAATGTTTCTTCAAGTCGGCTTATGGCCATGTCGCACCGCGTCTGACTTGGTTATTTAAAAATAAACTCTTTTAAATGCTGTTTGCACTCTGATAACAAATGTCTCCAAATAGCAGACAAATAATAGCTATGAGGCAAAAAGATAAAAAATATTCATTTAGATATTTACAGTGAACTTAAGTTCTTTTTTTCAGCATGTAGATAAAAAATTGTTAAGTGCTAGAAATAAGAATTAAGATTTGCACAGTTGAAATAGAAATGATGCCATATGTATTTTATATATCTATATATATGTATATTTCTCTCACTTTTCTTGACTTATAAAATTTCATTGCACATCTTAAGCTTTGCAACCACTTAAGATTGACCGGCAATGGAAACAAAAAGCATTATTTGAAATAACCACATGAAGTCAATGACTTTAGTAGGAAAAGTAAATTATTAAAACACTTGATTTTATAATTTAATTAAACATACATTTTTACACACACACACACACACACACACAACTACTTGAGCAAAGTATTAAAAAATCAGTGAAAAGAACACGGGAAAACTTAACTCAGCGAAGTGAAAATTGTGCGAGAGTAGCAGGCTTGGGTGGTGGAAATGGTAATGGAAATGGCAAACTCAAAGGTAGCGTAGGAGTCGCATTTTTTAATTTTTTTTTTATTATTTTTTCTTTAGTTTGTTTTTTTTATTTTTATTGTTGCCACTTGAAAGCACAGCAAGTATTTATGACTGCTTGTTGGATGGATGACTGCCTGGTTGGCTGGCTGGTTGGTTTGGATGGATGGATGGATGGATGGATGAGTGGCTGGATAGGTGGATAAATTGTTGGGTTACCGACATCAAAAGGCAAACAACCCGATTATAAATACAACAAACACAATAAAAACAAATAACAAAAAATCATTTTATGATTGCTATGAAAAGTCAAGTCAAAGGAAAATCTGTGTAAAACCAGCACCAAAATGCAGCAAATGAAATTCAATTTCCAAACAGGCCATGTTGAAACAATGTGTGAAATCGTTCAATATTTGCCCGCCAGTAATTGAAAATCAACTTTGGCACATAAGACACGACTATCAGTATCTGAGTATCTGGGTATCTGGGTATCTGTGTATCTGTTATATATGCAAAACTCACCCAGTAAAAGTCCGTTGATAAGATCATGACACGCACACGCCTATAAGAGATGTATGTTTACAGTGCTATAAACACAAGTTTATGGGCGCTGCATTAAATGCCCTTTGTCTACCCCGACGACAATCTGTCGCCTATATATATATATATATATATATATATATAGAAGTTTAGATTCTTTTTTTCACACACACACAGACACAGCACTAATGATTCTTAAGCAAATGTTAAGCTATCAGCAAACAAATGAAATTGCTGCATTTTCCTTATGCTGCGGGGAAAAACTCTACCGCCACGAACGAACTTCCATTAACGACTATTCAAAAATTCTGAGCGTAAAATAAATATATATACAAATATATATATTTTTCATGCCACAGCCGCCCAAACATTTTACACATATGGCAAAAACAAGCCCAGTCCATTGTGCTGCTGCCATTCTACACACGAGCACGCAAAGTATCTGCGCGCCACAAACAAAAAAAATGTATCTGTATCTGTGTGGCTGTAGCTGTAGCTGTTGCCATTGCCGTTGTCGTCTGCCGTGACGTGACACACATGTGGGCAATTCTATGCAGCCAATGCTAGTTGCTGCTGCTGCTGATGCTGTTGTTCGTCTTAGTGTTGTTCTTACTGTTGTTGTTTTGCCAAACATGTGCCTACGGTTTTTTTTTTTAGTCTCTCGTTTTCTTGACTGGCTTTTATGGTTTATGTGTTAATAAGACGACCTTCAGAGCGCTCTGAGATATTTCTTCGCTTTTTTGCTTTTTTGTTTTGTATTTTGCCATATTCTACAGCCGAAAATAACATGCTTGAAAAGCTAATAAACTTCACTTGCCTCACATAGCGTTGACCAAAACTACGTTCTTTCAAGTTTTGCCATTTTGTCTAAGCCATTTTCGTGGCAGTTGAAATGCCTTTAAAATGCATGCTCTACTCTTTTACTGTTATTTAAATTACGTATAAAATCTGTGTGGATCTGAACCGTTTAAGACGGGTTCTGCTTAAGTTACAGAGCCATTTGAGGCCACTCGAGTAAACAATGCGGATAGTTGGCATTTTATAAATTTGAATTTATGGACATATCTCAAAGTTGTTGATACTTGTGACATTTAACACTAAAATCTGTAAATAATATTATTTTTTATTTTAACATTTGACTCTTAAAATAAAGAGTGAAGTGAATAAATTTCTAATTTAATCTTAAACTCTTAAGCATAATAGAAATTGGCATTTAATTGATATGGAAATAATTAAAGAAAGTATGAAAACGAAAACGCCCAAAATGCAAAGCTGCTAGAAAAATGCAGCACAAGAAACATTTGCTTAGCCATTTAAATGCTTGCTAATCTTAACAGTCATCTGTGCAACTGAGTTGCATGAACACTTTTGATGTTTCACGCTGTGCTGCATTGCTAAACTCAACGGCTTATAACAAAGCGCACCCATTGACCTTCACGAAGCAGTCGAGAAGCACTCGGCATGCATCAAACCATACTCAACCCGCTCAGAAACCGTTATCAAGCCCACATATTTGGGCATGTCAGCTAGAGTGCAAAAACGTTCAAATGCTGCCACGTGCAGCTCACTCAACACACACACACAGTTGAGCATTCAAAATGCAATAGAATACGCGTCTGCCACTCGCACAATTTCATTCTCACAGTGGGGAGGCACAGCCCGAGCCGAGCCGAGCCGTCCAAGAACAGATGCCTCAGCGGAACCATTCACACGACCAAAGATCCTGCCGCGCTCGAACAGGCAGAAATGCCAACAGCAACAGCAAAAAAAAGAAGAAATGCGAAATAAATGAAAAGAGGTACAAGAATAGCCGATGTTCTCGTGGTTTCTCAGAAATGAACAGCAAAATAAAAAAACAAAAAAACGAAAAAAAAAAAACTACAAAAATACATCATCTTTGGTGTCGTTTGCGGACCGAGTCGAGGCGTCGCCAGGTCTGCCGAAAAATTGCTCACAATTTATGCATTATGAAGGGGAGCACCAAGAGCCAAGGGAGTGGAATAGTCCTTGAACTTGGGTCAGGAAGTGTCGGTCGATTGGCAGTGCCAAAAACTGTTTGTGTTCTCTGCAAGATACACCCAATGTGTTGGTATTGGGAATACCCTTTAAAGGCAAGTGATTTATGTGCCTAATGATATCATTTCATTTCTAATGAAATTGAGTTGTTTAGAATTATGACTAAATTATATTATATAGAATTCAGTGCACAAATATTTCAAATGAATGTGAAAATGTTTGAAAAATGATGTAGATATTCTTAATAAAATGTATATATTTGTATAGATCCCCGTGTTGAAATTGAAATTATAATTAGTTAGCTTGTTTCCACATATTTTCATTAGTCACTTGCAAAACTGCTTTAGAAATATTCATTTTTTCCAAAAGATATGGCTTGCATTTTTGTAGAAGGTCATATTGCGATGGCGTCATAGAGGTTTAATAAAAACAAGCAAGAATGTAATAGTCGAGTGAGCTCGACTACGATATACCCTGAAGCCAGATGTTTACTATATTCTAGTTATATTGTCAAGTTTCGCTTTAAAAGTTTTGCACACTCAAATGTAAGCTAGCGTAGCTATTGAAGTATAAAAGAAAAATCTGAAATTGATATTCGCTGAAAGATGGCAGTTATCGATAAAATGATAAAATGGCTATCGATCTCTTGGTCACGATTAATATATATATACTTTGTACTTTACATATATATAAAGTACTTTACTATTCGTAGATGTTTCCTTCTGCCTGTTACATACTTTTGCATAAAATCATTATACCCTTTAACTTATTCTTAATGGGTTCAGGGTATAATGATGCGCTTGTCGCTGTTTGCCGCTTTTGGGCGTGCTGTGTGAACCACTGCATAAATATGCAGAAATTATGGCTACATTTCATTCAACCATTTCTTCAATAGTTTTACGAGCTGCATTTGATGAGAGCCCAAGTGATTCGCCTAAGCAACAAAGCTTGAAATGTATCTGAGTAGCTGTGTAGCTCAGTATCTATTAGCTGCAACAAAGTAAGCAAGCTGAGCCGAGGTTACGCCCCCCTCCGCAGGCAAAGACATTTCGCATGCTGCTTACATTTATGCAACATGTCGAGAGTGGCAACTTTGTATCCAGATACTTTTGCCTCTGATTATGACATTAAACATGAACACGTAGCGAGCGCAGCACATGTGAACCACAGCATATATATACATATATATATATATATATATCCATATATATTTTGTAGTTCTCTCTGCTATTTTTACTAGACACGAACGCACAGCATGGCAGCAGTGGCAATAGCAATAGAGGCAAGAGCGGGGCAAGCACTGCAGGCCAGTTCTCTTTTGCAGCTTCATTCATCAATTTCGTGGTGCTGCCTGTCATATTTTGCTCTCTTATCGCAGTCCCAAAACGAAATTGGCAAACATTTTGAAGCGACAAATAAAAAAAAAATCAAACTTTGTTGCCACAGCTCAAGCATTGGGCTCCAATTGGTGTTTGTCCATTGCTAAATTGGCTTGTACCAATGTATCTTGATAAGCACTGACGGCCTATTGGCAGCGGAGTCAGCGCATTGTGGTGGAAAATGTTTTTAGATTTTCCTACTGCTTTTTTGTTGAAGCTTTCTGTTGCAATTTCTGCTGTGGAAACTCACCTGCAACGAGAAAGACATAAAAAGTTGTGAATTAATTAAAACGTGTAAGTTCATCTATTAATTTCAATCCCCATTCATTTATCTTCAATCTATTGTCTTAAAGGAATAAGTGAAGAAGAAAATAAAAGAAAAACCAAAAGTAAACATATTTTTCAGCTTTTCCAGTTCTACCGGAAGCACAAAAGCCAATTAATTTAAACTTATGTATGCAATAAATTGAAATCTCTTATTACGTTGCCCAAAGTATATTTATATTTGAAATTAAACAATTCATTTCCGCCTTAAATCAAACTGAAACTATTTTTAGATATAAGTAAACAAGTTAATAAACCGACTTAATTTAGTGTTAACCAAAAGCCGCATTAATTTGTGATATAAATGAAATGTAAATTGAGAAAATAAACAATAACAATTAAGTAAGATCAGAAGTATTTATTGCACGAATAATCTTTAATGAGTTTAAATTATGAATGGAAGATTTTTGCGATAATTCATTTTAAATGTCAACAATTTTTATGCTTATTTAATAATTAACAATTTGATTAGTTTTCAATTGAAAACCTTCTAATACATAATAAAGAAATCTTTAAAATAATTTTTAAATTTTAAATATAATCTTAAATTTCTCAATTGACTTAACTTGACTTTAAACAAAT
Source organism: Drosophila nr. fundita (assembly GCA_035044245.1). NCBI lineage: Eukaryota > Metazoa > Arthropoda > Insecta > Diptera > Drosophilidae > Drosophila > Drosophila nr. fundita. The sequence goes on from JAWNMG010000185.1 coordinate 519,090, forward strand.
AAATTATTTAACAGCTAACTGTATCCAGTTAACGCTTTAATATTTATACCGTATAAGGTTTTACTATCAGCAACAATCGAAACAGGAATCAATAAATATGCAAAACAAATGGCCATAACAATGCTTTGTTTTTTATTGGCCAGCTTGAGAGTGAAAAACAAGCAGAACAAAAGACTGAAAATAGATAAACTGCAAATATTCGAGAGGGCTTGTTCACCACTCAATTATGCTATGAGCTCTTTAACATTTGCAGTTCGAAAATGACTCAAAAAAAAATAAAAATCGAAAAACGAGTTCTTTAACGAAATCAAGTGGAACGAGAACAGCTTGCAACAAGTCAAGTGCCAGTGACGACTTATTTGTCACTCGAGTCGTTTGTTATTGTTGTTGTTGTTGTTGTTTGTGTTGCTTTTTTTTATGGTCAGCGAGCGGCGTGTGGGCGTCAATTTAAGCGACAGGCGGCGGCATGAGCCAGCTGTGTAAGGTCAGGCGTTCACCAGTGCGTATGAGCAATATTTTTTTTAATTGTCGCATTAAACAGTTAACGGGCGTCACGATTGCCAGCCCCCTCCCATCGGCCCGCCTCCTCTTCCCCTTGTATTTAATTATATTTGTTTTGTTTTTATTTTTATTTTTTGTCTGTGTTTAATTGTTTATGTAAATTAGACTTCACTTTGCGATGAGCAATTTAAGTACACATTCAGCGCTTTTTTTGTTCGTCGTGTTTGAGGAAGCGAATGGCGCAGCGCAACGCGGTGCAAAAGTATCTGCAACTCTCAGCTACTTTTGGCTGTGCAAATAAAGGTGTGAACACATTTTGCGAGCAAATGCTAACAAGGCGGCTTGCCTTATTGGAGACTGAGGCGTAGCTTCGTGTCAACTACGCCACAAATGCCGCCGCAACATTTCAATTGCGTATCTTTGAGTCTATGCGTCTCTGGGCCTGGTTGACACTATCAGATATAATTGGGAGGAGCTGTCAACTGCTCGTCGAATATGGTTCCATTTGGATGCTACATCAACATCAGCTTAGCACACACAATTTGCGGTCAAAGTTCGTGTCATTCATCTCGATAGCTGCCCGGACCGGAGCACCCGCTCTCTCTCCATCTTTTCAAATTAGCTCAGCTGACAGGTGGTGTAAACGTCAGTTGACCAGCTCTTTTGTCATCATAACTCTGTCCGTCTAGACTACTGTGGACCGTCGACCGTTCACAGTAGATCCAGCGTACAAGGTACAGCAAATTTTAGTTGATTGAACGCTGCGTTGACAAAAGACGTAAAGGTCTGTGTGACGTCCGTAGATAAAACCCGCTTATACCATGTACTTCTCTCCTGCTTCCCCTTTACCACCCCTTGGCAGTGTCCAGGTTCAATGCTTCAATTAAAATTGCTGTCAATCATTTTTTGTTTGTTGCTTTTGCTGCTTTCCACTCGTGTGTTTTTCTTCTTCTTCTCCTTTTTTTTTGTACAAAATCAAGTTGAGCATTTTGAAAATTTCATAGTTGTGTTCGATTAGCTTGTGCATTGGCCAGCCAATGAGGTTTTTGACTTTGACATTGACTTTGACTGATTTGCATTCAAGTTCATAGACACGGCTGTCAGCCAGGTGGAAGTGCCTTCTCGGCATAGTTCTGCTGAGGAAATGTATATAGAAATATTTTAACAATGCTGTTTTAATCAAATTTTCTTTAATTTATAGGTTTACAAAAGAATTTTGCAAATTTCGCCATTCTTTTCACGCTAAGGCTAAATCATCTTTTCACTGTTTTTGGAAAGTAAATCGAAGATTCTAAAATAGTAAAAATCATTGTTTTTTTTCCTATTTCTTCATTTGTTTAAAGTCCAATCTTTATCTAGTAATTTTTTTACTCAATATTAGTTTTAGATTAGATTCCAGATTTTTGTTCCAAACCAGTTATCGACTCGCAAATTGACAAACATTTAAATGCGTCAATGGATTTTGCTTTATATTCTTTAAAATTTACACCTTTGTCTATTCATTTTGTGGCTCTTTCATACCTCTGTCTCTTTCGCCCACTCCCTGTCTATCTCCCTCTCTCTCCGACTTTCCATCTCTGGTTTTTGCCTGCCCACAGCGCTTGTGCCTGCCGTGAGAACTGTGCCAGGTGAATGGCTCGCCATTGTTCTGTTCTGGGCCTGTTGTTCGGCGACATTGAGGGAAGCGTTCCGCTCTTCTATTTATTTTCTTGTGCAATTATTTATAATAGCGCCTGGCATCAGCTTTAATGCCATGGCGAACTCTCGCACTCGGAATTATGCAGGTAGCAAGGCGCACTTTGTCGGACCTCGGCGCATTTCATTAAGGATAATGCATGCCAGAAAGATTGAAAGTAATACAAATTGTCTGGCAAAAAAAAAAAACCCGTCCACACCCACACAGCGCATACACACCAATATCGACAGGAAGGCAGCGCCTTAATGACGAACCACTTCTCGTCTGTCCTCGAGCACCTGCTGCAGTTCCTTAGAAAATTGCACCTTCTTTTGCAGCAACTCCTGCCTCGACTACAACAATTGCAACAAAAGCAAAAGCAGTTTGCTGTCCTGCTTTCCGGCGTATTAAATAAATAATTAAGTTGCTGCACTCGTTTGGGCGTAGTTTATTGATTTCTATACCCTGACAAACATCGATTTGAAATGTATATGCAAAATAATGAAAATATTGTTTTTTAAAGCTTTTTTCAAATAAAAGACAGATCAATTTTCTTTTTCCTTATTTTTTAATATATAAGTTTAATTTTAAATATGATTAATATTGTATTTAAATTTATATTTCTGTATTTAGTTTTCAGCTTATCCGTTTACCATTTTAATATCTGGAATTTCTTACTATACACTTTAAATTTTCAACTACTTAATAAAAAATCAGATACAACCCAACAATTATTATTCAATCGACTTTTGACAAATGTGGGACAGTAAGCAGGGTATCTGCTAGTCGAGCACTAACTTGTCTGTCTTGGACTGCTAACTTTTACTAACTAGTGTGGGATCTGTAGAGTTTGCCCTGGCGCTCGACTCGCACAGTTCGTTGCACTGACCCACTCAAGTTGTTGGGGCGCCTCTTCCACTTTTTCTTCTTCTTCATCTTTTTCTTCTTCTTGCTGTTGCAAGCCATATAACTAGCCGCAAGTATATTCAAAAATGCCACCATAGCACCTACAATAAGTAGTATGCCCCCTACCCACTTCATGCCACACCGAAGTCATACATGTGTACGTTTATTTCTAGGGACTGTCACAAACATATGTCATCCAGCATATCATATTTCCGCAGCCGATTAGCATGTGTACTTGAAGGACTCGTCTTTGAGCTGGCCGTGAGAAAAGTGCTTGGCGCTCTCTGCCTTTTCATGTTTTCTTTTTTATGATGTGCTAATGGGCGGTAAACATATTTCGTAAGCTTCATTGATTTTCATGCGTGGTTTATTGGCCCATTTCAAGTGGGTCACTCGAGAGTGATAAATATGTTTCGGCTCTAGTTGTGCAATAAAACATATGTTGCACAACTATAGCTTAGTACTTATGTCACAAACTTATTTGCATCTCATGATTATGATTAATGTCTTTTGTCTATTTCTGTGCATTTGATTCGTTTTCTCTCGCAGATCAATTTTCATTTGTATAGAAAAATCGGTTTTTTTTTTTTTTTTTTCTGAATAGCATGCATAAACATAAACAACAACAAAGAAATAAATATTTGCTTTGTTGTTTAGAAATTATATCATGTTCATTTGTATATTTGCTGTCGACGATTTCAACAATCTCATAAAATGTATTTCCTTCCTGCTCTCATTTTTTTTTTTAAGGCCACACATATTAGCAATTAAAATTTGTAAATTAATCTTTATTGCTTAGCGCAGCGCTTTTCCGCAAATGAAAATGAAAAACTGATCAAGTTTCGGTCGTTTAAAAAAATGGCATTTATGTTGTGGCGAAAACTAGTTGGTTTAGCCCCGCCACTTAGCTGGATATCGCCTAGAGAGTGAAATCTTGAGCAGGAAAAGTGCTTGAAACATGTGCTGCAACTTGTGTCCAACAGATTTATCAGCCATCATCTAGCTGTGGTGACAACGTCATCATTGCCACTATCATTATCATCTGCCGCATGATCATTAGTTAAGGCTGCAACAGTCTTTTATCATCTCAAGAGGAGTGGCTGCTGACTGATGATTAATGAAATTTCTGCACTAAATGTTGCTTTTACTTAAGACCAAAAACTTTTGTTGTCCGCTACTCAGTGTGTGTGTGTGTGTGTGTGTGTGTGGATTATGTGGGACGGCGTTCATCATTATTGTAATTTCTGGCCATAGGCATTTGGCCAAAACACGCACGTCTCTGCCTCGCACGGGGACATTTGGCACACAGCCAAAATGCTTGGCCAAAACGGAAAAGGCAACAACAACAACAACAACAACAACAACGACAACAACGACAACAGCAACACCATAATATAACATATGTGATTGATTGTAATTGAGGTTGGTAAAAGTTGTTGTGTCAATGTCAAAGTCGGGGAGCAAAACAAAAGAAGAATCTGAGCAAAAAATTGGTTTACGCATTTGGTGCTGTCACTTGTGAAAAACCAAAGAAGCGGCAAATTTTCATCAATTTTCACGCAAGCTTTGAATGACACAGCAAATTGTGAAATGGCTTAGATGAGCATTACATTGTCGCCTCTTTTGTCAATTGTTAAAAGTTTGTAAATGAATAATTGATAGGCCCCAAAAAACCGACATGTTTTTATGTTTGGATTAAATAAAATCATTTAATCATTTGAGATCATTTCATTTGGGAACTTTCGCCATGGCTATTAACTGTTTGTTATGGCCAAGTCTTGGTCTTAGTTCTTGCACAATTGCCGACCCGGCTCGAAATGAAGCTCTGTGTCTAATTAACATAGAAACCTACCCAAAATGACCCGCATAGCCACCAACATCGAGTTTAACCAACTTTGAGTTGAAGAGAAGCAAAAACCTTTGCCAGAAATTTCACTTGCGAAAGTTGTGCGCCACAATTAATGTGGCAATGTGGCAATGTGGCAATGTGGCGATGTGGCGATGTGGCAATAAGAGCACAGCTGACCAGGTTTTTGTTTTAGTTTTCTGTATGTTTGTCATTTTTCTTTTTGTGGCATAATTGTGAAAAGCGTTGAGGCTGGAAGAGCACATAAACACGTTTCAAGTGACTGAAATACGTTGCCAAATTATGGCGAGAAATGTAAAACACAACTTGGGAAAGTTGGCTATCTGGAAATATGTCAGAGTGTCAACAGCACAAATAATGAACAAAATAATCACAATCAGCATCAACTTGAGCATCAGCATAATCATAATGATAATGATAATAAAGAAGGAAAAGCAGCAACAGCTGCCAAAATGAGTGCCACAATTGCGAGCATTTGTTGTTGTTATTGTTGTAATATTAAATTACTATGTATCTGCCACTGCCACTCGTTATGATTTCCCAAGCAAGCAAAAAGGGGTGAAGCCCCCAAATACCCCACTCCCCCTCCTACTCCACCTCCAACTCCTACTCCTACTCCTATTCCTACTCCTAAGTCTGTCTGTGAGTTTTGGCCTTATGCAATTGTCATTATTGTCTGCTGCTGCTGCTGTTGCTATTGTTGTTGTCATTGTGGTTACTTTGGCCTTATGAACATTCAGCTTATTATATATAAAAATATTTACAAGTATATATATATATATATATATATATTGTTATTGTCGCGTCGCTGAATACGCAAGCAGCGCGTATCTTGAAGATGTTTTTTCAAGTGCTGAGTTTTGTTGGCTCTTGTTGAAAATTTCACTGCTTCTCATTAAATGAAGTTGTGTCTGTTTTTTTCTCTACTTTTCTCTTTTTTGGTTACCTTTTTTTTTTTAGCAATTAAATGTGCCAAAAGCGTAAATTTAATTAATTTAATTGTTTTACTAAAAGAAATGTTACAGAAATATCTGAACTTGGGCCACACATGCAGCTTGTATGTGATTTTTTTGGGTTGCACTTTTTGGCCCCGAAAATGTTCATTTAGTTCAGGTTAATGATGATATTTTCCCGCATCTGCGGAACATTTTTCTCATTTTTGTACTTTTTTTATAGAACTAAAACCGATTGAGAAAAATGTGCGTAACAAATTGTAAATAATTTTTCGTTAATCTTTCAAACTTCACAGTCTGAAATGAACGTTGTGAATCTATTCCTGAAAATGAATCCACAAGGGATTCAAAAAATATTTAAAAATATTAAAGAAAAAAGGAGAAATTAATTGAAATTATAAAAAAGAGGTCAAATTACAATTGATATTTATATTATTCATATTTATTCTTTTTTTTCTACAAAGACTTGGTCAAAGTTGCTGTCTGATAATCAGTAAAAGCAACTTGATTTTATTGCAGGGTATAAAAAAGGCCATAAGCATCTTAAAATGTTGAAATCTTTGGCAAAAGCTAAGCCAAGTCTCTTTATATGATTGCTAAACTATGATCTTGCACAATTAGCAGGCACTGCAGGCCAACGCCCACGACAAACTGTGACTAATTGATGAGATGATCAGCTGTGCAAACAGTTAGAGACAAGAATGCCTCACTTGAGCGAAAGTATTTTATATGACATCAATTTCCATAAGGCGTTCAGCTTTAACGGGTTTGATTACTCATACACTCGCTGGAGAGACAAGTGAATCATCTATGAATAAAAACCGAATGAGATGTGTACTTTGATGCCACCGAACCCAAACGCCAAATGACGCAAATTCATTCAGCAAAATAAGTGTGATTAAAAAAAGAAAAAATACATTCAAATTTATATAAGTATGAATAAATTTTTTTGTACATTTTGGACAAGTGATTGCATTTATAAATACAGCACGCGGTCAGAATGTGAACGTGATTTGAATGCAAATTGGCATTGGCGCTACAAATGTATCTGTATCTGAGCGCAGAGTGTATCTGGTATCTGTTGGATGCAAAGCTGCGCTATCATGGCATTGGGAACATGTTTGGGGCAGAGTGTATTTCGTGTTAAAGCATATAAAAATTAAAATGCCTGCGGTTTGTATTTATGGTATTTTCATTTTTATTTATTTACTTTTTTTTTGCCTTTTTTTATTTCATATTTTTATTTTTGTTTGCGGTCTCGCTTGGCAGGCGAGTGTATGAAATGTTCGTTAATATGGCCAATTGTAAAGTAGACAACTAGTCAGACACCAGACAAAAGCGTGTGTGTTAAAACATATTTATTTTTGAGTCATCTGCCATTGTTAGAGCATGCTCTACCAGCTGTCTGCCACAAACTTATGCAACATTTGCAATTACTGAAATCATTTTTGATTACTGCACGGACCATAAGATTGGAAATTAAATCTATAAATTTATGAGTGTAATTCTTCATTTGTTACGCTTTTGCATTTGAGTTTTACTAATGAATTTATTCCACTTTTGCGATGGTTTTTTCTATATATATTCTGATACCAAAAGTTGCCAAAATCTTTATATCTGAAAGTGCAAGTCGAATATTTCGCACAATTTTAAGAATAAAATTTCCAAACTTTCTTTCGCATTTTAAGAGCTAAAGTTACTAAACTTGGTAAGCAAACAGTAAATAAAATTCTTGCAACTGATTTTACACTGGCATCGGAGTATTTCTCAGTCGGTTACGCCCAACATTGCTTTTGCTTTGTATCGTGAAAATTAGTCAGTTAGTCAAAGACATATTTTCATTTCTTGAAACGGTCATGTTAATTTGCCAGTTTTTGTGCTACACTTTTCAAGAGTTTTTTCTAAAATTAGTTCCGCAAGAAACTGTCTTGTCAAGAGCCACAATTTTGTGTGAGTCCGAGTTCTCTGTGTGTAACCAATTAGTTGCTTTCACATTTCAACAGCTTTCAGGCAACTGTCAACACTTCTGCTGCTGCTGCTGCTGCTGCATTTGCCCCACTCAATTCACATTTCAATGGGCCACTAAAAATGTCATTCTTCATTTGAGTGAGCGATAATTTCTATGCCAGCTCCGCACTTGCGAAATCATTCACATTTTTCGGGCACAGTTCCCAAATGTCTGAAACGAAACTAAAAAGTCACATTTGACATTTTCGGTTAAGTGCTTGGCTGCAATCGCTCAAAAGCCGAAAACCCATTTAAAAGTTTTGTCATTCGCTTTGATAAAATTATGAAAGTGAAGATTTTCACATTTTCCAGCCAATTTAGCAGCTGTGCGTTACAAATAAATATAGAAGAAGAAGAAGAAGAATTCTTGGCATTGGTTGAGCAGTCAACAAATGCGTCCCACAGCAATTGAAGTCCATTGTTCTTTTTGGCCCATTAAAAGCAGCCCCAGCTCCCAGCTCCCTGCTCCCAGCTCCCTGCTCCCTGCTCCCAGCTCCCAGCCACAGCTGTCCCTGGCGAAACAAGCCACACTAATGAGCGTCATGGCATGCATAATGCATGGAACAGGCAGGCAGGCAGCTTGCCACAAACCCTGCCACTGCCACCCACTCGAGAGTAACATAATAGTGGCTGTCAAGTGCAGTGCATGTGTAAGAGATACAAAGCTGCTAAGATACTTCCTTGTCCGAGAGCTCTTTGGGCCACAGTCGAGTGCGCATACGAAACTTAATGACAATATCAAATTACACACAGACGGACAGACAGACAGACAGACAGACAGACAGACAAACAGACAGTGGGATGGATGGACAAACAGTCAGTCAACAATTTGCATGACACACTTAGCCCGGCCAGCTGGCAGCTTTCAGCTTGTGGGAGTGGCAGTGGCAGTCTACTCAAATCCTCGCCTGTCCACAAGTTGTGCTTACGATTTAAGACCTCAGCACGATTGTCAGGTTGGCCAGTTGGCCAGTTGGCAGTTTGTCAATGGCTTGTTAGCCATGCAAGGCAGCGTGCACAGTTTAATGCAATTTTCACTGTCAATTTCGAAAATAAAATCAAATAAAACCACAAAGCAACTTCAGCGTGTCCAACGAAAATGAAAGTAATTTGCAAAAGCCATGCAGCGTCTTCTTCTTCTTCTTCGTCTCTAGCTTCTTCTTCTTCTTGCTCAATCGGACACAGATCGTGAGGCCGTAAACCAAACTCAGAGTGAAACATGTGAAAGTCGATGATCGCTCGACCCGCTGCTGATGCTTTGGCATTTGCCATCAATGAAAGTGGCCACCGGCCCAACGAAACTATCTTTTTTCTTTGGTCTGCCACAATTCAAGATTGGATTTGTGGCAATATCTAATAAAAGCTACTTTAAACTACAAAACAATTTTAACTATATTCTGCTTCTGTTTAGCAAACTTACATGATCTCTGTCTCTCTGTGGATACTTAAAGTGTTTAACAATATTATTATTATTAAATAATTTCATTCTTTTCCGATTTTTACCATCTCATTATTTGATTTGAAATCATTAACTATGCGATAATTCGGTATTTATAATAATTTTGGATCAATATTTATTCGAATGTTAAGAAAATATTTGGAAAATGGAATTCTAGTAAGATATAGAGAACAAATTTGATTTTCAAATACATTCATATATATATTTTTTAAAATAAATATTCTGCTTTTATTAAATTGATTTATTTATCGATTAACGAATATCGATATAAATCGAGAGTGCAAAAGTTTTTTAATAGAAAATTGGAACACAAATAATAAAAATAATTTAAACAGCTGTGTTTAGGGCATCTCGTGGTCGAGTTCACTCGAATACAGATATTCTTTTTTGTTATGTTAATATCTAAATTAGTTTAGCATGAATTTCGATCTTCATCAACTGTGAATCAACTTATTTTTTTCATTTCATTCTTCAATTGCCTATTTTTAAAGTTTTGACCTGTGCTAGACAAATAATATCATTCGAAAACCTTGGTTCGCTGCCTTTGATCTAACTCTTTTGAGTTTTTTCCTAATCATCGTTGCTCTCATTTCTTGGTTCACAACAATGCTTTCCTTTCCCTTTTGCGGCATGCTGCTTAATTGATTATCTCCCACACGATATTTTAGCCTCACACCCATTGTGCATTTTCCGTTTTGTCTTCCCCATTCTGGTAAGCGTGAATCTTTCATGGGGCCTTTGCATGATTCGTTAAATAACTTCCTGCTTTGCTTAGCTGAGTCCACCCAATTAATTACAAAATCAAAACGGTAAAAAGTATTCAAGCGATACCTTTTCCCAAACGACCATTCCACGTTAACCCAGCTCAACTGCTTCCTCAAAAGTGCCAAAGAAGCATTGCTCATATCGATTGATCGATCAAAAGTTGTCAACAATACTTACTGACAAATCGAAGAAACGGAAAATTCAGAGGCATAATTTTCAGATATGCGCACTTACCTGGAAAGAGAGGAAATAAGAAATTATTAATTAGTCTGTCGATGAGTCAAGTATCACTCATATGTATTATTGGGTATTGCTCAAGAGTATTTGTGGAGTGCCTTATGGGCACTATAAATAGAGGAAAGGCCATGTGCAATTTCTATTGTGATACGCATATAAAGTACATAAATTAACAGAGCCAACACCAAGCGCATCCCACGTCATAAAGCGATATAGATATGTATATGAATATATATGTATAAAGATATATATGGAAATATTGTAGATGCTGCCACAGTTGGACATTTAATTAAGTGCGAACGAAATTGCAATATATAAAACGCCTATGGATCGTGTATATATATATATATGCATATGTGCATAATATAAAAGCCGACGAACTCTGAAGGTTTTAATTGGTCTCCGCATTTCCGTTATGCGGGCGAGCGTTGCCAGATCAGCGCTTTGTCGACTGGGTTCATTTGCAGGCTGGCAAGCTGTTATTAGCAGTATCAACAAATTATTTGTTGATTATATGGCAGAAGAAGAAGCAACCAGCTGCTGGGACTTTCATCTGGAGGCAGTTGCCAGTCGCCAGTTGGATTTCGTGTGATCTTTGATTGCTGCTGCATGCAACACATTGACCCTGAATGAGTGACGGATCGAAGCCGTAGGCTGGGCACAAAGTGTGGCATTGTCTTGGCTGGCTGGCGTCTGTAATTTGTTGTGGGAATCATTGATGTCTGCCACGAAAGTCGGAAGTCGCTTGGGTTACCCAATCTTTTGCTCTAATATTCTTTGCCCACGTCTTGCTCAAGACTCGCACCATAAAATAGCCAAGTAATTCCCATTGACAGCGCAACATGTGAGTTGTCACCTCTAAAAGCCCACAGTAAAAAACACAAAACTTGAATACTTCTCCAATTTATTTCGTGTGTCTATCCAAATTGGGCAAGTACTTCTATATAAGGCTAAATATTTTTAGTGGCGTTGCGCGTGGCCAGTGTTTTTGATCAGCTCACAATTTGCTTAAAGTTTTGGTATTGTGCGAGTTGTCGTCACTTGTTGACTTTGAAATTGAATTTAGAGACTACGCAACATGCGCGCCCCACATCTTATCAGCAGCTGCCTTATCTAATCTGTCACTGTGCAACTCGCTACTCGCTACACCATAATTTCGAGTTACACAAATGTGTGTTAATAATTACGTCACTAAACACAGTTTTCATTTGGCGCCGCACAATCAAATGGGAGCTGTTGCATGGGGCGGGTCAGCCGGCAAACAATTAATGCGCCTCCAGCATGTGGGTAGGAGGGGGCGGATCGGGGTTATGTAAACTCTTAAGTGATTAAGGTCAGCCCGCTAATTAGAAGACAAATAACTGAAAGTGGGTGAGCTTCGGCAATGGGTCTCAGCTGACACCTCATATAAATTACATTACTACAAATGGTTAGACAGAGAGCGGTCACTTTGAAGTCCACTTGCAGTAGCTAACAAATTTTTAAAAAGGCAGCATCTCAAAATGGGGACATAGAGAGAGAGAGAGAGAGAGAGAGAGAGAGAGATAGTGAGAAAGAGTGAGTACTATATGCATTTTTTAAAGAATTTTATAATACGAGATGTAAAATTGAAATGAAATCTCAATTAATTTACACATCAGAGACAACAGTCATATATAGAATATCAGCTCGTTGATCAAGATTAATCGATTAAAATCGATTTTAAGCACCTGTTCATTTACACATGTATTGAAAGCGATAAAAGCTAGAGGCAAAAAATGTTCTCTCAAGTTTGCCTCAAGTCTGCGTTGGGTGTTTCTGTACTTTGCAGAATAATTGAAAGTGCGCTACTTCTGAGAATGTATATTTAATAGTTTTGTAATATTTAGAAACGATCCATATCTATATCTAACAGTATTTGTAAAATTTGTATGCCAGAATGATGGATAAGTTACAGTTAGAGCTGTTAAAGCTGCATATTTCCACATAAAAGTGCATGAAAAATGTATTTTTAGTTCTGGCAGATTGAAATGACTACTGACAACAACATGTGGCTGCCCACATTTCAGTGCGAATTTACCTAACGTGTATTGGCAGGTTTCAAAACAAACATGGCAACAGATACATAACTAATAAAAGGCTGGCAATCCGACTTGGTGTCATTGCTTTTGGGTCTAGCAACTGTTCAATGTTGACTGAAAAAGCAGAAAATGTCAAACAATTGGGCACAGAGGCCTGCCAGCCACTAACGAACCGTGGCAAAAACTCAAAACTGATGCCGACCTGATATTTTCCGAAAGGGACAATGCCAATGTAAAATGGGAAAAAATAAGTGGAAAATGTCCAGACCAATTGTTTCGCCTAGAGAAACAGCTGCCAGAACCCCATTGAATCCCTGGGCTGCCTTTGTTTTCATCAACATTTTGCGCTGTTTAAATTTAACTTCCGCTTCTGCAACATTTTCATTCTTATACGATGATACCCATTACAGATGTGTGAAAAGGATGTTATGTACAGGCAGTAGTATATATGTATATATATATATATATATATATATACTTGATCAACGTTTGCCCATTGGAATATAAATTTCAACATTTAAATTTGATTTGTTTTGATTTTGTTTGAGTAGCTGATACATGTGTAAGACTTATGTTAGGGCAACTACTAGTCGGGTTGCCTCTTCTAAAAAATGTTTACTTTTTCTTTTTACTTGACTTGATTTTAGTGATGATTTATATTGTATAGCTCGGCACGGCCTGCGGCCATATATTGAATATCAAATATGATTTCAAGACGCTGCCGGCACAAAGTAAAAAAAAAAAAAAAGATTGCGCCTCGAATTGAATTTTATGTCGCATCAGCTTAGGCTCTGCCACTGATTCAGATTGCGACTCTTCGAGTGTGTCTGCTCATATTTTTTACTGCACTTTGCTGGGCGCAACAATAAATTGCCTTTTATATATACATAGATTCTACGGCTGCAATATGTATGACTACTATGAGTTGTACATATATACATATATATATGTATATATATATATGTATATTTATAGTCTCTTTGTGGCTTTGCCATTTATGTTATTAATGCGGCGCATGCCTTGCGGCTGCCTTTGTCTGATTCGGGAACCTGTTTGCCCAGGAGGCTTTGCTGGATATTATTTTGATGCCCTTCTTTAGAGTATTATTATTTAGTGCATAGATTTGAAACGCATTCAATGCTGCATTTCTGATGGAAAGTCAGTCTTAAATATCTAATATTATCATTGGCTCACTACTAATCAATTTAAAGACTTTAATTTCTTCTTACAAAAATATTATAGTTATTCCATCTTTCAATGTTTATTTAGCTTCAGTTTTGATTGCTTGTGTTCAAATAAAATTTTGTATAATTTTCGGAGCACACTTCGCTTATTTTGACCGCAGCTGTCTAAATATTGAAATATTTTCAACCCAAACAAATATTAATTTGTGATTCGAGCGTTTTTCTGATTGTTTTCATTTCAGTTTATGTTTGAAACCTGTGCACATTTATACGATATTATTTATCATTAATTACCTAATCCAAAAAGTAAAAACTTTCATGTGTAGTCATCGTCTAGACATAAATAAAAGTCTCGAATTAAAAGCGGGTTGAATTCTACTTATAAAAATTGGACAAATCAATTTGAATGTTTTCGAAGCCTTTATTCCAATATTTAATTAGACCAACTTATTTATAATTTTATTTATTTGTTAAATCTTCTTTTAATTTCTGCGTGTACATAGACAGACAGACAGATAAACAGTTGGACAGTCAGAAAACCCAGCCCAGTTAGTCTCCTCTATCGATGGAGTTTAATGAACTTTTCACTAACATCGATTATTTAGTCGCACAGATACTCTATAAATTGAATTGCCAGGGTATTAGATGTTCGCCAATCTATGCATTGTTTGCTTACTCGTTTTTTTTATTCGCATCAAAATCGAAGTTTATAGCTGAGCATATAAAAATATCTTTGATTGATATCGGTAAGTGAAATGCGTGCTGCGCCAAATTTCATTAAATATTAGCAGCTGCCCGCATAATTTAGAGAGCGAATAAAAAACGGCCATGTGGAGCTGATGATACATTGCAGAGAACTTGCCCCGTGGTGGTATAATTACAAGCGAATCTTGCAACACATCAGCATTTTAATACGCTTGTCTACGGCTTGAAAACGGCTAGAGACGAGCGGCTTTTGACTTTTAATTATATTCTTTTGACGTCTCTGCTTTAAACTTCTTCTTGGCAAAGAACAGGGCTGAATGGAGTTGACTGTGTTCCCGCTTAAGTTAAATTCACTTAATATCAGACAATTAAAAAAAGCTGCTTAAGAAAACACATTCAATGAATTAGCAATGTGAAAGGAACTGGCATCAACTGGCATTATCTCTACATCTGTGACAAATAGTAGCACATTATTTGAAATACAAATAAATGAAGTATAGCAGGTCAGTTAGCTTCAAATTTGGGTCATAACTAATGCAAGCCATTAACTCGAAAAAAAAAAACAGTAGCTAATCGCAAAAAAATAAAAACAACTCTCTAACCGCCTAATAACTTGAACAGTTTTATTTCCAATTTGGGATTAGCATGCTCGCATTGGCTCCGTTTTGTGGCTTGTCCAATAAGATGGAAAGTCTATCATCATCATCATGATGATCGTGTTCTAGCTCGCATTTGGTGGCACGACTCGTTGCACTCGTCTCAGACGAACCGGCAGCAGATCCAAATGAAAAATTGAAAATTACACTGAGCTGGTATTTTCAGCAGTAGGGCAGAACGAGAGCCGAATCACGGCGTACACAAGACGAATCTGAACAGACACCGCTCATTATCTGTGCAGAGACGGAGCCAGGTAGCCGACAACCGGTAAACCGGTTCAGCGTAGCCGGAAAACCTGTCCAGCGATTCGACAACATATTGTGGCAGAGCTGGCCACTCAACAGCTTCAATGGCGCATCAATTATGCTAATGAAGTTTTTAATGTGGCTCCGTAGCGTAAAGCTTGTACAAGTTTTTCACAAAACACAAATATGAACGAGTGACAGGCGCAGCAAAGCCGGTTTTTCCTCAGCTGTTAGGACAAAATGTCACTTCAAAATAAAAGAATAAAAAATGAAATACACGTAAAAGACCAATTTGCATTTGGTGACCTTTGCTGCACACTAAACACTAAACACTAAACACCAAACACCTCGAACTGTGCCCACGCCTTCATTCTGTGTCATTTTCCCAGCCGTTTCATACTCTGTTATTCTTGACTAACAAGCTTTTGTTTACTCTGACCCTGAGCTGATTTATCTATAGTTTATGACCGACGAGTAGCTGACTTACATGTATATACATATATATGTGTAAATGTTATATATATATATATGTTCGATTTGTCTCGATGACATTTCAGTTGCCTTTAAGATCTGTCCCTAAGCAGTCTGCACTCGTTCATCAGAGTCGTGTGAAAATGTCAGCTGTACTTTTATTGAGCTAACAAATTATTTAAAAACTTTCTTGGCTACAGGGAGAGCTGTACTTTACAGAGTATTTAGTAGTCGGCTTATTTTTAAAAATATTTTAAAATATTTTTCCTGTTTATTTCTTACCATTCAAATATTACTGAAAATGATTCATAAATAATTTTAATAAATTATTTGAATTTTCTTAAAGCTGGTTTCTGCTGTGTAACATATACATATATACGTATATATCTGTCCCTAATATATATATATATATATAGCTAAAATCATAAAGCTCAACTAAGCATGCTCAGAAAAGTTCTGCGAAATGGTTTTTGTGGTGCACTTTTAACCGCTGGGTTGCCTTGGTAAAGTCAACAACTGGCATTTTGTTGCATTGAGGTTTATGATTATGATTATGATTACAATTATGATTATTTTATGAATTGCATTTAATGCAACGTTAAGTTTTGAGCAGCTTGTGCAGAAGCTGCTTTGCAAATATTCGTAATACTAAAAAATGGGGAAATGTTCATAGAGTAAGGGCAAGTCCCTCATTATGAATTGTTCAATGAGACCAGGCAAAAAACCAAGTACCATAGATATATTTAAAGCTCTAAAGGCAAGTTTCTCAATATGCACTATTTAAAAAGACCAGGCAAAAACTGTTTACCATAAAAAGATTATAAACTATAAAGCCAAAATCCAAGCCAACAACCATAAACCAAAAATCAAAATAAATTCAAATTAAACATAAAATTCGGTGGAAATTTTGATATTTTTTTATGCAATCAAAGTGAAAATTCATGGAAAATATTTTTCAGTGTCGTAAAATAGTTTTGTGCAACTACAAACTAAAAACAAACTACAAAAATGTAAACAAACTTTTTTTTTTGGAAATTAATTCATAAATGTTGCACGCTCTTATGCAAGGCGCAACAATAAGAGCGGCAAGCAGCAAGTGTCCAAACCAAGTTGTATCTATTAAATTTGTGTCGCCACAACCATGCCAAAGAAAACTATGCAACTATTATGGAACTTTTGGTTTACCATATCGGGCCTGAAGTACACCTGTTGCGTATACATGGAACTTTTGAGTGAGGACGTCTTATCCGGAAACAAAATGCATTTGCCTGGCATTGTTGGTCTGCCAGTGCCACCATTAATTGTTGTCGCTGTTGTCATCGTCGCTGCTGCTGTTGTTGTTGTCGTTGTTGTTGTGTTTGCTGTCAGTTGGTGATGGCCAACGCCCACGTCTGTTTTCTGGGCCGTCAGACTGTTCGTTGAGTTGACTTTTGAGGCGTGCGAGAGGCGTTTCATATGCGTCCACATCTGATGCCAGGGCGCCACGTCTTTCTATATGGTTTTTGTTTTGTTTTTTTTTAACCATTTTGTTTTGGGGTTTGTTTGTGTTGTTGGGGCGGAGACGCACAGGACAGTGGGTATTTTTTTTGTAGTATTTTTTTTTATAGTTTTGTGTATTTATGTAAAGGGGTTTGGAAAGAATAGAAATAAATATAATTTTTATTTTAATTGAATGCAGCCAATTTTTCTGTTTTTCAAAACAAAAATTTGCGATTATGTAAAGTTTTTGTAAATTTCATTTAATAACAAAATAAATACTTAAGTACAGTTATAATTCGATTTTGGTCAAATTAAGTAAATTGTGACAAGTGTAATTGCACACATTGCCACATGTAGTGTGAATACATGACCCAAACAGCATAAGGCGGCACTTGGCACGCACTTAACACCCCCCAACACACACACACGCAAATGACTACACACCCTCCCTCTCCCTCTTCCTCCCTCCTCCCCCTGCAGATACTTAGCTGCTATGATGTCATGCAGTCGGGTTTTTAACAATCCCCACAATCCACCCGACAAACGCGACCGACGAACTTGCAATTTAAATTTCATTCGCGTTTGCCATGTTTATTTTTTTAGTCAGTTCATGTTTGGTATAATTGCATGATGTCAGCCCTATAGACTGGAACGCAGTTTTCTTTTAACCATGTTTTTCATTATTCTATTTTTTTGTTGTTGTTTGATAACAGCAAAGTAACACTGATAAGGCTATTATTTTTATAATTGGTTAGCAAGGTTTTGCTGTGATATGGTTGACTAATTTCATTAAATAGAATTTTTATGACAATTTTGTTGAGGTAGTCAATCTATTTTTGAATTGAGTGATGTGAATCATTTGTGGTCTGCTAAGCGAGAAAAAGTAGTTGAAGATTGCGTAAAGCAATTCTACAATGTGTGATATTTGATATATGTGACTTTTTTCAAGAAATCTTCAATTCAATATTCGCTAAGCCTGTAGAAGGTTGCTGCTAGAAAACATTAAATATTTGAAAGTACTTTGTAATAATGGCAAAATAAATCATGGAGTTTACTTAATTTTAGTTTATTATCATCAGCAAATGTAATATTTTGTCAAGCATTACTAAACCTTTTCATAGAGCAAAAGTCTTTAATATATGAAACAATTTGCTAGTTTTACACATAAAATGATTGGATGTGCATTTTATTTATGTTTTCGGCTTTACTTTCGGTTCTTTTATCGAATGGAATTTTTGCCCTCGCAAATTGTCGCTTATTAAATCTAATACTCAATTCGCTTGTTCGCTACTCATAAAATCACTCAGCACCCTATTATGAAATATATTTGCGTATTTTTTCAACATATGCATGTTTGTGCAGGGCATACAATCCATAGCAACTTGAGCCAAGGCCCACAACACAAAGACCCCAATCATAATATACATAGCTCATATTCATAAGCCCCAAAACCCCCAAACCCCAAAACCCAAACCTTGTGCGGTCAGCAATGCATTTAAAAGTCATGCCCTTGTCGCTAAATAAGTCTATAGTTTGAAGGGGTCTCTAACCGAGTGGGAGAGGGAGAGAAAGAGTGATAGAGAGAGAGAGGGAGAGAGAGAGGGGAGTAGGAGCTCCCCTGTATGCAGCTAGGTATTATGCCAAGCGCTAAACAAATGAAAACGATTTCCGTTAGTCATGCAAACAGTTGCGCACCCGAAAACAAGAGAAAACATTTATATTCGTAACAACGAATACTGAATACCCTACAGATAGATTGCTCACATCGAACAAGAACTGATCTTATTCTCTATTTTATTTTAAATTGTTGAACTGAGTTGAAATAAGTTTTCTTTGTTTTGCTTTGCTTATCAAGAATATATATATCAATTTGTCGGTCTTAGATTTATATATATTCCATTTTTAAAAAATGATTCGCTTGCTTGAATCGGAATCACAGAACTGAAATGCCTGCTGGCAGGGTATACAAAGTGCAGCACGCTGCCATTTGGCAAGTGCAGCGAACGGAAGCAATGAAAATGGGTACAGCAATTGCCCGGCCTGTTTGTGAGTGTGTGTGTGTGCATGTGTGTTTGTGTGTTGTTGTTGTTGTTTTTCTTGTTGGTTGCTGCCATGACCCACGCCCCCTTTCTGCTTTGGCTGCATTTAAATGCATGTATATCGCGAGTATTTTTTCCTTTAATCATAAACAATTCATTAAAACGGGAAATGGCAATTAAAGCATGTTTGAACATGCATGCATACATATATATATATATACGCATATCATAAAACTATATACAGATGCGTTGATGGGAAGGAAGCAACTTGGCCATGCGAGATGCACAGCTGAAGAAGGTCGTCGGGTTCCCAGTGGGCATATTAAAGACTTCAAATATTTATTAAACAAGGCCCCCCCACAGAGATGCAGGCAGGTTGCGAATGTGAATCAAATGCCAACCGAGTTACTCGTTACTCAAGCACTCACTGCGAACACTCACACTCACTGCGAACACACTCACACTCACTGCGAACACACTCACACTCACCGCGAACACTCACACACGCACACTCACACTCGCACAATAACCACTGATTGCAGAGCTCTTCGTCTGCATCTTCTTTGTGCCTCATTCCAAGCCATGGCTTGGCTTCGTCTTCGTCTCGATTTGTGCTTCTTCTTATGCATCTTTTTGTGGCATGGCTCGTTTATCGCGAAGCTTGCATGCGCAAGTGCAGGGCGCTTAACTCAATTACACACACACACATACGCATACATGCAGCAATTCGTTGCAACAACAACTGCATTTGGCATGCAACATGTTGATGTAATATGCAAATTTGATGCTGTTTGCCATTGTTTCGAGTTTTTCACTAGAAATTTGCTAATGTACAATGTGTAGCTGCAACATGGGGAAGCTGCAGCAAGTAGAGTGAGAGAGATAGCGATAGAGAGAGAGAGATAGAAAATAAGGGAGAAGTTTTGTATATATTAGAAGACTGCCGCTAAGTTAAAGAGTTAAACTCATAGTGATTACTGTTTGGACAACGAGTTGATTGTCCTCAGTTTGTTGTTGCTGAAAATGGACAAACAGGGTAAAGGGTATCTTGAAGTTGTGTAACAGTTTGCAACCCTTAAGATTGGCAAGGCAGGCCTCGTTTATGTTTAGTTTCCTGGCGAATATCGTGTTAACTAAAATCTTGTTTAACGCAATTTCCAGATTCCTAAAACCATTCACAAATATATTTTTTTTATTAATTTACTTGTTTTTATTAATTATTACATAATTTTATTAAGTAATAAAGAAAACTGTAAAGTTGCGAATTAAATTACATCATTTTGTGTGGGGAAAAATTTGAAAATTGAAAATCAATAGACGTTCTTTAGCAACATCATCATCTTTTCAGCATTATCTTTATGATCAGTTGACTTCTATTGAAAAATATGTCAAATTTTCCTTTTGATCTCTCATTCTACTTTCAAGTATCATCCAAATGACAGGCACATATATAGATATATAGATGGCACTCTTCTTTTGAAACCCCGTTCTATCTCATCAGATCTGATCGCATTTTTTGAGGTCAGCCCTTTCACACTTGCTTGCCACTTGGCGGCACTTGGCTGCCCACACTTTTATCAATTTCCCCCAATTCACATGTGGCCATATAAATGTTAACACACTGCTCCACACTAAACCCCTGCCAGCCGAATGCAATCTATCAAAGTGCATTAAGAATAAAAACATTAAAATTGGCCTCTTTCTGCGGCTGGATGCATTTGGCTTCGCTTGTGTGTTTGTGGGTCAAAGTGGGCAGCCTGCTTAATTGTGATATATCACTTGACTCCCCGGGCGAACACCATTAAGATATTAAAATTGAAATGCGAATACAACTTCAAAAGCTGCGCTGATGTTCGCTTAGATTATATAGTTGATATATATACAAAATTTAATTAAAATTCTAGATAAAAATTGGCATACAATTAAGTATTTTTAAAAACAAAACTTTGTTTATTTAGTAAACTTTAAATTTATTTTCTCTACTTTAAAATCGAAAAAAAATAAATTGTTATAAAAAACGTATTCAATTTAGAAATTAATTTAGCTTAGTTGATCATAATATATAAGATATAGCGATTTCACAAAATATTGAATAAATAAGATAAGAAATTTATTTTTCTTTTATGTATTTTTGGTTTATTCTTAAAGTTCTTACAACTAGTCAAGAATATTATAACTCGATTACTATTAACAACTTTTTCAATTAAAACAATTAAAATAATTGAATATGCTTCAAGTCAAGACATTAACAATATGTTCAATATACTAACACAATAAATAGAGGCTGCCACAAATAACATTTTCATTTTCAGCATTTTCATTTGTGTTCCTCATTTCAGCTTTAAAGCATATTTGTGCTTGAACTTGTTTCTTTTTTTTTTTGCGGCAATATTCAACCTACATTTTCAGCGCATTTTGTTTTGCACTTGATTTGCTTTGCCCAGCCTCTCCACCCCCGTACCCCCACCCGCCCAGGCAACAAAGATGGCCAAAAATTGCACTACTGAGTGCCATTTTGGAGCTGGGACCGAAAATTCCCCCGCGTTGCTGCCTGGACTTGGTCCTGGTTTCGGTTTCGTTTCTAGAATTGGAACTCTGCTCCAATGCGCCTATTTGTAGCTCTGCGCACTTACAACCCTCTTCCGCCCCTCAGCCCCTGCCCCATGCACCTAGCATAACACACCCCGCTGCTGGAAGCACCCCAACCATTTTTTTGCATTAAGCCCTGCCATTTATTTGTATATTTTATTGTAGCGCATATTTTCCGCTAAAGTTTTTCTGTTCGCTTTATGAATGAAAACATTTTCGTTTCTGGGGTTCGTTTGGGTTGCGCTGCAAAAGGGGATTGCATGATTTTCTACTTATATATATATATATATATATATATACTATATATATATATATAGTGTGTTTTATATATTTGTGTGTGTCTTATTTTCTTTTTGTTGGCTCATTTTTATTTTTACGCATTTCTTGCGTGTCGCTGTCTTTGTCGGCTATTTGTCTATTTGCCTTGCAGCATAGTTAACTATAGGCAGAGGGGGGCTAATGGGTCGAGGGGGTCGTCGCGTCGCTCTATTTTTTGACTTTGCAGATAATAAGCGACTCGGTGTGCGTGTGTGCGTGAGTGTGTGTGTGTGTGCACCCACTTGCTAGTTGTGCCCCCCCGTGTTTATTCAGCGATTTTCGATGCGTGCCACACAGCAGTTTCAACTCAAATTTCTCGACTACAGTTTTGCCTTAACCCTTCAAATTTATTTGATTTTCCATTTATTTACCTAGCCGTATTTTTCCTTTTCCAGCTATTTTTGGTGTTGCTATTTATGGGCTAATTTATGGGCTAATTTATGGGCTCATAATTGTTCCTTATGTGCAAAACAAGTTATTACACGATTCGTCATGGCTTTCATTTAACTCGAGTTTTTCAATCATAATTTAATACGAAACTGTTTTTACTGAAGGTCAAAGTGGTAAAAGAATACTTTTGGAATAAGATTTTAGAAATTTATTATTATTGATAATTTGATTAGTTTAAGAATTGAATTTTGCCTATTTTTTAAGAATTAAGTATTTAAAAATGTAAATTTAAAGTTAAAAATGAAATTATATATGAAATTAAAGCGATTATTCTCACTTTTAATTTAAGCTAAAAACACTCGAAATATTTTATTTATTTTATTTGTGAAACAATTGAAAGTAAATTAAAGTAATTTAATGATTTAATTTGAATGGTTATTTATTTATTGAATGATTTCTGTATGATTTATTTTTTTATTGTATGATTTCATTATTGTTGTGTACAAATTCCACTTTCATTTTCCTAAATTCAATATTTATTTTCAATTGAGTTTTATTTTTTTAATTTTATTTATTTTATTGTCTGTTCAAAATGTATTAAATGGCGCTTTCTCGAGCAGCTTTGCGCTCTCTCCCAAACTTTTGTTGCCATTATCTCTACATTATTTATGATCATCTACTCGGTGCCTCGCACCCAACTCTTTCACGCCTGAAGTAATCGTCACCCAGTGCTCCCCCACTCCCCCACTCTATCCCACTAGTTTCCTCCACCCTCTTTCCATAGAGGCCTCGCTGCGCATTGAACCGTGTTGAAAAACATTTTTCATTCATTTTAATTTGTTGCAAAAACATTGAAAATGTTACATGCGAATATGAATTTTGTTGTGTATTCTAGTCGATGTTGTTCTTTGTTATTATTGTTGTTATTTGTTATTGTTGTTTTGGCTCTCTGCCGTCAAATTGAAATGCGCTCACAAAATAAATTGACATTGAACGTTAAATTTATTGAAATTGTTTACGTGGGGCTGCAATTGTTTTGCGGTTTTTTCCTTCCTTTTTATTTTTTTTGCTCCGAGGCTCGTTTGAACATATTTCACAAGCATTGGCATAGATTGCATTTCATTTCACTTCAGATACATTTCACCCAACACACACACACACACACACACACACGCACACTCGCATATTTCTCTGAAATAGCGCTGCATGCTTTCTGCTCCAGATACGCGACTTGAGCCCTTTGGCAACTGCAGTGGAGTGCACCGAGGCTTGGCCATAGTTATCGCCAAAGACGAGTCTGGCCAAAAGACCATGCAGGCCATGCTGTGTTGCCCGTTTGTTTGGCTTTTGGGTCGTCCGAGTACAACTATAACTATCTGGCAAAGTCCAGCCATATGCTCGTCGAGCACGTACCAAGTTTTTCTTTTCTTTTCTTTTTTTCATTTTTATTACACTCTGTTCACAGTCAATAGCGGCAAAATGGGGTATACTGGGGTATGAAGAACACCAAATATGATGTAAAGAGTGATGTAGAGTGGAATATATGCAAAGAATATATATATTATCTGGAGTCCCTTTTAGCACTACGAGCATAGTTGAAATAATCAAGTTTGAGTGTTTTTTATTTATTGATCTATGTTTTTTATCAACTCAGTTTTCTATATTCTAAAATAATAATACAAAAATATATCTAAAACTTACAGTAAAATAAATTAGAATTTCTATATTTAATTTGCAAATCTTATCGCACAATAAACTATTTTGTAAGTGAATAAATTAAAAAAAAATTTGTTTTATTTTAAAATTGACTCGATTTGAAATTTAAGTTAAAGTTTTGTCCTTCAAAAACGTATTGAATGAGTTTTGAATTCAAATATTATCTTTCAATCAAGTAATAAAAGCAGTTTGGAAAATTAATCAGATTCAAAAAAAAAAAACTCGCTTTGCTTGCCATGAGCGAAATTCGAATGTGGCAGCAACAGTTTCTTATTGAACAGGGTGTATCCCAGTCGTTAACTCCCCTCAAGTGCTGTCTAATATATTTTTTTTTGTTTTTGCTGAGATTTCAGCTGTTTGCTTTCCATTTGTGAGCGGTGAGCGGTGAGTTGTGAGTTGCGAGTTGTGAGTTGTGAGCTGCTCAAGTGCGTCGCAGTCCCCCATCTGGAATCGGACTGGCGCTTCCTACTCATAACTCTGGAGCCGTCTTTTGTCTCTGGGCAACGTTTCTGGTTACCACCTTTTTGGTTTTTGCTTTTGCTTTTTCCTTTTTCTTTTTTGTGTTTGTTTGTGTTGTAGTACTTTGCTCATATTTCGCGTGGCCAATAACGGGGCACAAACTTTGAGGGCCAATGGCTTTTTAAGTGTGACTAATTATGAACTGGTCGTAATGTCTTGAGCTCTTGAAACGTTAGACTGGGTTGGGTTCAATGCACCAGGCGAACTCCAAGTCCCTTCATTCCTCCTTCCACCCCACCATCAGCAGCAAAATGACCCCAAAAACTGCAGCATTGATTTTGTGTCTCCTGTCGTTGCCAAAAAACTTGGCTTAAAGCAGCGCTAGAAAAAGCGAGTTGGCAAAAGTCAACATAAAATACACATGTATCGACCTTCGCAACTTTGGCAGCTTCCAGTTGCCAGGTCCCAACTCAATCTATTGACAGCAGCCCCCCCAGCAAACAACTGCATAACATCTGCCCAAATATTTGGCAACATTCTGTTGCAAGAGTGAGGAAGCTGCGCAAATTATGCAGGCAACCTGCTTCTAGACAATATTTCAACATACAATTTGTTACGAGTCAACAGAGCGGACAACAGACAGCGGATAGCGGACTGCGGATAGCGGACTGTGGACAGCGGAGTCAGCGGAGAAGCTGCTCAAGAACATGTAACCGAAGTAGTTCTAAGCACTTTTCAGGTAATCAGTCAACTTTGGCTGTGGGCCAAATGGAATTGAAAGCCCAAAATGTGTGTCTGTTGCATGTGTGTACACATGCAGGCAGCAACCTATCTAGATACAAAAAAGTACATTACTCAACATCAGAATTACATAAGCACTTAGTGGGGCACGACTGCAGTCGGAAGTTTTTTTTAGGCAGAAAAACTGATTTAGTAAAAGATTTTCCTTGTGAGAATCGTGATTTTCTTGGCATGCCTCTGGCCAAGTCAAACTTACTCAAATATGAAAACTTTCGTTCTAACGTAAACTATTTATTAATGAGAAACTCTTTATAAATAAGAAGCAGAATTATTACTTAATATTATTATTAAAAGACCTTATCATTAAAGCTCTCATAAACATAATTAATTCCATTTTAAGCCAACACCTTTTGGTGCAACTTCAACTCTATTGCTCAAAAATAAATACTATTTTGTAGAAATAATAGAAAATATTTATTTTTAACAAAATACACCATCTAAATATTGTAAGAGAATAAGATCGAATTTATTATTTTGCATGAGAGCAAATCTATTTTCTCACGCCACTTAAAAGTTGTTGGCTTCTTTTCCATTTATATTTATCTTTATCTTTATCTTTATATTTATCTTTAGCATTATCTAACATAGCACAAGTCGCACTATTTCTATTTCTTAATGGCCATCGATCATGTAATATTACACACAATTCAAAATACTTGTGGTGTTTGCTTGTGGCTGTCTATCTTTTGGCCAGCCCAGCTCGGTTGTTGACTGTCTTTTGCAATTCATTATCTGTTTGTTTGTTGTTCTTTCTGTTGTGAGTGCCCAAAAAATGGAGAGGCAGCTTTGCTACAGCCTGAGCTACCTGGCTGGACCAGTGTTGAAATGGAAGCTGGGCATATGCAAAAGTAAACAGTAAAATGAACACAAAATTGGGTCCACAACACGCCGAGTTGGGCGAGAAGGATTTAAAAACACGAGCGAGGCCTAAAGAGCTTATGCTCTGCAGATGATGATGCCAACAACTCTGATAAAACCCCGCAGATAAGAGTGTTAACAAAATAATAACAAAATAAAAGCCATTTACATGCACACACACACACACACCCACACACACACATACTCAAAGAGCAAGTAGGCCAAGTACATGCTACAAATAGCTTGGGGAGAAGCCATTAGTGAAATGCTGTGGAGAGCTAACCAGGAGCTGACCAGGCCGAGAACCACGAGGGCCATGGCTTTAGCTCAAAAAAACAATAGACCTTAATACTTACTCACATTTTGTGGCGACTCTGCTCACGAATAATGTGTCACATCCAAAATTGAGATTGAAGTTTTCGGGCCAAATGTCATATTGGCTTAGTCAAAAGGCGACATTTTCTCATCTTTCCAAAATCTACTGGAAATAATAAATGAATATTGCACAATATTGGAATATTTCCAGCTAGCCTAGCAAACTAATTTCTTAGCCTGCATTTTTCACACTCTTCATTCGAAATGCGAAAGATTTCTTAGCAATTTGAAGTCGGCGTTTTGAGACAATTTTGATTTTAATTATACAAAGAAATGCATATAAAGAGACTGAAAGTTCAGTCAAATTGAATTAAATAGATCGATTTCTGTATATATTTCAGCTGTGATTTTGAGAAAGATTTGGTTTTGTATGATACAAGCATTAGCATATATAGAGACTGAAAGTTCACCCATTGATGAGTCAAAGGGCATTAAACAATATATTCTATTTAATTCTTCAATTCAATTGCCAGTTTTAGCTGTTTAGAAAAAGCTTTCATACCAAGAAAATTTAAATATTAAAAAATAAAAAATAAAAAATTTCGTGAATTGTGCTATTATTAATTTTCCAAAATATTTTTATTTGGCAATTTTCGTTTAAAACTAAAACAAAATAAAATTAATTGATAATTATTCCCAGAGAAATACTAAATTTCACATAAGAAAAAATATATTAAAAATCAGCAATTGTAAAACATATAATTTCTAAATAATTTTTATATTTATTATATATTCTACTTTAATATTTCAGTCATTTAAAATTTGATGTCTAACCATTTACATTTCTGTAATTTAATTTCGTTATTTTTATTTTAATCTGGGCTTACAAAAATCTTTTTTAAAAACGAAATAAATAAGCATCATTTTTGACAATTTTGATAATTAATGAGCAGCTAATTCTAGCCGACTTTGATTTTCTTAATTGTTTTGTTACCAAACTTGCCCCAGTTGTAACTTAAATGCAAATTATTTCCTAAGAGACAATAACTTCATGAAAAAATAGCAGTTTAAGCATGCAAGAAAAAATGCATACATTTTTCTGAAAATTTTTAATTTTCCCTATGCTTTGTATATATATATGTTAAATTAATTTATTTAATAAGTGGATTAAGCCAGGTAGAACACTCGAGTAATCAGTTTGGACTGCCCACTTCACAAACGCATTGATTTAAATCCCAACCCAGGAGAGACTCAAGGACGCCTCCGGTGGGGTCGTGTTACATAGAAATATATTATTCATGTTACTTAAACATATTGCACATATTGATTAAAAGTTGTACCTCCAAGTGGGCTTGCACACACATTTACTTGAGAAAACAGATCAGTGCAATCAGCCCACTTAACAAACGCAGTGATTTAAACCCCAACTCAAGGACTCCTTGGCTGGGTCGAGTTACAAGCGAGTACAAAAAGCATACATTGAAATCTTTTCATTTGCACAACACACAAGAAACTTAATTGTAATTTATTCTAGTATATACATACATACATACATACATACATACATACATACATATATCTATATATTTATATATATATATATATGTGGAAAACTGAACTCACCTTTGGATCCAATATGCTGCGCTCTAAACTATCCTCACGATTCATGGTCGTTGCAGTGCTGCCTGTGCCGCTGCTGCTGCCACCACCGCCACCCCCCTGCGAGCTGCGTTGGCTGCTTCGTTCCCGTTCCCGCTCCTGTTGCTCCAGTCGAAGACGAGCGCGTTCCACACGCGCCAGCGTCGGACTGTCCAGAATGGAGGGGGCACGCGAGGGGGGACGCGAATTGTTTGCAGCATTTGTTGTTGTTGTTGTTGTTGTATGCAACTGCTGCAGTTGCTGTTGGAGCTGCTGATGCTGTTGCTGCTGCTGCTGCTGCAGCGACTCCAGCATCGCGCTGTTGTTGGAGGACGTTGAGCCTGGCGTTGGCGTCGCCGACGAGGATGAGTTGGTCATCGTCGCCGTCGACGTGGTCGATGTGGTGTGCATCAGCATTTTAGTGTTGTGTGTGTGTGTGAGTGTGTGTGAGTGTGTGTTGTTTGGCTTTGTTTTTTATTATTATTTTGTAAGTTATTGGGGGGCGTTTGCACTTGAATCGTCGTATTGTATAACTTAACTGCAGCTGCCCAATCACGCACTTTTTCCGCTCAATTTTATTTTGTTGACTGTGGATTACAAGGCCAATAATTATTCACGTGGCTCTTTTTTCTTCTGCCTTTTTATATTCGATTTATGTCTCAAAGTCTACTTTTTACCTTACGAATATTTATCATTAAATATTTGTGTGGCAATTTTGAGAATTTGTTGATTTATCTTCTTCAAAAATCTGCTGTATTATGATTGAATAAAAATTTATATTGTTGACCGATTAAAAAAAAAAAATTCTGGAATTGCTTCAAGTATATTTAAGTAATTTTTAAAATTTTGATCGCGTATCTTTTTTCATATCTTAAAAAATAATGGCAATTGATTTAGATTTTGGTTTCGATTTTAACAGATTTTTTAAGTCTTTATTGTGATTTTTTTTAAAAACTCCTAAGAGTGTTTTCCAGATTTTTAAAACCTCAAAAATAGATA
Organism: Drosophila nr. fundita; assembly: GCA_035044245.1. NCBI lineage: Eukaryota > Metazoa > Arthropoda > Insecta > Diptera > Drosophilidae > Drosophila > Drosophila nr. fundita. The sequence continues at coordinate 548,383 of JAWNMG010000185.1, forward strand.
CAATTTTCATTACATAATTGATATATTTTCGAATGCAATTTTGCAGTGATTCGTTTGGCTTCAAATCAGCTTTTATTGAAATATAGCTCAAACCAAAAATGGGTGCAAAATATGATCGTGCAACACTTGCAGCAGCCAAATTGATTGGGCCAATTTCTGGTTATTATTTCAGTAAGGGGGGGAGGTGGGGAGCTCAACAGCTTAAGCCCATCGAATGAAAGAGCAAGAAACAACAAAAGAAAAGAAAGAAGAAAAAAAACATACAAAAAAAATTCAAACACAAATGACGAAAATCAACCGAAACCAAAACAAAAACAACAACAGCAACAACAACAACAACAATTGCCAATCATTTTCACAAAACTGGTTTCTCGGCTAGTTGCCAAGTGTTGCAGGTAGTTTTTACTTTCGCGCAAAACGAGAAACGAGAAACAAGAAAACGGAACAACAAATAAAATCCCATTGACGACTGCACAAAATTGCAAGCCGTCAGATACAAATGTATCTTTCAGTACGTTTGGGCCCAGTTCTGGCGATTGATTTTGAATTGCTTGCTTTCGGACTTCGCTTAACTGATTATTTATTTAGTTTGCTTGTTTTTAAGATATCCGCTGACCATTTGATTCGTCATATTAGCACATACTTTATTAATTATCTTAGTTGATTTGATTTAGTTGGCTTCGCTTCGCATTTCCTCGCGTTGTGCTTGAAAAAACCAATTTTGAGTATTTTGGCAAAATTTTATTTTCAATGCGATTTGCTGGTAGCGCCAAGCAAGCGAGCGAGCGACCGTCGACGAGCCGAGAACCGTAACGAACTGCGTACTGCGTACTGCGAACTGCGAACTGTTCACGCCAGCTGCCCGTCGTTGACTGTGCGCAAGAAAACTGGTTTGCCGCCGCTGTGCATGCATCGGCATGCGGCTGCCGCCGAACATGTTCGAGTTGCGAGACCAAACAAAATTCCCAGTATTTAACATTAGTTTGTTGACTGTGGCCAGCGCTGCAGTTGCTATTGCAACCAAATGCAGGAAATGCTACCATTATTTTAATCTTCATTTTCAAATAAATGAAATAAGACAATATGTTCAAGTACTTCTTTTTTCTTTGTTATTCGTTTCAATTTAAATGGGTGAGCAATGGAATTTAAGCACTTGTAAATATTGTCATGATTAGATTTTAAGAATACAGCAAACGACAGAAACAAGGTAATGTCTGTTATTTAATCTTATCTAAAGGTTTAAACGAAATGATAAAACTTGAAGAATTTCCCATTCGATTACCCAAAACAACGCAACTGCAACCAGTGGAAATGCCAACAGATAGCGAATCGAACATGTTGCTTCGATTTTGCTTGAACAGTATTTGGGGATTGGTTTGAGCCAGCAAGCGATTAAAGCAGGTAAAAGCAGGTAAGAATGTGTGTGTGTGTGTGTAGTAACTAAATCTGTGTTTCTTCGTCTTTGATATTATGGCTATGCCCATTGTTTGGCCGGGCGGCATTTCCAGTGATTTATGTCGCGCGACAACAACAACAACAACAGCAGCAGCAACAACAAGGGCGACAACAAGATCAATTGTTGCATTTCGGTTGCAGTTGCAGTTGGGCCATTGACCCACAGTTTGAGCTGCATTGCAATCGTTCTATGATAGCTAATCACACACAGCTGACTCATTGGGACTTTTTCTTCAGGCCAAGTGCATATTACCCAGGCAATAGAATCGTTTTTGAATAGTGTATTCTCCACACATGATTCACGCATTTGCTGGGCATGCGAATCACGCAATTATGCAAATTATCAACGCATCTTTTTCTTCTCTTTGGTTTGGCATTGGACGTGCCAATTTTTAGACATGGCGCATGCCGCCTAATTTTGCCCAAGATATTTGTGCCCAAAATTGAATAGTAATAATAATAAAACAAAGCAACAAATGTCTCAATTCTAGTTTCCAATTACGCGTCTGTTGTCATTCATTGGCCGCACGACTGGCGCCAGCATAATTTTTCTAATTTCAGAGACATTCAGATTCGGATAAAACCCATTCAAAATCTGTCGCGACTCGATTCGTTTTTGTTTTCTGCTTTTTTTTTTTTGGTTGATTTTTCCTCAGAATTTGACGTGTTGTTTGAAAGCATTTTATATTTTTGGTTTCTTCTCTTTGTTTTTTTTTTTTGTCTTTTCAGTCTGTCCGTTTGTCCGCCAAGTGGTTTGATGCCTTTATTGCTTGCGTTCCAAATGTTTGTCTGCGTTATTCGCTGAGATAATCGCAGCGCCGTTGAATGAAGTCGCTTTGTGTGGAAATTTGATAGGAGATTTGATTGCCTGCCCCCAAAAGAAGATATCGACGAAATCTATTCAAACACACACTATGAAAAGTCTCGTTAGAATTATTATTAATATTATTATTATTATTATCATTGTTAATTTTATGTTACATTTATTTCCCGATATATTTATAAGAAAATGCTAATTATATTTCTAGCAACTATTTGATTTAGATTTATTAACAGTTGTACTCCTTATATATGAATCTATAATGCTAATATTATTTTTTTATGATTTAATAGATATGTAAGCATGTCTAATTCTAGCGTTAATTGCCGGAACTAACTGATTAGGAATACATTCACAATGGGAACAGGCGTTTTATTTGATATGGCTTCCATTCTTGACAAACTATTATTACTAAATACTAAACACCACTAAATGGGTCTGTTGCAATGTCTTTTTGTGTCTCTTTCCTGTGATACTGGCATATATAGGCCCTTGCCGTATATGCATGCAACGTTCTATGGAAGAATACCCCTCCCCCCCTCTCTGACCCACTCCACCATTCTAAACCCATTTGTGGGTCTGTGCCGCATTTCCGTTCCCTATTGGAAAGTCTTTCAATGCGTTTTATTCAAACAATGTTCAACGTTTTATCAAAGCCCAGTCGCCAAGGCGTCTGGCCGCCATTTGGAATAAAAGTTTCTTCACAGTTTTCTCTGTTTTATTCTTTTTACACTCTACTCTTTCTCTCTATCTCTCTGTGTATCTATCTCTCTCTCTCCCTCCCTCCCTCCCTCCCTCGCTCTCTATGCATATCAGAAGTGCGAGTTGCCATATCTTTTGTATGCATTCGGCGCATTCGAGCTGTTCTTTTGTACTTTGCTTCTCATTTCATGCTTACCCAATAACACTAGTCAAAAAGGGTACATTGGGTTTGTGCCAAGGTATGTTACAGGCAGAAGAAAGCATTTCCGACCCCATAAGGTGTATAAATTCATATTCAGGATCAACAGTCGAGTCGATATAGAGATTTGAAATTTTGACTATCTGTTCATGCACTTTCACAGCTGCTTACATTTGAGTGTGGAAGGTTTTTTAAATTGAAACCTTATACATATATTTATAGCCAACAGCTGGGTATCTCTAAGTCGAGCTCACTCGCCTGCAGCATTCTCACTTGTGACTTTATCGCAAGCTTTGGCAAGGCAGGAAAAGGCGCGTTTGGCTTCCACTTTGCGTGGCGATCTTTCTCTTAATTTGTCCATGCAAACACGTATTTGCATGTGTGTGTGCAAGTGTGTGTGTGTGTGTGTGTGTGTGTGTTTGTTCGTGTGTGTGTGCTTTGTATGCAACGCATCAAACAATGCAAAAATGGCATTTCCTCAAAGGGTGGCGGGCTGTGTTATCAGCTGCTTGACATGCTGGTTGCCAAGCTGGCCCAACTGGCGAAGATAAGACAGTGTCTATAGCTTCTTGGGAGTGTATTGGCTTATGCAGAAGCCAAAGAGCAAACTGCACTCTGATTGCCGATTCCAGATAGCAGAAAGTAGCCGATGTTGATTGACGGGCATCCTACAATAATACGCTGCACCCAATTCCAAATGTGCAAACAATGGGTATGCTTCAGTCATGTAAAAACCACTGGCAGAAAAATTAATGTAAAAAATATATTTTCTTAATTTTATTTATTTAAAGTGTACTAAAAGTCAATCAGTCCACAATTTAAAAAAAATAATCATAATATTGAGAATCAAATAAATTTGTGGGTTATAAAATTAAAAATAGTTCAACTATTATTGGAGGAAAGAATCCTCAGCAGACCAACCATAAGAATCAGTCAAATATATGAAACAGACAGACTACATCAAATATATAAAATATATATAAGATATATTATTTATCTTATATAGGTAAAATATAAATATTCGATCAGCATGAAAGTCGAGTCCATCTGTCAGTCCGTATAAATATCGCTTTCAGAGTTACAATCAGAGCCAAAGAATTAAATTTTGAAATATATAACTTTCGTATATCAAGTGCGGATCTAAAATATATTGTTTCATTATTGAGCCTTGAGATGACTTATTTACGATAAGGACTTGGGTTCAGGGCATCTTTTAGTCGAGCTCTCGCGACTATTGCAATGCCGCTTGATAAGTATTGTAAACATATTTAATATTATTTGTTTATTTGCATTTTTTGTATTCACATTAAATATTTATTATTTATTTTATTATTGATCCGTTAAACAGAACCATTACAAAATCTGAAGTGCATTAAAACTTTCCGGATTATTAATGCTTATTCCTTGAACTCTATATTTTCCAGATCGATTATTAATTGCAGTTCCTTTTACTTTTTGCAGCATGATAAAATGCTGTCAGCATAAAATAATTTCGAATTTTTCATATATTTGCAATTTATATTTCTTTTTGGCTTTTAAGTGGATTTCGTCAGTTTGCGTGCCTTGTGCCTGGCCACAAGTAGGCCAAGACAATTAGTCCACTCCACCTACTTGCAATTGAAACTAATGACTGCTGAATTCCTCCCCAGCTCACTTCCACCGTTCCACGAACCAGCTGCAGTCCATGCAACATACCAAACATTTCTTGTGGCGCTCCACATGAAAAGGCCAACCATTTAGTGGAGAGTGTAGGGGCTCTCTATGGAGGAAAATTATCTTCATTAAATTAATTAACAACGTTAATAGCTTTATCAGCTTTGACAACTTAATGCATTTGTCGACGCTTTGATTGAATACTGCACGCAGTTCTTAGAGGCCCTGGATATAATTTATAGATATACATATATATATATATATATACAGAGTAAGACAAATCGTGCAATTGTGTTTATTCTAAGAAGCTACTTTATTTGATTAGTTTTGATTCAGTTGAAGTATCCATTTCAAGTGAAACAGATTTAAATAAATAATAATAAAATAAATTTATACATAATTAATTTCTTATTTGACAACACAATCTGAAATATATACAGTGACAGACAGTCAGCCAGAGAATATCAGCAGAAAGTTGCCCTGGTCAGGTTTTCAGTGCTATCAATTGATAATGGCTAAAGTTTTTGCTTGTACATAAATTATTAAATATTAAACGAAGTTAAACTTGAAGTGAGTAATGAAATTTGAATTTAAAATTAACAACAAATAATGTACACAAAATTTTAAATGTTGCAACATTCATTGCAAGGATGGGCGAAGCTGAGAAAATTATAAACAGACCGTAAAAAGGGAAAAATAATTGAAACTATAGTAAAATCTCTGCAACTTTGTTAGCTTTCTTTAATACGATTTGAGTTTAGAGAGTATCAAATTTCTAACATAAAAAAAAACATTTTGAATTCAAAATCCAAGCAGACTCGGTTTTCTTTTCTATGCATAAATAACCATTTTAGAATGCAGCAATTTGTTTTAATTTGTTCAAACTGGATGTTCATTAATTAATCGTTTTTTTCCTTATGTCTTTAACTACTTTCATTTGGAGTCTGTTTCAGCTTTACGCTCTATCGTCAATTAAATTACGTTTCAGTCCCTCGCACCGATTTAAAATCATATTATTGACTATTAACATCAAATGCGATCATATTGAAACCCTTTTTAAGAAGCACCACTGAATCGCCACGACGAATCGCATTCCATTCCATGCCACTCCAAGGTTAGTCTTGCCCCTTGATTCCTCTACTCGCCCGTTCCTCTTGCTGAGTCTCTTTGCTACCTGCTCCGATTGATATCACATGTTGTCCGTACCCAATAATCTTACCAGAATTAGTTAGCAGTCCATTTGAATTTCAAAAGGGGCTTTTGCTGTCTCGAATTCTCGAATTCTTGAATTCTTGAATTCTTCGTTCGTTTCATTTCAATAAAAACATTTTGATTTTGTTGCTCTTCTTCTCTCGTCTGTCCCATCAAATTGACGCCTGTTTGTCTGAACGGGTATTAAGCTATCGTCTGCTGGATAACATCGCCAGAAAGAGTCCACAATCAGTATCTTTCTCATTCAATCGAAATACAAACAGGAAAGAACAGCTTTCTTCGTCAAGCTCAAGGTGAAATACTCTTGCAGATCAGAGTCCAACTGCGCATATCTAATTTGAATAAATTCTTCAATATATATTGTTAATTTGTTGATTTTTAAGCCAACCTGTTCAAATTAAATTAGAATAAATAATAAACTGCTAACCTTCTTCAAATATCTAGTAGTCGAATATATAATTTGTTGACAAAAATGAGTCAACGAATGGCAACTGGCAAATGTAGGTCACCAGTTGCAAGGGTATTAAGAATTCCAGCGAAGTGCGAGAGGCTGAGTCATGGAATTTAATTTTGAGTAAAATAAAGACAGCAGCGGAATACGATACATAAAACACGTTAATGTATATATATATAAATTGACTGTAATAGAGTTTACTGAATTTTGAACTATTTTATCTAAAGGGGAGATCAAAACGATCCAGAAAAATGCATAAGTAAATTATTGAACTTATGCTTGCGAAAATTTAATAAATATATTTTAGCTATAATTAATTTATAGTTACTCGTATTCAGGAAAAGTATATAAATGTTCTAAGAAAATGGAAATAATTAAATTTATGCAAGTGCTTACCAAATAAGTGTTAGTTTTGGACCGACTTTCAAGGTTATTAGGATTTATTATGATATAAAATATTATTTAGATTTTTTTGACTTTTTGCTGTGATTTACATGTACAAAATTGGTTTGATAAATATGGTTTGAAATTACTTTCATCAGACATATATATTCTAAACAAAATGTCAATTATCAGTTGTTAGCCATTCGGGCTGTCATACTGAGTCGGAAAATAAACTGAAATTATTTACTGCATACTTTTAGGTGCACATAAATATTGAATGTCAAGTTTTGCTGGCGCACTTTTAGGCGTGCGTTGAACTGCAGCCAGAAAGAAGTTGAGCTGGAAAACACAAGAGTACGCCCAAGATGGGGCGTGCCACTGGAGGCGCGTGCCTAAGTGCCACGTGTCTAGACGCTGAACACCCACAGAACGTCAAATGAAATAAATTTCAATTCGTTTCGACTAAACGACCTAAACAAGTTGAGTAATTGAAGTGCTCTCGCAGCTGCAAAATGAGCTCTGACAGCAGAGATACCAGAACACTCCTAAATTTGGGCCATGTTGAATTGTCAGTTGTGTTGCAAAACATTGGAAGCAACATTGGGTTTACGTAAAGCATAAACCATATACATGGGGACACTCTTTTTTCATTTAGTATTTCTTATTTTAAATTAAATAAAACATGTTTATCAGATTTGTATTTATTATAAATTATTAAGGGCATAAATCGCGTATTGAATACCCGATTCTGAACAGCAAAACAGAAACAAACAGCTAAGAGACTTGCCTCTAAAATATTCATTAATATTAAGTTGAAAGTTTTGACTTTCACAGCTTTAATTTTACATTAAATATTGATTTTTATCCGGTGCAAATCGCCAAGTCTGCCTTATCGTATTCTATATCTTATAGCTCCCTTCATTATTTATTTATATTATTAATTTTTTGTTCTGTATCCGCACTTATTTATTATTATCTGTTAATTTGGAAATGCCTTAAGTGCAGCTAATAATTTATTAAAATCATGAAAGGCTATAGTTAATCTCGATGCCCAACTTTTCGATCTAGCTGAAAGCACAATTTTTATAGCATTTCCAATTTAAATTCATTTTTTTGTTCCAGCATTTCTACATGCCTTGCATCCCAAAAGACGCGGCCAAGCGCAAGTGAAAACTCGATTCGCTTAGAATTTTAAGAAAACCCTTACAAATCACTCACTCCCTCTCTCCCTAAGCTGCCACCGCCCCCTCCAAGCATGACGCAAGAGGCAAGAGGCACAGCCGCATTTGGCGTTAATTAGTTTGGCAACGCTGCGGGCGTGTGACTTTCACCAATCATTTACAACACACCATCAACCCTTCAAGATTGCACAATATAAAATGAACGACTGGAAACACCCTGTTATCGGCAGAAATGAACTCATTTTATTGATGAAAAAAATTCACTGATTTTGAAGAAATCATCATATTTTTGTGAGCAATGGAAGCTAACCTTCTTATAAGTAATAAAATATGGTATATTTCTAAAGCTGTAGGTTGTCCAAAGGAATTTGCATTTCTAGAAATAGTTAAAATAATGTATATTAAGAATTATTAAGGCAAAGGCTTTTTCTTCTTTTAAAATTATAAAACTTAGAACATTTCACACATTTTTCCCAATCATATTCAGCTGGCATGAAACTGGTAACAGAGTATGACGCAGTCGACTACGGTTTCCGGCGTTTTTCCTTTTTGTGGAAGGGTCCAAAAATAATTTTCATTAACAGTCTGGCGTCGCGTCAAGTTCAAGTCTCTCGATTTGCGCTCTTCGACATTTTGTCGTTTTTCTGATTACACATTTTAGCGCCATTTTTGGCGCAACTTGCACTGAGCTACTCGCAAGAACCCTTTAGGCCAAAAAAGCAAAACTTTTTGGCCGGCAACAGACGAAGAAAAGAAGTACAGCAGAAAAAAGAATACTGAAAGGAATCTCAATGAAGGGGTTAACAAGCAAAATTTGATTTATTTGATGAGTTTTTCGTGTTGTTGCCGTCGACCTCACTTCAAAGACGCATTTAATGAGCATAAAAATGGGTGAAGCAATATTGAGCCAGGGGAGGGCGCTGAGGGCATTTGGGAAATGAGTTGCAAAACACGCTAGACGGGAAAGAAAAACTGCTAAATTAACCGAAGTTGCCAACAACTAATAAGAAAACGAAAGAATAACAATAAATAACTAACAAGAAGTACTGGACTGACACATACCCCGTTAAACAACAAAATTTTGACAACGGTTACGGTTCGAATCTTTTTGCATTTATTTACCTTTAACTGAGCTCTCTAATCGAATTTATTTTATTTATTACATTTAATTAATTTATTTTTATTAATTTGATTTGCTTATTTAATTTATTTTAGTTAATTTTTAATTATGTTTATGTTAGGTAATTTATTTATTATTATTTATTTATGTTATGTAAATCTTCGCAATCTACAAACTTTAAAATACAAGAATTTAATAAATAATAAATAAATAAAAAAAAACATTTAGGTAAAATTTATAAAATGTGACAAACAACATAAAATATAAAAATACAAAATACATAATATTTTCAGTAAAAAAGGAAATATTAAATAAAAGCATTAGCTTATTCAAATTCCATGTCGAAAATACAAAAATGCACCACACAAGTTAACTGCAAATGTGGCCACAAAAAGTGCACATAAACACTCCACTCATAATGCTGAAAATGGTTATATATACTATATATATTAACTATAAATGTGACAATGTTCTCAAATACCTTGCACACGGGACGGACAACAATGTGGGCAAGTTCAGCCTGAAGGTCTAACTAAACTTTAGCCAAATGGCGCATAAAACAAGGCGCTGTAATAATGAAAATATAAAAAGCAAATGCGAAGAGGATTCGCCAGAGGTATGTAAACAGGTGGAAACATACTTTGATATGCTCCCCCTCACCCCTCATAAATGGGGTGGCAAATTTGCGTTGGCTGCCATAAAAATGATTTAATATGCGTTTTATATGAGAAAAGTTTTGCAATTTTTGCGCATTTAATGTTGGCTGCTCTCACTTGACATTTGAGGCAAGCACAATATTGCGACTTTTTACAGTTAAAGTCAAACTTTAAGATACATGCCAGTTAATTATTCAAGGCATGAGTTAAGCAATCCTGAGCATCCGAAACCGGAAGTTGACTTGCCTGAATTAAATGTAATTGAATTGTAAAACTTGCGCCTTTGTTGGCTTTTATTGAGCTGCCATTTTGGCCAAATGTGATTACCGCTTATCTCTAGATGTGTCTATCTCTCTCTCAGCCCACACTTGCCTATTATTCATGTGTCACTTCATGTCTGACACGCCACGGCCCAGCTCAAGGGAGTTCCGGGCAAAAAGACACTTTGCTAATCAGCGGCTTTGTTGCCCGCACAAAGCCGAACAAGTGAAAAGTTTGCACTTATTGAATTTAACGCAAAGTGTATTGTCGCCCAATGTTTCGTTAGCCTATTAGAAAGTTGTTGGCCGGAAATTGAAATTCCATTCGTCTTACTTTGCAGCAGCAGCTGGATTTAATGTGATATACATAAACAATGTGAGCCAATGATAAAGGAAAAACTTTTCCTACTTCTTATCTTGGACATGTTTTAAATTGACCGAAACATGGGGCTTGAAATTATTCTAAATAAAAAATGAAGTTTATGCCAGTTGAACTCAAATAAAAAAAATAAAAAATATATATATATATATATATATATATGTATATATAAATATACAGACAACACTTGTCTATTTTATTTGGCTAATGTGTGTTGCTTATTATTTATTTAAGGACATCTACAGCTCTTCAAGTGTTGTGCTCTATAAACTCAGTATATTATTATTGTTTTATTCATTAATAACATTTAGTTCTCTAAAGCAGCTGGTTTGTTGGCAACGCTTCAATCTTCTTTTCCAAATCCCATTTTCAGCCCCTCAATTCGTTGACTGCGAAAAGCATTCAATCTTTTTGCAGTTGTCAAAGTTCATAATGCTCCGCTGACTTTCCAACTCACTCTTCCCTACTGCCATGTAAATCAAGCTGTATTTGAATGTGTACATACATATTTTATATATATATTTATATATATATATTTTACATAAGATAAATTATCATAAGCAGCGCTCCGGGTGCTTTTGAGCTGCAGCGAATGCAAATAATGCAAAATAGTTTCCCGCAGCTGTGTCCCGAACCTGAATTCACCGAAAAACTGACACTTGACATGTGACAGAGACAGCGTCAGCCAGACAATAATAACAATAACCAAAACAACAACAACAACAACAATGTCAACTGTCAGCCACAACAAACACTTTATAATTTCAGAAATTCTGAAACAAGGCAACAAATCCAAAAGTCTTCATGCCACAAAAGACAAAGACAAGGTTCAGAGTGTCAGAAGCGACAAGTCTGTTTAATTACAGAGAGCTAAAAAAAGCTTTCGCAACTGTACTTGGCAGGTGTGTTAGCTCCTTCAAATAAATTCATTAGTTCGATAGTGTCGATCTAGAAATAACAGAATGCAATCATATTTACTTTGGATATATGTATCACAGCTGAGAAGTGTTAAAGTTGTATCAGACTTGACTGTAGTCCCTCTCTACTGATCCCTGTAGCTTAAGCAACCGCTAACGATATAAAATTTAAATTAGAACTGAAATGTTAAAAGGGCAACACACACACAACAATCCAGGACATTCCCCCATCAAATGCGAAGCGACAACTTCAATACAAATTCTCGTTTCCCACAAGGGCAGTCAGTAAAAAACGTAGCGAAGTAAAAAAGTGTCAAAGCCAAAGCCAAAGCGAAAGCCAGACTGGCAACAGACAGGCTGGCAACAACGGAAACATTTGGTCGGACAACTGATGGAAAGGAATGCATAATAAATAGACGCAGAAGTGGAAAGGAAGCAAAAGCACAGAAGAAGCAGAAGCGAATAATAATCAAATTCGAATAATACAACAAGCGGCAAGTTGTCAAAATGCTATCATTATGTGGTTTCTGTGGTGCAGACTCTCAACTTGGAATGAATAAATAAAAACAAGTAAGAAAGCATCGAAATACTCAGAACTCTGGGTTCAAAATAGATATAAGACAAACTTCTAGACTTTTTGGGAATGCCAACGTAACTGTTATGGATATATGTTCATGGAAACTGGGGAAGGTATATTTCTTATAGTTCACATACACCTGAGATTGAAACTAACAAATATATGAGCATATTAATAAAATATTAAGTTTATATAAATACAATTATTCAGAAAGTTTCTCGATTAAAATGTGCATTTGCAAATGCAGGCAATATTTTGAATATTTGAATATTTCTGGCTGAAAAGCCGTCCTTTAAGAAGGGATGCTTTTTATACCATTTCAGGCAGAATTGAATATGCATTTAGTATCACAAATACAGTGATTTAGAAGCATTACAAATGTGCTTCTAGCAGCAACTTCCGCTGCTGATATTATTGGCTGCTTTTGCAATTGACCTGCAGGGCTTATGCGGCATACCAAAATGGATGCAGGGGTGGTGGAGGCAACACATGCCTAATCCTTGAAGTTGCCGCATGCACTCACAGTCGAGTATTCGTTGCATTCATTGGCATTCATAAATCGCTTACACAAACTGCAAGCTTAATCACATGTGCCCAGCAATCTTGTTGCCAGCCTGCCATTAACAACAATTTGGCAAACGAGCCTGAGCCAAAAGTGCAAACTTTGCCCCTCCCCTACGCCGCAGCTCCTGCTCCTATTCTTTGCATGCTGCCACTCAATTTACCTGTGCCCTGTGGCATTTTGCGAATGAAGCATCCCGAAGCCAAATTTGGCGACAACTTTGAGTGGCATATCGATTTCATGTTGGTTGTGGCAGTCAACAGTTTCCACCAAAGCTAATTAACTCAACCAAATGCATTTGTTTGCTGGTTAATTAAATTTGCCTTCAATCAGCATGCTTTTAGCTGCATTGTAATTCCATTTACAATCGCTAAATTATTAATACGACTGTAACGAGCGACCATTGAACAAGTTAGCAAGTTTCACTTGCTTTCAATCGTTGCGAAAATTTCACATTTGCACAATTTGCCCTTTGAAAGCCAACAGTCAACAAATTTGTCTTACAAACCGATTTTTGTTCTTTTTTTTTTTGGGTCAATGTCAGCGACTGGTGTGATAACAATTTATGTGTGGGTCGTGGGCTTATAGCCTGGCCAAAAGCCGCCACACTTTGAGGCCAACCCTTATTTTTGTTAGCCACTTTTGAACTTTTTGGTCTATTTGCTCTTTTGGGCTGCAACGAAAATAGTTATCAACTGCAGAGTTGGGGCAATGGTTTTGGCCACTTCCCGTAGAACTTGTAAATGCTGCCTAATCTGGCAGGGGGAAATGTTGAAAAATGGTAAGAGTTGTGGCAGTAAGGGATACAAGCGGAAGGCTGGAGGAAACTAAGGGAGAGTTGGTGTGGGAGATGCCCAATCATTTTGCGGCGGAAAAACATGGAATAAGCAATTTCAAACAACATTTTTCCGAATATCCCAGCAAGATTTTCATTTTATTAAATTTTAATTAATGATATTGGAAAAATCAGATCCCCATCTACTTAATCCCCGTTTTGATTCCTTTGATTTATATTTGAATAAGATGAGAAATTTATTCAATATTTAAACATTATTTCTCTTGTCCGCACAATTCTTTTCCAACACAAGTTTCTGGCGCAGATTAAATTATTTTAAATTATGTTTTATTATATACTTTTTAAATTTATTATAAATAAAATCTTTAAACAAATAATTTTCTTAATTGAGAGTTTGAAGATTAAATTTTTGAGTCAGAAAGCAAGTTGATCAAATGACTAAAGCAGAAAATCTATTTAAAATTCACTTCACGAAATTCATAGAATGGATGCACAATGAGAGTAAGCGAGTTGAGGATAGAGTAAGCGAGAAAGATGGTTTGAATGATGGATACTTTTTATTCTCATATACTTAGTAGAGCCAGGAACATCTTGAGCAAATACATTCTGATCAAAGCACTCAAATATTGGCACAGGAATCCTTTAGCGCTTACAAATAGTTACACCCCCGTTTCGGCCATAAAATAATACTGCGGGCCACTGCAGGCAAACAGCATAAAACAGCCTTCAAAATAATGCTTGACCGCTTGACCTAAATTTGACAAGTTTTCTTCCCCAAACTCAGGCGCCAGATCAAGCCAAGTCCGTCCGTGCGGACATCAAATGTCAACAGTGCCGTAGAAATTGTACAAGAAAAATGTTTTAAAAATTACAACACGTACGCAATTTTGGCCTGATGCGCATAAAATAGGCATAAAATACGGGGCGTGGCCCCGCAACCAATGACAGCTAATGGAGGCGAACTTCAGCAAGGGTTATCAATCCACCATCCACAATTCACGCACAGCCTCGAATTCGGCTCATTTGATTTCTGGCCAGCTACTTGGCCAACGCCCGCGGCAAGGTGTTGAAAATTGATTTGAGCTGCGATAAACTTCTTGGATAACTTTTGTCAGCTGGAGGGCAGCCCGATTTATGCCACCTGGCATTAAATAAAGGGAGTGGAATCACCCACTTTCTGGGCAGAGTGTGCACGTACAACGTTTTAGCACACTATTTAAGCAGTGTTGAGCAGATCCACGCGACGACTGCAAAATGAGTCAATTTGGCATCATTCGCAGACGGTGGCAACAATAACGCACAACGAGATAAGGGCCAAGACAGCAGAGGGGTGACCAAAAGACCAAGCTGAAAGCGTATGTATTGAAGTGCAAAATGTAATTGCCATTTTGCTATAAAAAAAAAATAAGAGAAAAGCAACAAAGTAATTACTTTATTGCTTTTTAACTAATGTTGTTTTTCTTTTGTTTTATAACAATAGTCATTTATGGGAAAATAAAAGAATTTTTAAACTGGTTAAATATTTGACGAAAGGTATAGCACAGACCTAAATCTATAGTTTGCAAGAATCGAGGAATATTTAACATAAATCATTTTTAATTAAATTGAAATATAATCGAATTTGGAACCAATCATTTGCAATGTAATAATGTAATATTTTGTATGCATCCACTGATACTCTTCACTTTCCCTCTCTCCTGATCACTTGGCAAGTAAATGGGAACTATTAACATTTAACCCCATAAAGTTGCTGTATTTATTTGAAGTCACTCTACAACACTGTATTTATTTTTAAATATCTCTTATATATCTCACAACTTTTTTCTGCTTTCTACAAATTCAATTAATGTAAATTGTTTGTTTTTAAATTTAGTTATTTTTCTGCTTTTTCTTTGCTTTCACTTTGTCTTAGTGTCACGTCTCAATCTCGCTCTGTCATTTACCTCTTTCCTTTACTCTCTCTTTAGTTTTTTTTAGAATAGAATTCGACCTAATTTTCCATGTTGAATACAGTGAGAACTTAATGCGGCTTAACTTATCAACTATCTAACCAGCGAAATAGCTAATAAGCTGAAGCTTTAAGCTGAACAACAACAATATCAGCACAATGCCAACATTGAAGTTGACTGCAACTGCTGCTGCCACGCCTACTTGCCACACAGCCAGACAGCTGTGTCACGTACTCCAGAGAAGGGGCAGCGAGTTGCAGAGCGGGAGAGCAGTAGAGCAGGAGAGCAGGAGAATTCCCCGCTTGGTTAGGCAGACAATAACTATAATTGTCGCATCAGCGTTTTTGCTGCTGTCGGCCTCCTAAAAGTATGCAGTAAAACGGCGAGTCATTTGTGGAGTCATGGGGGAAGGCACACAGTGGTTGTGGCAGGGGAGGGTAGCTCGGTGGCAGAGAGCAGCGAGCAGCGAGCAGCGAGCAGTGGAATTCCATTAAGCAGCAGACAGGGAAATGCTGCTGCAAAACAAGTGACACGCATAGGCGGCAATTCCTTTTGTAGGTCTGTGGAGTGTCCTCGCATGTGCCTCTGTGTGTGTCTGTGTGTGTGTGTGTCTCTGTGTGTGTGTGTGTCTGTGTGTGTGTGGGTTGGGGGTACATAAAAAAAATTCTTAAATTAAAGTCAATTTGACGAGTCGACTCGTTGGGTGTGGTGAATGCGACTCGGAGCCTTGGCTCAAGTTAAATTTAATGTTGATTAGGAAAATTGAAGTGATAATGTGCTGAGTCTGAGCTGCAAAGCGTATCGAAAAAGAAACATTCTGCTTAAAGCTGAACATCAATTTAAGAACCAAAAGTACAAGAAGATTAAATGAAATACAAGTTAATAATGAAATTAATTTAAACATGGTTTAGTATGTTATAACCATTATTATTACAACTTGTTCGCTGCGTGGTGAATCCCAATAGAATTCAATTCGAGTGGTTATAAAATGGCTTTAAATATTTATTGATTTTTGCTGAACTTTATGCGTTTTTCCACAGTCAATTAAATGACAACAATTGAGCTTGAGCTAATGAGAAAAGCAAAGCTTTTATTTATTTATTGTTATAATTATTATTATTATTAAATTATGCTAATTATATTAATGTTGATTATTATAATTGTTGAAAGTATCAATATACCATTATCGATTACTTATGTTAATAGTAGGGATATCGATACTGCGATCGATCTACCACCACTAGATGTAAACATGCTGTGAATAAATCTTCTTCTTCTACAAAAATATTAACATTTTAACTGGCTGTTATCTGCTTTGACACGCACTAAATATGTGGTTTTAAACTAAGCCATTTATTTCAACAATATTGCTGAAGTTATCCTAATAAACTATTGTGCAGCAGTTTAAGAGTTTCAATTTAATATTTTTTCGTTGTTTAATTAAACGTGGCAAACTTTTGCAGAGAATAAGCAAACCACAGAAGATGTTCATTGATGAACTAATGAATCAATAATTTGCCACTTTTCCAATGCATTCAAGTGTGCACTATTTGCCAAATTGGTTTCGCAATTAAATTGACTGTGGTTTCTGGCTATGGGCAGTTAAGAAAATTTATGTACACACACTCTGCTACTGGTTTTGTTTTGGCAATTGGTGTACACACAGTTGTAAATAGCTCAGTTTCCGATATCCACATTAATTAACTGAAAAGCAAAGCAGACAATTTCGAGACATTTTGTACAATTTGTACGCAACATTTGCTTCGTTCACCCCCTTTCCCCGTTCCGCGGGCACTCGGGGGGGGGGGGGGGGGGGGGGCAGCGTTTACGTTACGAGAACATTGTAATCTAATTTAACACACTTTAGATTTATATTTGCTTAAATAGAAGTTATCCAAGTGGCACGTGCCGGGCATACCCAATATGGCCAGGCACAACAATAGACAGTCCCAACCGAGTTCCGTGTTCGAATGACAGAGGTAGGGGGTTAGATGAGGGGGGGAAAGATTGGGAACCCAGACACATTTTTATTATAGTTTATTTCTTGCTTTTGAGCAATTTGGCTGGAATGCGAAAATGCACTTCCGAGCACATTGGGCAATCGAATTGCGGACAACGCTTAAGACGTTTATTGGCCACAAAGCTAAATGCAATCAATTTTACAGTTGCCAGCCAACAAAGGCTAACATTAGACTAACCCCTGTACACAACTCAGCCATAAACGCGTCTCAGCAGCGTGAAGAACGAGTAAATTACGTTCAGGAGCGACTGCAGCATCTTCAGGTTCATCGGATAGACGCCGCCAACGAGTATCTGCAACAGACACCAAAATATAGCACATGAATCATCAATATGTAGAAATTGCATTAGATTGCAGGTGCACTCACAAAACAATTGCCTCAACCATAGAAAATCGCCGTTCTTTTGCCACATTATCATTTAAAAATTGTATTTATAAATTGGAAAATGGGTTCTTTATAAAACCAGGGTTTTCCATTTAATAATTTCAATGAATATTTTTGTACAATTTTCCTTTGTGAAATTCATTTCATTATTATTTCACTATTAGAAAATATTTTTTCATATCAAAAAATATATGTCTGAAAAATAGAAAAAGCATTGCAAATTCTTATACTTTTTTTTATCTAAATGTGGAGCTTATTTCTAAAGAAAAACTTTATTCTTTTCCGCGCTATGGCGATTTCCATTGTAGGCAATTTTTTTCTGAGTGTATTGGCTAGAAATTTCTTACCGCCAGTGGTTTCTGTGAGCGCATAATGAGCATCTTTAATGTCTTCTGTGAATCGATATCCAAATCCATCCAATTGCTCTCGTAGGCAGCAATTGATATATGGAAACTCTGCGCAAATTGGTTTTTATCTTAAATTATTTACTTGTAGCTCGACTTACCTGAAAGTAGAGCTCGTTGGCCACGTAGTAGAGCACGAAGCTGTTGGCCAATATCATGATAATATAGAAAATTACAATTATAGTCTGGGCGATCGTTTGAGCCTGCAAGTGGAATTCGGAAGTTTCAATAATGGCATATGTTGAAATAATTTATAGATGTGGCAACAAGAATAAGAGAATGATTGCAACTTACAATAATCAAGGAGAAAAGAAGCACACAAAGCATCGCCCCGAAGCAGAGAAACTCCACCAGATGCAAATTGGTCATCAGTGCATTCATCGCATCGACCAGCCTGTTGGGAAGATGTAAACATAGTTGGAACAATGTTGATTTTTGTATTGCTTGGCAAGTAGCTCACCCCTCCAGCTTGATCTGATATCGAATACACCAGATGATTTCATCACGCACCAGTGTGCCCCGAAGTTGTTGCATGGAGCGCAGCTTGTGCTGCAGCACGCGACACATGAGGATGGCAAACAGTGTGAAGGTGACCATCATGCTGCTGTAGGGTATGTACATGCAGCAGCCCATCGGCGCCATTATGGCCTGCACCACGAAGAAGATCTCGTAGTAGGGGCTGGCGTACTTGTCAATGCCGGGCACATACATGCCATAGGGCAGCACTGCAATTACAAACACAAATCCAAATCCAAACTCAAACTCAAATGTGTATTTTTGGAAATGGGATTTGGAGTAGTTCACCCACCGCGCTCCGAACCAAAAATCGGGTAGGTCACAAAGCCAATACAGGTGCACATGCCCATTAGCAAATTAATGCGGCCAATGGAGTTGGAAATTCGTGTGGTCTCAGACACAAGTTGGCCAATGTGTTCATCCGTAGAGTTCTGTTAATAATACATTATTCTTGACTTACTGCACTCACACTAATAGTAATTCAGATCGAAAAATACATAACTTGAAGCAAGTAAGAATGCTTCAGAAAACTTTTTTTTTTTCTTTTTTTTTTGTTGTAGCAATTTAATTTAATATTAATCAACCTACTGAAAGGTTATAAAATATTGTTTTGAAAATATACATAATGACAGCGGATTTAAATCAATAACATAAACAAATAATTGGTATTAACATGTTACAATATTACGTAACATCAATTTAACATTAAATGTAACATTTGCAGAATACTAATAAGAAAATTGGAAAATATTAACGCCCAACTGTCCAGAGATCGCTGGTGTGGAGGCGCTTTAAGCGTCTGCGGGTTGAATTCGACCCTAGTGAGCAGGCCAATGGGTTGACATGGTTATGCAACCGGTCATTGTAACGACTTGTATGTCGGTTTATTTGACTAATGACTGTCGGTACACTGAAATCGTTGTGCAGTGTCAAATTGCTCACATAGTATGGAGCACCAGAGATGTGTCTTAGCACCTTGTTCTGCAAGACTTGAATTTGATTAATCCACGATTTTGCCGCTGTGCCCCAAAATGGAATCCCATATGTCCATGTGGGCACGATGATGCTCCTGTACACCAGCAGCTTGTTGCTCAAGCTGAGTTTGCTGGATGACTTCAGCAACCAGTTGAGTTTCACCCTCTTGGATCTACACGCTGCTGCCGTGACCTGTATGTGTTTACGCCAGGTAAGTTTCCTGTCCAGATACATACCCAGGTAGCGAACATGATTCCCCTGAAGCGAAGGCTTTTTGATCATAGTTTTGCACCTAAATCAATCGTACATTTAAAGTTGAAAACGTGAAATTGGGTCGGAAGACAAGTAAAAATTGTAGCCTGAAAATCAGTATATGGGCTTAGGTCGAAACTTCAAAATGCCGTAACTTCGTCAAAAATCAACTTAGATTAAAAAGCGAGGGCTTTCTGATCATAGTTTTGCACCTAAATCAATCGTACATTTAAAGTTGAAAACGTGACTTGAGGTCGGAAGACAAGTAAAAAAACCGGCCTAAAATTAGTCATTTGGGCATAGGTCGAAACTTCAAAATGCCGTAACTTCGTCAAAAATCAACTTAGATTACAAAGCGATGGCTTTCTGATCATAGTTTTGCACCCAAATCAATCGTACATTTAAAGTTGAAAACGTGAAATTGGGTCGGAAGACAAGTAAAAATACTGGCCTAAAAATAGGCATTTGGGCATAGGTCGAAACTTCGAAATGCCGTAACTTCGTCAAAAATCAACTTAGATTAAAAAGCGAGGGCTTTTCGATCATAGTTTTGCACCCAAATCAATCGAACATTTAAAGTTGAAAACGTGAAATTGGGTCGGAAGACAAGTAAAAATACTGGCCTAAAAATAGGCATTTGGGCATAGGTCGAAACTTCGAAATGCCGTAACTTCGTCAAAAATCAACTTAGATTAAAAAGCGGGGGCTTTCTGATCATAGTTTTGCACCCAAATCAATCGTACATTTAAAGTTGAAAACGTGAAATTGGGTCGGAAGACAAGTAAAAATACTGGCCTAAAAATAGGCATTTGGGCATAGGTCGAAACTTCGAAATGCCGTAACTTCGTCAAAAATCAACTTAGATTAAAAAGCGAGGGCTTTCTGATCATAGTTTTGCACCTAAATCAATCGTACATTTAAAGTTGAAAACGTGAAATTGGGTCGGAAGACAAGTAAAAATACTGGCCTAAAAATAGGCATTTGGGCATAGGTCGAAACTTCGAAATGCCGTAACTTCGTCAAAAATCAACTTAGATTAAAAAGCGAGGGCTTTTTGATCATAGTTTTGCACCCAAATCAATCGTACATTTAAAGTTGAAAACGTGAAATTCGGTCGGAAGACAAGTAAAAATACTGGCCTAAAAATAGGCATTTGGGCATAGGTCGAAACTTCGAAATGCCGTAACTTCGTCAAAAATCAACTTAGATTAAAAAGCGAAGGCTTTTTGATCATAGTTTTGCACCTAAATCAATCGTACATTTAAAGTTGAAAACGTGAAATTGGGTCGGAAGACAAGTAAAAATACTGGCCTAAAAATAGGCATTTGGGCATAGGTCGAAACTTCGAAATGCCGTAACTTCGTCAAAAATCAACTTAGATTAAAAAGCGAGGGCTTTCTGATCATAGTTTTGCACCCAAATCAATCGTACATTTAAAGTTGAAAACGTGAAATTGGGTCGGAAGACAAGTAAAAATGCTGGCCTAAAAATAGGCATTTGGGCATAGGTCGAAACTTCGAAATGCCGTAACTTCGTCAAAAATCAACTTAGATTAAAAAGCGAGGGCTTTTTGATCATAGTTTTGCACCCAAATCAATCGTACATTTAAAGTTGAAAACGTGAAATTGGGTCGGAAGACAAGTAAAAATACTGGCCTAAAAATAGGCATTTGGGCATAGGTCGAAACTTCGAAATGCCGTAACTTCGTCAAAAATCAACTTAGATTAAAAAGCGAGGGCTTTCTGATCATAGTTTTGCACCTAAATCAATCGTACATTTAAAGTTGAAAACGTGAAATTGGGTCGGAAGACAAGTAAAAATACTGGCCTAAAAATAGGCATTTGGGCATAGGTCGAAACTTCGAAATGCCCTAACTTCGTCAAAAATCAACTTAGATTAAAAAGCGAGGGCTTTTGATCATGTTTTGCACCAAATCAATCGTACATTTAAAGTTGAAAACGTGAAATTGGGTCGGAAGACAAGTAAAAATACTGGCCTAAAAATAGGCATTTGGGCATAGGTCGAAACTTCGAAATGCCGTAACTTCGTCAAAAATCAACTTAGATTAAAAAGCGAAGGCTTTTTGATCATAGTTTTGCACCTAAATCAATCGTACATTTAAAGTTGAAAACGTGAAATTGGGTCGGAAGACAAGTAAAAATACTGGCCTAAAAATAGGCATTTGGGCATAGGTCGAAACTTCGAAATGCCGTAACTTCGTCAAAAATCAACTTAGATTAAAAAGCGAGGGCTTTTTGATCATAGTTTTGCACCCAAATCAATCGTACATTTAAAGTTGAAAACGTGAAATTGGGTCGGAAGACAAGTAAAAATACTGGCCTAAAAATAGGCATTTGGGCATAGGTCGAAACTTCGAAATGCCGTAACTTCGTCAAAAATCAACTTAGATTAAAAAGCGAGGGCTTTTTGATCATAGTTTTGCACCCAAATCAATCGTACATTTAAAGTTGAAAACGTGAAATTGGGTCGGAAGACAAGTAAAAATACTGGCCTAAAAATAGGCATTTGGGCATAGGTCGAAACTTCGAAATGCCGTAACTTCGTCAAAAATCAACTTAGATTAAAAAGCGAAGGCTTTTTGATCATCGTTTTGCACCTAAATCAATCCTACATTTAAAGTTGAAAACGTGAAATTGGGTCGGAAGACAAGTAAAAATACTGGCCTAAAAATAGGCATTTGGGCATAGGTCGAAACTTCGAAATGCCCTAACTTCGTCAAAAATCAACTTAGATTAAAAAGCGAGGGCTTTCTGATCATAGTTTTGCACCTAAATCAATCGTACATTTAAAGTTGAAAACGTGAAATTGGGTCGGAAGACAAGTAAAAATACTGGCCTAAAAATAGGCATTTGGGCATAGGTCGAAACTTCGAAATGCCGTAACTTCGTCAAAAATCAACTTAGATTAAAAAGCGAGGGCTTTTTGATCATAGTTTTGCACCCAAATCAATCGTACATTTAAAGTTGAAAACGTGAAATTGGGTCGGAAGACAAGTAAAAATACTGGCCTAAAAATAGGCATTTGGGCATAGGTCGAAACTTCAAAATGCCGTAACTTCGTCAAAAATCAACTTAGATTAAAAAGCGAGGGCTTTTTGATCATAGTTTTGCACCTAAATCAATCGTACATTTAAAGTTGAAAACGTGAAATTGGGTCGGAAGACAAGTAAAAATACTGGCCTAAAAATAGGCATTTGGGCATAGGTCGAAACTTCGAAATGCCGTAACTTCGTCAAAAATCAACTTAGATTAAAAAGCGAGGGCTTTTTGATCATAGTTTTGCACCTAAATCAATCGTACATTTAAAGTTGAAAACGTGAAATTGGGTCGGAAGACAAGTAAAAATACTGGCCTAAAAATAGGCATTTGGGCATAGGTCGAAACTTCGAAATGCCGTAACTTCGTCAAAAATCAACTTAGATTAAAAAGCGAGGGCTTTTTGATCATAGTTTTGCACCTAAATCAATCGTACATTTAAAGTTGAAAACGTGAAATTGGGTCGGAAGACAAGTAAAAATACTGGCCTAAAAATAGGCATTTGGGCATAGGTCGAAACTTCGAAATGCCGTAACTTCGTCAAAAATCAACTTAGATTAAAAAGCGAGGGCTTTTTGATCATAGTTTTGCACCTAAATCAATCGTACATTTAAAGTTGAAAACGTGAAATTGGGTCGGAAGACAAGTAAAAATACTGGCCTAAAAATAGGCATTTGGGCATAGGTCGAAACTTCGAAATGCCGTAACTTCGTCAAAAATCAACTTAGATTAAAAAGCGAGGGCTTTTTGATCATAGTTTTGCACCTAAATCAATCGTACATTTAAAGTTGAAAACGTGAAATTGGGTCGGAAGACAAGTAAAAATACTGGCCTAAAAATAGGCATTTGGGCATAGGTCGAAACTTCGAAATGCCGTAACTTCGTCAAAAATCAACTTAGATTAAAAAGCGAGGGCTTTTTGATCATAGTTTTGCACCTAAATCAATCGTACATTTAAAGTTGAAAACGTGAAATTGGGTCGGAAGACAAGTAAAAATACTGGCCTAAAAATAGGCATTTGGGCATAGGTCGAAACTTCGAAATGCCGTAACTTCGTCAAAAATCAACTTAGATTAAAAAGCGAGGGCTTTCTGATCATAGTTTTGCACCTAAATCAATCGTACATTTAAAGTTGAAAACGTGAAATTGGGTCGGAAGACAAGTAAAAATACTGGCCTAAAAATAGGCATTTGGGCATAGGTCGAAACTTCGAAATGCCGTAACTTCGTCAAAAATCAACTTAGATTAAAAAGCGAGGGCTTTTTGATCATAGTTTTGCACCTAAATCAATCGTACATTTAAAGTTGAAAACGTGAAATTGGGTCGGAAGACAAGTAAAAATACTGGCCTAAAAATAGGCATTTGGGCATAGGTCGAAACTTCGAAATGCCGTAACTTCGTCAAAAATCAACTTAGATTAAAAAGCGAGGGCTTTTTGATCATAGTTTTGCACCCAAATCAATCGTACATTTAAAGTTGAAAACGTGAAATTGGGTCGAAAGACAAGTAAAAATACTGGCCTAAAAATAGGCATTTGGGCATAGGTCGAAACTTCGAAATGCCGTAACTTCGTCAAAAATCAACTTAGATTAAAAAGCGAGGGCTTTTTGATCATAGTTTTGCACCTAAATCAATCGTACATTTAAAGTTGAAAACGTGAAATTGGGTCGGAAGACAAGTAAAAATACTGGCCTAAAAATAGGCATTTGGGCATAGGTCGAAACTTCGAAATGCCGTAACTTCGTCAAAAATCAACTTAGATTAAAAAGCGAGGGCTTTTTGATCATAGTTTTGCACCTAAATCAATCGTACATTTAAAGTTGAAAACGTGAAATTGGGTCGGAAGACAAGTAAAAATACTGGCCTAAAAATAGGCATTTGGGCATAGGTCGAAACTTCGAAATGCCGTAACTTCGTCAAAAATCAACTTAGATTAAAAAGCGAGGGCTTTTTGATCATAGTTTTGCACCCAAATCAATCGTACATTTAAAGTTGAAAACGTGAAATTGGGTCGGAAGACAAGTAAAAATACTGGCCTAAAAATAGGCATTTGGGCATAGGTCGAAACTTCGAAATGCCGTAACTTCGTCAAAAATCAACTTAGATTAAAAAGCGAGGGCTTTTTGATCATAGTTTTGCACCCAAATCAATCGTACATTTAAAGTTGAAAACGTGAAATTGGGTCGGAAGACAAGTAAAAATACTGGCCTAAAAATAGGCATTTGGGCATAGGTCGAAACTTCGAAATGCCGTAACTTCGTCAAAAATCAACTTAGATTAAAAAGCGAGGGCTTTTTGATCATAGTTTTGCACCTAAATCAATCGTACATTTAAAGTTGAAAACGTGAAATTGGGTCGGAAGACAAGTAAAAATACTGGCCTAAAAATAGGCATTTGGGCATAGGTCGAAACTTCGAAATGCCGTAACTTCGTCAAAAATCAACTTAGATTAAAAAGCGAGGGCTTTTTGATCATAGTTTTGCACCTAAATCAATCGTACATTTAAAGTTGAAAACGTGAAATTGGGTCGGAAGACAAGTAAAAATACTGGCCTAAAAATAGGCATTTGGGCATAGGTCGAAACTTCGAAATGCCGTAACTTCGTCAAAAATCAACTTAGATTAAAAAGCGAGGGCTTTTTGATCATAGTTTTGCACCCAAATCAATCGTACATTTAAAGTTGAAAACGTGAAATTGGGTCGGAAGACAAGTAAAAATACTGGCCTAAAAATAGGCATTTGGGCATAGGTCGAAACTTCGAAATGCCGTAACTTCGTCAAAAATCAACTTAGATTAAAAAGCGAGGGCTTTTTGATCATAGTTTTGCACCCAAATCAATCGTACATTTAAAGTTGAAAACGTGAAATTGGGTCGGAAGACAAGTAAAAATACTGGCCTAAAAATAGGCATTTGGGCATAGGTCGAAACTTCGAAATGCCGTAACTTCGTCAAAAATCAACTTAGATTAAAAAGCGAGGGCTTTTTGATCATAGTTTTGCACCTAAATCAATC
Organism: Drosophila nr. fundita; assembly: GCA_035044245.1. NCBI lineage: Eukaryota > Metazoa > Arthropoda > Insecta > Diptera > Drosophilidae > Drosophila > Drosophila nr. fundita. Next base: position 574,279 of record JAWNMG010000185.1, read on the forward strand.
GTACATTTAAAGTTGAAAACGTGAAATTGGGTCGGAAGACAAGTAAAAATACTGGCCTAAAAATAGGCATTTGGGCATAGGTCGAAACTTCGAAATGCCGTAACTTCGTCAAAAATCAACTTAGATTAAAAAGCGAGGGCTTTTTGATCATAGTTTTGCACCTAAATCAATCGTACATTTAAAGTTGAAAACGTGAAATTGGGTCGGAAGACAAGTAAAAATACTGGCCTAAAAATAGGCATTTGGGCATAGGTCGAAACTTCGAAATGCCGTAACTTCGTCAAAAATCAACTTAGATTAAAAAGCGAGGGCTTTTTGATCATAGTTTTGCACCTAAATCAATCGTACATTTAAAGTTGAAAACGTGAAATTGGGTCGGAAGACAAGTAAAAATACTGGCCTAAAAATAGGCATTTGGGCATAGGTCGAAACTTCGAAATGCCGTAACTTCGTCAAAAATCAACTTAGATTAAAAAGCGAGGGCTTTTTGATCATAGTTTTGCACCCAAATCAATCGTACATTTAAAGTTGAAAACGTGAAATTGGGTCGGAAGACAAGTAAAAATACTGGCCTAAAAATAGGCATTTGGGCATAGGTCGAAACTTCGAAATGCCGTAACTTCGTCAAAAATCAACTTAGATTAAAAAGCGAGGGCTTTTTGATCATAGTTTTGCACCTAAATCAATCGTACATTTAAAGTTGAAAACGTGAAATTGGGTCGGAAGACAAGTAAAAATACTGGCCTAAAAATAGGCATTTGGGCATAGGTCGAAACTTCGAAATGCCGTAACTTCGTCAAAAATCAACTTAGATTAAAAAGCGAGGGCTTTTTGATCATAGTTTTGCACCCAAATCAATCGTACATTTAAAGTTGAAAACGTGAAATTGGGTCGGAAGACAAGTAAAAATACTGGCCTAAAAATAGGCATTTGGGCATAGGTCGAAACTTCGAAATGCCGTAACTTCGTCAAAAATCAACTTAGATTAAAAAGCGAGGGCTTTTTGATCATAGTTTTGCACCCAAATCAATCGTACATTTAAAGTTGAAAACGTGAAATTGGGTCGGAAGACAAGTAAAAATACTGGCCTAAAAATAGGCATTTGGGCATAGGTCGAAACTTCGAAATGCCGTAACTTCGTCAAAAATCAACTTAGATTAAAAAGCGAGGGCTTTTTGATCATAGTTTTGCACCTAAATCAATCGTACATTTAAAGTTGAAAACGTGAAATTGGGTCGGAAGACAAGTAAAAATACTGGCCTAAAAATAGGCATTTGGGCATAGGTCGAAACTTCGAAATGCCGTAACTTCGTCAAAAATCAACTTAGATTAAAAAGCGAGGGCTTTTTGATCATAGTTTTGCACCCAAATCAATCGTACATTTAAAGTTGAAAACGTGAAATTGGGTCGGAAGACAAGTAAAAATACTGGCCTAAAAATAGGCATTTGGGCATAGGTCGAAACTTCGAAATGCCGTAACTTCGTCAAAAATCAACTTAGATTAAAAAGCGAGGGCTTTTTGATCATAGTTTTGCACCTAAATCAATCGTACATTTAAAGTTGAAAACGTGAAATTGGGTCGGAAGACAAGTAAAAATACTGGCCTAAAAATAGGCATTTGGGCATAGGTCGAAACTTCGAAATGCCGTAACTTCGTCAAAAATCAACTTAGATTAAAAAGCGAGGGCTTTTTGATCATAGTTTTGCACCCAAATCAATCGTACATTTAAAGTTGAAAACGTGAAATTGGGTCGGAAGACAAGTAAAAATACTGGCCTAAAAATAGGCATTTGGGCATAGGTCGAAACTTCGAAATGCCGTAACTTCGTCAAAAATCAACTTAGATTAAAAAGCGAGGGCTTTTTGATCATAGTTTTGCACCCAAATCAATCGTACATTTAAAGTTGAAAACGTGAAATTGGGTCGGAAGACAAGTAAAAATACTGGCCTAAAAATAGGCATTTGGGCATAGGTCGAAACTTCGAAATGCCGTAACTTCGTCAAAAATCAACTTAGATTAAAAAGCGAGGGCTTTTTGATCATAGTTTTGCACCTAAATCAATCGTACATTTAAAGTTGAAAACGTGAAATTGGGTCGGAAGACAAGTAAAAATACTGGCCTAAAAATAGGCATTTGGGCATAGGTCGAAACTTCGAAATGCCGTAACTTCGTCAAAAATCAACTTAGATTAAAAAGCGAGGGCTTTTTGATCATAGTTTTGCACCTAAATCAATCGTACATTTAAAGTTGAAAACGTGAAATTGGGTCGGAAGACAAGTAAAAATACTGGCCTAAAAATAGGCATTTGGGCATAGGTCGAAACTTCGAAATGCCGTAACTTCGTCAAAAATCAACTTAGATTAAAAAGCGAGGGCTTTCTGATCATAGTTTTGCACCTAAATCAATCGTACATTTAAAGTTGAAAACGTGAAATTGGGTCGGAAGACAAGTAAAAATACTGGCCTAAAAATAGGCATTTGGGCATAGGTCGAAACTTCAAAATGCCGTAACTTCGTCAAAAATCAACTTAGATTAAAAAGCGAGGGCTTTTTGATCATAGTTTTGCACCTAAATCAATCGTACATTTAAAGTTGAAAACGTGAAATTGGGTCGGAAGACAAGTAAAAATACTGGCCTAAAAATAGGCATTTGGGCATAGGTCGAAACTTCGAAATGCCGTAACTTCGTCAAAAATCAACTTAGATTAAAAAGCGAGGGCTTTCTGATCATAGTTTTGCTCCTAAATCAATCGTACATTTAAAGTTGAAAACGTGAAATTGGGTCGGAAGACAAGTAAAAATACTGGCCTAAAAATAGGCATTTGGGCATAGGTCGAAACTTCAAAATGCCGTAACTTCGTCAAAAATCAACTTAGATTAAAAAGCGAGGGCTTTTTGATCATAGTTTTGCACCTAAATCAATCGTACATTTAAAGTTGAAAACGTGAAATTGGGTCGGAAGACAAGTAAAAATACTGGCCTAAAAATAGGCATTTGGGCATAGGTCGAAACTTCGAAATGCCGTAACTTCGTCAAAAATCAACTTAGATTAAAAAGCGAGGGCTTTCTGATCATAGTTTTGCTCCTAAATCAATCGTACATTTAAAGTTGAAAACGTGAAATTGGGTCGGAAGACAAGTAAAAATACTGGCCTAAAAATAGGCATTTGGGCATAGGTCGAAACTTCGAAATGCCGTAACTTCGTCAAAAATCAACTTAGATTAAAAAGCGAGGGCTTTTTGATCATAGTTTTGCACCTAAATCAATCGTACATTTAAAGTTGAAAACGTGAAATTGGGTCGGAAGACAAGTAAAAATACTGGCCTAAAAATAGGCATTTGGGCATAGGTCGAAACTTCGAAATGCCGTAACTTCGTCAAAAATCAACTTAGATTAAAAAGCGAGGGCTTTCTGATCATAGTTTTGCACCTAAATCAATCGTACATTTAAAGTTGAAAACGTGAAATTGGGTCGGAAGACAAGTAAAAATACTGGCCTAAAAATAGGCATTTGGGCATAGGTCGAAACTTCAAAATGCCGTAACTTCGTCAAAAATCAACTTAGATTAAAAAGCGAGGGCTTTTTGATAATAGTTTTGCACCTAAATCAATCGTACATTTAAAGTTGAAAACGTGAAATTGGGTCGGAAGACAAGTAAAAATACTGGCCTAAAAATAGGCATTTGGGCATAGGTCGAAACTTCGAAATGCCGTAACTTCGTCAAAAATCAACTTAGATTAAAAAGCGAGGGCTTTCTGATCATAGTTTTGCTCCTAAATCAATCGTACATTTAAAGTTGAAAACGTGAAATTGGGTCGGAAGACAAGTAAAAATACTGGCCTAAAAATAGGCATTTGGGCATAGGTCGAAACTTCAAAATGCCGTAACTTCGTCAAAAATCAACTTAGATTAAAAAGCGAGGGCTTTTTGATCATAGTTTTGCACCTAAATCAATCGTACATTTAAAGTTGAAAACGTGAAATTGGGTCGGAAGACAAGTAAAAATACTGGCCTAAAAATAGGCATTTGGGCATAGGTCGAAACTTCGAAATGCCGTAACTTCGTCAAAAATCAACTTAGATTAAAAAGCGAGGGCTTTTTGATCATAGTTTTGCACCTAAATCAATCGTACATTTAAAGTTGAAAACGTGAAATTGGGTCGGAAGACAAGTAAAAATACTGGCCTAAAAATAGGCATTTGGGCATAGGTCGAAACTTCGAAATGCCGTAACTTCGTCAAAAATCAACTTAGATTAAAAAGCGAGGGCTTTCTGATCATAGTTTTGCACCCAAATCAATCGTACATTTAAAGTTGAAAACGTGAAATTGGGTCGGAAGACAAGTAAAAATACTGGCCTAAAAATAGGCATTTGGGCATAGGTCGAAACTTCGAAATGCCGTAACTTCGTCAAAAATCAACTTAGATTAAAAAGCGAGGGCTTTTTGATCATAGTTTTGCATCCAAATCAATCGTACATTTAAAGTTGAAAACGTGAAATTGGGTCGGAAGACAAGTAAAAATACTGGCCTAAAAATAGGCATTTGGGCATAGGTCGAAACTTCAAAATGCCGTAACTTCGTCAAAAATCAACTAAGATTAAAAAGCGAGGGCTTTTTGATCATAGTTTTGCACCTAAATCAATCGTACATTTAAAGTTGAAAACGTGAAATTGGGTCGGAAGACAAGTAAAAATACTGGCCTAAAAATAGGCATTTGGGCATAGGTCGAAACTTCGAAATGCCGTAACTTCGTCAAAAATCAACTTAGATTAAAAAGCGAGGGCTTTTTGATCATTGTTTTGCACCCAAATCAATCGTACATTTAAAGTTGAAAACATGAAATTGGGTCGGAAAAATCTAAGTTTTAACAGCCAAAAGCAAAATAGGTTTGAAAAATTTGAAATCAGAGAATTTATTTCTAAGAAGTAGAAATTCAACCATTTATTAAGTAATTATTATACATAATATTATTAAATTTCTGGAATTTAGAAATATTATTTAAGTTTGGTCTGTTAAAGCTTAGCTGGTATACGAATTTATAAGATATCTGAAATGTTGGTTTATGTGAATAATAATATATTTAATATAGTCATATTGATACATAAATATTTTCCGAATGAAAGGGGAGTTCCCTTGTCGATTTTCTAAAACTCAAAGCAATTTTTTTCCGAGTGTATAATTCGACGTCCAAGTCTTTCACTCAGATCAACGCAGATCAAATGTATATAATTTATGCTCACCAAAAGCTGCAGATAGTAAACCTTGAGTAGCTCCAGAAATTGCTCGTACCGTTTGCGATCCACACAGAGGAGGATACCCCTCACTATTGTGTTGGTGAAGAGCACCGCCAGATACACGTTGCGTATTTTGAAGTCGAGAGGTTCCGTGCTCAGATAGATGTCCACGTACTGGGGGCCATTGATGAGGACATAGGGCAAGAGGGCCACATAGCGTCGCCAGTTGTGAACGAACAGATATGACCAGAATCTCATCAGCTTCAGCGTGTTGCCAAAGATGGGCATCTCAACCGTGGACATAGTCTGGAGCACCATGTTGAGTCGGTGCCGTTGCCAAAACTTTGAACCTCATGTCTGCAGTTCGAGCCACTTTTATAGACTCGACCACAAAATTCAAATGTGTGGTTTGAGTGGTGTCATTAGCGTCTAATTAATGGACGTCATATTAATTGTGTGTGTGTGTGTGGGCGTGTGTTAATTACGCTGCCAGCGCCTAATTAAAGGTGTTAAGGGCTTAATTTGGTGTGACAGTCGCCTGGGGTTGCTTCTAGTTCAATTTGATTTGCCACGCAAAGGGTTGTAACCAACATGTGTTAATTGCCCATTGGATTGATAAGAACGTTTTTTATTATTATTATTTTTTATTTTCCGGTTAGTAATTCCTGCTCACATTTAAGGATTCACATAAAAAATGTTGAACACGTAAATCTACAATTTTTGGAGTATGCAAGTACAAAATGCTGAATCTTAATATAATACATAAAGGAGTCTGGTTTAGAGAATGTTATCTCTTAAGTAAAATGTACACGAAGCAACTTTGCGTTCTGCAGTCATTCGAGAATATAGGAAATGATGAAAGTGAAATCAGGCTATAAGAAATTTTGATACTGGAATCAGGCTATAAGCCGTATGTTACCTTTGAATATAGACAAGAGATTGCTTAACGGCCAAACTAGCAGAGTTGTAAATTGCCACATAAAAACTTCTCAATTCTTGCATTACAATCTAATTATGGACTTAACTTACCTGAAGAGGCTTCAATTTGATGAAAACTGTAATTAGATTCCAAATTATATGTGATCAAAATATGCATTTAAAATGTGGACTATGCCAGAATTTATAATTTGTTCTCGTATTCCGGTCGATTTCTAGCACATATACATATATTCAGTCCTAAATAACATTTGCAATAAAAATTTAATTTTAACTGCGCAATATTTTAGAAATTCATTTTGATCACAGTTGCAGATTGTGAAGTAACCAGGTCACCACATAAATATTAGCGCTGTTTTTTTTGGCAAAAAATTGCGATAAAGCAGCGCTGGTATTCGAGTGTGGTATTTGCTGGCTGTCAACTGCAAACGGCGATCTGTTGGTTTATGGTCAAATGCGACTATCCGAATTGTAAACGTGGCCAAGAAGAGGTTTAAAAGGGCATTTAAAGTGTTTGGAACATGACCTGGGCCAATCACCAGTGTGCTCAGTGTGTGGACATAAATTGCAGCTACGCAAACTGTGGAACAGTGCATGCAAGTTGAGCAGACACTGCACTTGACCTCTTTGGCTCTTTGATTGCGGTCTCGACATTTGCAATAAGCGTCGGCAAACTTTTAATTGCAACACGCAAAGCCCAACATAAACAATAACGGGTGTGGCATGTGTGCCTTGTCTTCCTGTTTGTTTGCCTCGAAATTGAAAATGTTGCCAGCCAAAAAAAGTTGTGCAATGGAAAGTTTTGCTCATATGCAGATGTGTGAGACACTCGTGTTGACTTGTTGTTCTTGGCCTGGCCAGCCGAATTGGGGGGACTGGCCGGTTGTCGATAACGCTGCTTGGTCCTGTGTGCTCCTGTGCGCCAAATTAAATGCATAATTACTTGATAATTGGATTTGCGGTCGGCTCAACTGGCTGTGCAACATTTTCTAATTAAAATGTTTAGTGGCTGGCGAGGCCGAGCGCCACTCCCCAATTGCCACTTGATGGCGCTAAGCCTCAGGCACGTACTCCACAACACGACCAAGTGGCAGCCGACCGCCCACTGAGAGCAGCCAAGTTGAGCTGCCTCCCACATTGCTTTAATACCCTCGAACAGAGTGTTATAACTTTGATGATTTACTAGGTGCGAGTAGCAGACGAGGTAGACAAGTACGTCCCCTAAGCCTAACCTCAAGCCGGCAAACATCTTCATACATAAGAGAAGCCGAATCTTGATTATTAAAGTGTAATAAGTTATCTAATACAGTGCTAAACTGCCTAAAGCCGCTAACTTTACAAACAAATTTATTTCTATATTTTTTAAATCTGTTGTAATTAATTCATATGAACCGTTGAAAAGTGTTTTGATTTCTGAGTTTAAGCGTACATGGAGAAGTGCCGATATACATTCCAAGCTTAGAGAGAGAAAGATGAAGAAAAACGAACATTTTCAAGAATACGTAAGGCTGAAAGGAATGTATGAACTATCTAAGCGCAAGTGTGAGTGAAATGCCAAACAAACAATACAGTGGTGGCAAGAAAAATATGTCTGGTACAAAAAGTTCTGATTGCTTTAATTTGCGTATAGATTACAGTCTTATTAGCCTGCTTATCGTTCACCGTCTAATAAAGTAAACTTGGATAGTTAAATTTTCTTAACAATTTACTTTATAATGATTAAGGCATCTTTAATCCATGCTCATTGTACAAAGCCATGTCAAAATTGACAGCCAGAAATTTGGTATTTTGTCGCTTTCTTTCACTTTTATTTACAGTTACACCGAACAGCTCGCTCTTGATATTATTTTCGTTCACCTTGGCGTGTCTGTTTAGGCGTGCCTCTCTAAATAAGTAATAAACACCTTTACTGGTCTGGGACGTGGTCTGAGCACGTTTCGTTGTAATAAATTTCCATTTTGTTGCTGTTGTTGTTGTTGTTGTTGCTGTGGGCGTGGCAGCGGAGGGTGGGATGTGCGGCGGCAAATCTCAGTTGGGGTACATAGTTTGGCGCCTTTAAAATTTTCATAAGCAGCGTCGCATTCGTAATACAAACGAAATTTATAGCATACACTCAGGCGGCAATGCCTCCTAACTTATTCATATGAAATTGCCTGATTACCGCCCACCCGCTGCGACCTCTCTCTCTCTCTCTCTCTCTCTCTTCTCTATCTATACCTACCTCAGACTGTTTTTTTCTTCCCGTCTCTGTATTTGGTATTGGAACGTGTTTGAATTATATGCCGGTCATGGCTTGGCAGTTGAGTTTGGTAGGACCTTTGCAATGTAATGCGCCGTTTTGTATGGCAATCGCTGCGCTGGGCCGCATTTTTTATGAACTGTTGGTGGGTGGGGGGCCACGACTTTTATGATTTGTATTTTTGGGCTTCAACAGGAAATTGTACAACACTCCAGTCTGTCTGTGAGTGCATGTGAGTGTCCGTGTGAGTGTATGAGTGCCAAGTACCAACTCACAAGTGTGTAGTTTCAACTCACTAAGGTCATTGAATTAAGCAAATGGTCAGGAAATGCGGCAAGGGGCATTCGATTGGAGTGAGTACGAGTAAGGTCTGAATGCGGTGGTTGAAGTACAGTTTGAACTATGGACTTATACATAGTTAGTCTTATTTATATATGTCATTCCTTCTTTGAGAGTGAAAATGTTACGATCTTGTAGATTATTTAAGTCCACATTAAAGTTATCCTGTTAAATGCCGATGTTTTCTTTAATTTTGTGTAGTCAGTTATATCGAAAATTATCTCAATTTTTTTAAATATATTGATTCAAGATTTAAAATATTTGTACTTTAATAAATTATAAATATTCTAGCTCTCGTTAACTTCAATTGTGCTTCGTTCTCTTAAGTGTCATATTTTATGCAGCTTCTATGATTAGCTCTTAGACTCTATCAATATTTCGGTCTTGTGGTAAGTCCCTCACAAGTGCCACACACAACACATAAAAGCAAAGGATCTGCACGTGCACCAAATCTCAGCGAGACACACTTTGCAAAAGCAACAACAACAACAACAACAGCAACAACAACAACAGCAAGAAGTATACACCTTGGCAAGTACTAAAATATAAAATACAACTTAATCCCATTGAAATTGATATGAAATTTTACACAGTGTGTGCTTGGGCTCACAATACTCGATACGGTTCACGGGACGTATGAGCAATGTATCCACATAGATGTGCACTTTAAAATAAGTGTGCTCTTGTGTGTGGCATGTTGGCAGAGAATTTAAATTCCACACATGAGGTGTGAACATTTCTGCTGATTTGCTTGTAAAACTTTTTACTACTCTTGCACTCCACATGCGCCTATCTCATTCACACTCTCCTTCCCTCCCTCTCTCTCTCTTTGGCCTCCATGTTGCATAGATATTTCGCTTTTTGCCGTATTCCATGTTTTTCTGTCTGGCTAATTTGGGTTTTTTTTTGTTTTGGAGAGGGGCTGTGTAACTTTGATGTTTACTTTGATAATTTTAGATTGAAAAAGTTTCTTGTTGCCAGTTTGAGAGTCACGTCGCAGATTTGATTGAAAGTGAAATCATAGAAGAGTACCGACCGTGTGACAAGCGCACTCTTTCAACCAAAAAACTTGCCTTTTTTGTTGTTGTTGTTGAACAGCAGGTACTAAAATCTAACACAGAATTTAGCAGCGACCTTGTGACAGTTTTTTCCCAGCCCACCTTTTGTTTGGGCCACCCACTCGCATACTTTACAATTACTTTTAGCCAACACTCTCGTTTCGACTGGGCTGTGTAATTTCATCTCACTCATTGCCTGCTCAGCTCGCAGCTGCTTAATTTTTACACTTGACGCGCTCTCGTCGCCTTCTAAATGACATCCCTTGGGGCATGCAACACAGCACACAAACACAAAAAAAAAAAAGTAAGAAAAGTAAAACTGGCACAAAGTTTTTCCTGTTGTTGCTTTGCGTTTGTAATTTGCCTGCGGGGTGCCTCAAGGGTAGCCAAAAAGTTGCTCCTTTTGTTAAATTTAATGAATCGTGTAAGCTATTTGGGTAATAACAAAATAAATTCCATATAAGGACTCTCCTTCTATTTTAAATATGTATCTTTTTCATATTGCAAGCTACCTAGCTATTCATTTGTTTAATATTTTTGATTGCTAACTGGAAAATCAATGCAAAAGTTATTCACGCTTCGTAAATATGTTAAAAATGTAAAATAATATTTATTGATAATTATAATTTTTGTATATATTTTCTTTTCACAGTTTTTTAGCAAATAAACTTTGATTTAATTCGGATAATTATTACTGTCTTTCAAATGTTTCTATACTAAGAAAAAATGCTATGAATCTTAGAAGATCGATATATCGATTGAAGCCAAGCGAACTGCTTATTTATCAGAAAGTATGTTTTAAATTCAGAAGGTTTTATCTTTTTTCTTTCTAAAAATATGTATACGTATTTGTCAGTTTTAATTTGTATATTCTAATGTGTTTGAAATGCTTATCATCGTTAGATATAACTAAAATTGTGCATCTCCACACAATATGCAGCCATTTTATAAATGTACATTTTGGAATGCCACGAATTGTGAAATGTTTATCTGCAAAATTATAGGTAAGTGCTGCATTTGCGTTGCATGTCCACGGGGCAAACCTCAAGAGTGCAAACTAACTCAAATACTGAGTATATATGTATAAATATGTATGAATATATATGTATGTATGTGTGCATAAGCCCGACAAGCGTCTTAACCGCTGCTAAACAAGTAATTTTGAGCACATTTCACTTGTCATATGACACGTACTTACTTTCAACCTCTATCTCTCTCTCTCTCTCCCTCTCTCTTTCTCTCTCTGCCTCACTCTCTTTATCTATCCTTCGTTCGTTCTCTTTGTACCTAGCTGCCTGTCTGTCTGTCTAGATGTTTGTGCTGTGTCTCGAAGCGATTTTCCTACTTAGCAGCCAGCAGAAAGTTGCAACTTTCTTGCACTCTCGCCCTTTGCCCTTGTCTGTGGCGCATAACGCGTATTAAGTGCATCTGTACATTAGATACAAGATACAAGATACAAGATACAACCTGAAAGATACAAGTCTGGCGTTCGCTTGTTAGTTGCCTGCGCTTCCGGTGGCAGCCAAGGTGCTGTTGCTCAGTACTTAAAGCTGGCAATTTGAACAGCATTAAGACATTCTCGCCAGGCATTTGCAATTGTCTTTATGCCTTTTTGTAAGAGCCCATTTAATGGCCACGTTCGGTCAATTAAAACTCTAATTGCCGCGCATAAAAACTAAACGCTAAGTATTGCCTCGACCTTAAGCGCAATCTGTGCAACCGGAAATGTCTGCCGAGTGCAGCTGAAGCCAAGCAATAGAGGCAATACATCATTGCGGTATCAAATTGCCAACCTGCAACATTAGCCAAATCAGGCGCAGCTAATGCCACTATGGCTAACACCTTTGCCAGCCAACTTGGAGTGCACCACGCAATGCCAGCTAATTAAGTCAAAGTTTTGTTCAATATTTCAGATATTTCATTCCTTACTTGTGTGATTGATGATGGCAGGCAGAGTTGCTGGCAGAGTTGCCAGCCTCACAGTTTACCAGTTCTAACTCAATTAAGATGGCCATCTACAAATAACAGAAATATCTTTAGCCAATTCAAAGTGCACAAACCTTACTATATAAGTATATATATTTGTATTTGTAATTGGCTTCTTTTTATTACCTTTCAATGGATGCCACAATTTAGTTGCAAAGTGCTTAACTGCAAAAGGTATCTTGGCTTAAATGATGAACTGATTCCATTTAGTCTCTCAGTTGTGAGATCTATTCAGCTCAAACATTGATGTTGCCCAAAACAAACTCTTGAGTAAAAAGCTTATCTGAAATATATTTTGAGTGTGGGAATTTCTGTACGATATAAATATATATTGGATTTACAGTTTCTAAGGGTATTCTAAGGGTATTTAATCTTCGGTTAAATGTTCTTTTTAGATTTTCTTTTTCATTTATCTTTTGCAGCCCATAAATATTTGTGGCAACAACAAAGACGCTGAGGGTTCAAACTTCTGCAAAGGTCTACAGCTGTAATTGTAGCAGTGTATGAGCCATGTGTGTAGGTGTGTGCGTGTGTGTGTGTGTGTGCTTGTGTGCGTGTTTGTGTGTGTGTGTATGTGCACAGTACATTGGAGTTTTCTGCCTTTATGTAAGCCACTGCGGTTCTAATGAAAAAGGTAGCCTTACAATGCCTCTGTTTGTATTTGGGCCTGTAGCATTGTGCTTTGATTCGGTTTTTGGGGGTGGACTTCGGACAAATTGCTGGCGATTAAGATTTTGTATCTGACAGTTAGAAAGCTGTAAGAAAAATGAAAAGAATGGTTAGCGAATAAGCCACTCAATGATATATAAACTCTTTAAGGTTCTGGAGTAACTAAAAAGTTACTCAGCACATTGATAAAAAATGAATGAAATTAAAAATAAATAACATTACATAATAAATTTTAATACCTACAGTTATTTTATTTCTTAGTTTATTTATTAAATTTTTAATAAACTGTTCATTTTCATTACAAACCAATTATTTCCTAAATTTATCACAAACTTTGCCCCAGAATTGAATTTCTCAATGTCTGTCAAATAGAAAAGTCTGTCAGAAAAGAATCTATGCAAAATATCTCCGCAAATGCTTCATTTTCCATTTTCCATTAAGTATTGAATTCCATTTTTCAAAAGCGCTCATAGTTCGCTTAGTGTGATTATACGAAAAGTACTTGCAGCAAATTGAAGTGATTGTAAAATGTCTCTTGCAACATAAGGTTTCCTTCAACAGTGGAATTTAGTCGATAGTCGATGGCACCTATAAATAGTTCAGTTCAAGGCGCTAAGTTTAGCTTCTATTGGAATACCTTACCAATCGTTGCCAAAATGTCATCAATCAATACCTGATTTGATGCATTTAAGCTGTTTTTGTGGGCCAAGTTCCCTGGCTTAAGGCATGTTTATTTTAAGCTTAGGCCGCCTTCGCATTGACACAGCTTGCCAGCAAAGGTGGCAAGAAAACACAGAAAACTTTTGGACTGATTTTCTTGTCAGTTTCGCGCTGCGCACGTCAAAAAAGGTCGAGATTGATGGTTTGTATCCTTCCCTTCCCCTCCCTTCTTTGGCATGCCTCCTTGGAGGTAAAGGTGCTTAGGGTTAGGCAAGGCGTAAAATTTCTAAACCCTCGATTAGCATGATGAGAAAATGACTTTAGTTTTGGCCCTTATGCAATAACAAGCCTTTTGTATGAGCTTTAAAGTGCATTAATTTACTTGATATTGTCGCTGTTATTGTTAACTTTGTTTTTAGGTACATAATCATTTTTTTATTGTCTACCAAAATGGGATTAATTGTATGTATTTTGTTGCTCTTGCAATCAATTAATTTCAAATATTTGCAGTTTGTGCATTTTTAAGAGAAATATTCGCAAATAGCTTCATTTGCGATATTTGATGCAAATAATTTAATTAAAAAACATGAATGAACTAAAAATTGCAATGCGTTTTAATATGCACAGTGTGTGCGAACTCTCATGCATATAAATTAGTTACATGAATTTTGTATTACCATCGCAGGCACAAAAAACCAAATAAAATTATAGAAATTTATATAGGTATGGGCATATTTGTAATATGTAATAATATGTTTGGGGTAAAATAATATAGATGCGTTCATCAACTGCAAACATTTGATAATTGAATTCTAAATTAATCAGAAAATAAATATTGAAAATCGCCATAAAAACTAGAAAGTTTTACTTAGACAAATATACTCTGAACTGCAGAAAAGTATAGTTCTGCTTTTTGGAAATAAACAAATATATTTTTTAATAATCATACGAGTTACCCATATCGCCAAAATTATGGCGAATTTCTAAAATACATGGCGATTTGTTTTCCGAGTGTACAAACTAAAGAAAAACATACGCTTACAAGAATGTAAAATTGGAATGGGAATTGGAATTTTTGAACGAAAAATTGCTTTAAAACAACAACAAACAAAGCATCACCGATGTCGACATACTCGAAGGCATAGCTACCATTTAAAGTGTGTCGATTTGAGGTCATATATAAACTGCCTATATATATATATAAATTACTGCCTTGCTTTTGTGGGTATCCACCTGCAGCAAACTTGGCAATCAGAAGTCAATCAATCAATAGCGAATAATACAAGTGCCCTGTCCAGGAGTCAAGTACTCGAGCCGCCCTAAGCTCTGGCCCAGTTTTATTTTTGCGCAACTATTTGGCCAGAAAATCCACAGACAAAAACACACAAAATGCTAACAAAAATAAACCGGAAGGCGGCCCAAGCTGTGTCTCATCAATAAGCCAGTCGAATAAACAGGATGTATGCTTCGAGGCGCCGCCAGCTGCCAGGATTTGTGGCCCAGCCCCCAAACCGGCTCAAGGATGTTGCCAGAGTCGCTCAATCAGCGCGACCAAGTGGAAAATGCCTCCGCGTAGCGCCTGACACCTTGTTAAGCGCAGTCGAGGAGCAGGAGAACCGCTGCGAACAGTGAACAGAGTACAAAAGGACTCCAACGACCGGCAGACTTATTAACATTTAGATGAAATGCCGCGCCAAGTTTTGTGGGTTTGAGAGAGGCACTGCCTCACTGGTTTAGCATTTGAATGCCTCGCGCTGCGGTTGCTTTTATTTACCGTGATTTAATTTATATGGTAAGGTCGAAGTTGAGAACGGTGGCTCCAGCAGAAAGTAGCAGGGCTCTTTGATTTCCTGCCCAAGTACAAATCATAAATAATTTGCATAGGCTAATGAAAAGTGGACAATTTGTGATAGCCATCGAACAAAAACCAATCTTGACTTAAGCTCGAATACGATTTCACTTTTTTCTTATTTTATGTGTGAATGTGCTAGACTAGATCTAGTCGTTATGTTTAAATAGTATATATCTTACTACGATGACAAATAATAAGAGTTAATCAAATGCGTAATTTGTTGAAAGACACATTACCAAAACCAATATAATAAATGAAAAACAATTTGTTAAATTTGTCATTGACAAATCTTGCAAGCCATATTCGACTGCTTTTAAATTTATTATTATAATTTCTTTATTTATTTTTATATTTTTATTAAACACATCAAACAGATTCAGAAATTGATTAATTTTCTTTGGGTAATTACTGAAAATTTTGAAGCTTAATTTAAATATTCACTTAATGATTGGGGATAATATTTGCGAGCATATCGACACCTTTGAGATTATGACTACTGTCTGACAAGAAATAAATGTGAATTTGTTTATTTATTAATAAAACGATGAATTAGCAAGTACTACTCGATTGAGTTACACAGTAAACCTTTTACTTGAAATTGTTAACTGCTTTCGCTACAACCTTTATTTTCATGCCAAAACTTTATCAGTGCAGTTGCACACAAGTTCCAGACACGACTCGTACAAGTTTTAACTTTCTCCAACTATTTGGCTGTCTGGTTTGTTGAAATGTTGTTTTTCAAATGAGGAGCGAGCCCGAGGCGAAGACAATTTGCCAAAGCAGCCAGCCAGATTGACAGACGGGCGCCAATTGTCTCAATTTCTGCTTGTCGCCATTTTCATTGTCAGCTTTTGTTTCTCTTCACTTCCTGTTGTTGTAATTTGGCTTGGAATGCAAATTTAATGCAAATGGCCAATTGTTGGATGAGTTGGCTGCTCAGTTCACTCAACGTTAACTAACAAGCAGGCAGCATATTTCTCCCAGCTGCCTCTCATTAGCCATGCACTCAACGTGCTAATGCCAAAGTTTCGAGGCCAATAAAAGTGAAGCAAAAATGCTATGATTAGTGTAATGCCAAGCACATAAACTAACTAATAGCCATCTATTGTGTGTGTGTGTGAGTGTGTGTGTATGTTTTAGTTATAGCTGAAGCCTCAACCAGCTTAGTTGTAAGACACACAAGCGGCTGCTCTTCAATTGAATGCCAACTAAATACTTACACGCTGTGCCATTGAGATAGTCTTTAATAATATGGCTACAAAAATCGCTGTAGATGGCAAAAATATGCTGTGAGTGTGATCAAAACGAATTCAAAATGCCCTGCAACTAAGTATAGCTAACTGTATTAAGAAATCAACATAACTACATAAAATTCCGCATTCATTCATTCAATTATTTAGAACTCAGCAGAAAAGTTTTGCTTTAAGTACAAGTTTTTCACTATTTAGTTTTGCAAAGTTGTTGAATTTTCCAAAAACTCCTCTCTTTGTACTTGAAATGAGTTGAGTCATCAATAAGCAATTAGCTAATTTTTTTTATTGCTTCAGTTTATATATAACCAACAATTAATACGCACTTCGAATTTGATGTAGCGCATTAAAATGTGCTTAGCCGCAAATCTTTAGCCAAATAATGAACAAAACGGCTACACACACAGCCATTAATAGAATGGGCAAATTTACTGGCACGTCTGTTGACGATGGATGTCAAAAGTTTGGGTATAATGTGAGTATAAAACTGTGATACGTCAGATACTACAATACCCTTGGCGACATGAGAGACAATCCCAAAAAAAAACTCCATAAATAATTCAAATAATTTTGTCAACAAATGTTAAACGTCGGAACTGGGACTAGATATATCTAAAGGCTTGTATTCAATACAAATTGTGTCTAACTTACACTAATTATAATTCCCTAGAGCCTAAATCTAACTTTTTAATCTCAGTTGAGTTTTGACGAAGTTACGGCATTTTGAAATTTCGACCTATGCCCAAATGCCTATTTTTAGGCCAGTATTTTTACTTGTTTTCCGACCTCAAATAACGTTTTCAACTTTAAATGTAGGATTGATTTAGGGGCAAAACTATGATCAAAAAACCCTCGCTTTTTAATCTCAGTTGAGTTTTGACGAAGTTATGGCATTTTGAAGTTTCGACCTATGCACATATGGCGATATATCGATTTTCAGGCTATAATTTTTACTTGTCTTCCGACCTCAAATCACGTTTTCAACTTTAAATGTAGGATTGATTTAGGGGCAAAACTATGATCAAAAAGCCCTCGCTTTTTAATCTCAGTTTAGTTTTGACGAAGTTACGGCATTTTGAAGTTTCGACCTATGCCCATATGGCGATATCTCGATTTTCAGGCTATAATTTTTACTTGTCTTCCGACCTCAAATCACGTTTTCAACTTTAAATGTAGGATTGATTTAGGGGCAAAACTATGATCAAAAAGCCCTCGCTTTTTAATCTCAGTTGAGTTTTGACGAAGTTACGGCATTTTGAAGTTTTGACCTATGCCCATATGGCGATATATCGATTTTCAGGCTATAATTTTTACTTGTTATCCGACCTCAAATCACGTTTTCAACTTTAAATGTACGATTGATTTAGGGGTAAAACTATGATCAAAAAGACCTCGCTTTTTAATCTCAATTGAGTTTTGATGAAGTTACGGCATTTTGAAGTTTCGACCTATGCCCAAATGGCGATATATCGATTTTCAGGATATAATTTTTACTTGTTATCCGACCTCAAATCACGTTTTCAACTTTAAATGTACGATTGATTTAGGGGCAAAACTATGATCAAAAAGACCTCGCTTTTTAATCTCAGCTTAGTTTTGACGAAGTTACGGCATTTTGAAGTTTCGACCTTTGCCCATATAGCGATATATCGATTTTCAGGCTATAAATTTTACTTGTCTTTCGACCTCAAATCACGTTTTCAACTTTAAATATACGATTGATTTAGGGGCAAAACTATGATCAAAAAGCCCTCGCTTTTTAATCTGAGTTGAGTTTTGACGAAGTTATGGCATTTTGAAGTTTCGACCTATGCCCAAATGGCGATATATCGATTTTCAGGATATAATTTTTACTTGTCTTCCGACCTAAAATCACGTTTTCAACTTTGAATGTAGGTTTGATTTAGGTGCAAACCTATGATCAAAAAGCCCTCGCTTTTGAATCTAAGTTGATTTTTGGCGAAGTTACGGCATTTCGTAGTTTCGACCTATGCCCAAATGCCTATTTTTAGGCCAGTATTTTTACTTGTCTTCCGACCCAATATCACGCTTTCAACTTTAAATGTACGATTGATTTAGGTGCAAACCTATGATCAAAAAGCCCTCGCTTTTGAATCTAAGTTGATTTTTGGCGAAGTTACGGCATTTCGTAGTTTCGACCTATGCCCAAATGCCTATTTTTAGGCCAGTATTTTTACTTGTCTTCCGACCTAAAATCACGTTTTCAACTTTGAATGTAGGTTTGATTTAGGTGCAAACCTATGATCAAAAAGCCCTCGCTTTTGAATCTAAGTTGATTTTTGGCGAAGTTACGGCATTTTGAAGTTTCGACCTATGCCCAAATGCCCATTTTCAGGCCGGTTTTTTTTACTTGTCTTCCGACCTAAAATCACGTTTTCAACTTTAAATGTACGATTGATTTAGGTGCAAAACTATGATCAGAAGTCCCTCGTTTTGCGGATGAGCTGCAAGGCCGGTTCACGCATTTTGCGCTTGCGTCACCCAGCCAGGTACAGGAAACTGAGGCATTTTTAAATGCAGATCTCGATCCTGTGCAACCGATCACACCTAACGCCCCTTGTGAGGTCCGCTTGCAGATTCGCAGGCTAAAGTCCACTAAAGCCCCCCGGCTATGATGGCGTCGACGGCAGAGTTGCTAAGGCCCTCCCCGAGAAGGGAGTGATGTTCTGGTCATACTTTTCAACTCAATGGTTCGCATCCACCACTTCCCCACTCCATGGAAGTGTGCTTTGATTGCGATGATTCCGAAACCTGGCAAGCCGGATAAATCTAACTGTAGACGGAGAAGGAAACTTTTCCTTATGTTTAATATCGAATCTTCTAATTTATTTTTATATTATACTAAATTAATTTTATTGAAAATAGGCATATCCTGTTAAGCTCTAAGTATAGGTAAATATATAATATATATATATAGCCAGAAGTAGCTTAGCCATTGGAACTTTAACATTAGTAAGACTCTGGGATCATAGCTCTTTCACCCATTCTAATTCTCGAACACATGCAAGAATCTTTGCGGACTTGTGATGTTCTATGTCTCTCTGAAATGATAACATGTTTCCCTGGGATTCTACATCTTCTTCTACATTCTGCACATTCTGCTCTCTTTTTGTATTATATCTCTTTCATCACTATCAAAATCTCGACTTTATTCAAAATAAAGTTTTCTAAATTAATTTCTGTGTTTCTTATCAGATATAAATTGAATTTATAGAGTTGACCAAGGTTTATTTAAGCTATATCGTATATAGAACAGGTAGTAGATTTGTAGGTCCTTAGCATACATATATTAGTGGACATACTTGATACCCAATAGAAATGAGTACAGGATACAAAACAGGAAAGTGTGATCAGGATTTGCAGGTCGCAAATGATTTTCTACAAGTCTGAATTGTCAAACGGTTAGAAAATTTATCTTTCTCAAACAACTATCACTTATATTTCCCGATCAGCTGTAAAGGTTCTACTTAAAGTAGCTCAAAAGGTTTGATTTATGCACATGTGCATACCCTGCACATATTTGGAGTGTAGGGTATGGAGGAAAGAAATTACGCCCAAGTCATGCGTGTGGCACATAAACAAGTGACGCGTGCGTGTGTGTGATTGCGATTGTGATTGTATATGTATTCACACACACTCACACACACACACTCACACTCACACATACACACACACTCACAGACACCCACACTCTTAGACACACACATATGCATGCGAGTGCGTGCCCAGCCGGAGCTGTGTGTCTGTGTATTTGCTTACGCTGTGGTTTCTGTGTGCGTGTGTGCCACGTCTGGTGCTGCCTCTTGGCTTTGCTGTGGCACCAGGCCCCACCAATCAATCTTTATAAAGTGCGCTAATTATAAGCATTAATAATGACAGGCAGTGAGCCAAATATGCCCCCAAGAAATGGGGGAGAGAGCTGAGGCAGCAAAATGCTAACGCACCACACGACTCTTATTGTGGCTTAAAGTGCCAAAAAGTGCTGCAAGTTGTTCAATTTAAATGCCAATTGATTTCCACTGTTTTCCTTTGTTTCATTTGTGACTGAGTCTGGCTTATTTATTATTTAGAAAGCAATCTTGCAGGTGACAGCTTTATGTATGACAGTCTTTTGTGACTTTAAGGGCTTCGTGTTCCAGCGCAAATATTATAAATAACTCTTGAGCAGTTTTTAATTTCTTGTGTAGATGGCAGCGTCGTGCGGCGATGACAGCAAATTATTCGTACCACACGCAAGTGTGGCAAGGATAAGGCATAAGGTGAAAAGGCGCCTCAGAACAGAGCAGAGCACGCAAGCAGCCTGCCATGGAATAGTGTGCAATTTCAGCAGAAGCAAAGCAAAGGGCCAAAAGAGCAAGCCACAAGTTGGAAAAAGCTGGAAAATAAGTTGTAATTAGTTGCTGTCAGTGGCCGACGGGAAATTGTGAAAATAATTTGCACAAATTTAAAGCCAGCTCGCTGTAAAAACAAAAACAGAAAATTGAAGAAGAAAGTTCAGCTTCGACTTATAAATATAAATGATTTTACGGTCTACGTGTTTGCAGCTGGTGCAGTTGCACTTGAACTTCAATCTGGAACAACATTTTGCGACCCTGACATTGGCCAAACGTGCAGCAAGAAAGGCGCAATCAAGGGCAGGTAGTGGAGGGGCGGTGGGGGTCTCGGGTTTTGAATTGAAAAGGAAACGGAAACGAAAATGTTGTTGAATTGTCGATTGACTCGCAGGCAGAGATTGCCTTTGAGTAATGAAAATCAATGAAATTGCATTAAAGAAATGTGTCTGGCTCGAAATTGAGTCATGAAATATATGGGAAAATCGTGCCTGGCACGCCAGTAACAAGTGCACAAAGCGAATGGCCATTTCAATTTAAATATGCGTTTCCTGAACAACCTAAGTACCCAAGACACTTAAAAAATAATCATTATTTTCTGGAGAAGAAGTACTCAAATGGTTTATTGTTTAATGTTCATTGATATTACACTTTTGAGCGACATTAGAAAATAATTTGAAGAATTTTTAATATTTTTAATATTTTTAAATGATATTTTCAGGCAAAGTATCTGTTTTTTTTTTTTTTAAATATTTCAAATTACATATTTTACAACGAGTCTCGCTGTTTTTAATAATTTACTTTAAATTTGTATGCCGTAAGCTGCAAAATCATCGATTAGATCT